>JABTTQ020000354.1:0-600000 GCA_016081115.2 Rehmannia glutinosa | reverse complement strand
TCACGAGTTATGGGATCCATCAAGAAGAAAGTTATCGAAGCGGGGATGTTGTATTCCTTGAGGATCGACAATTGAAGATTCCAAACAGTTGAGAAATCAATCAAACCAATATGTTCCGATGACGTAGATCCGCTTTCTTCTCCTAGAAATCGAATCACGGGGAGGTGTGCAAGAGCAACATCATGATATAATCGGTGATGTCCCTCCGCCCACCACCGAAGATGAGGCTAGAAGGTCTACTGACAAAGATAACCTTCTACCGTATATAGCCCACATGAGTATGTAATGCTCACCGGGGAGAAACCACAAAGTTTCGCAGAGGCCATATCACATGATCGAATGATATGTGGATGAAGGTATGAAAGAAGAGATGAACTCTTTGCGGAAAATCACACATATGACCGGTGAAGCTACCGAAGGTAAACGTACTCAAAAAATAAATGGGTGTACAAAGGTTGAAGATCAAGAGCAAAGCTTGCAACCAAGGTATAAAGCCAGCTGGTTGTGAAGGGTTTTGAATCGAAAAGAAGGGTGTTGATTTCAAGAAATTTTCTCACCAATGGTGAAGATGTCCTCAATCGAGTTGTTCTCGTATAGCCGCCATTGGATCTGGAAATTGAACAACTTGATGTGAAGACTCGCATTTCTTCATGGAGATTTGAATGAAGAAATCTATATGGAGCAACCGAAGGGTTCAAAGTCAAAGGTAAAGAGAACTTGGTATGCGGGTTGAAGAAGAAGAGCTTGTACGGCTTAAAACAAGCTCCAAGACAATGGTACAAGAAGTTTGACTCCTTCATGACGGACCATGACTACAATAGGACTAACTCCGATCACCGTGTATTCTTTAAGAAATTCGATGATAATGATTTTATCATACTATTATTGTATGTAGATGATATGCTTGATTGTAGGTCATGATGCCAGCAGATTGAGAAGTCAAGAAAAAGAACTTGGAAAGTCTTTTATGCGATGAAAGACTTAAGACCGCTAAGCAAATCCTTGGGATGAAAATCTCAAGAGACAGGGCAAGTAGGAAGCTCTGGCTATCTCAAGAAAAGTACGTTGAGAAAGTTCTTGAAAGATTCAATATGAGCAAGTCAAAACCAAATCGAAGACTCCTTTGCGGGTCACTTCAAGCTCAACAAGAATGCAATGTCCCACAAGTGAGGAAGATAAAGCGAAATGCAAAAGGTACCATATGCTTCTGCGGTTGGCGCTTGATGTATGCTATGGTATGTACTAGACCCGATATTGCTCATGCGCTTGGTGTTGTTAGCCGTTTTCTCTCTAATCCAGGGAAAGATCACCGGTCTGTGTGAAATGGATATTTCGATTTGAGAGGTACTTCAAAATATTGTCTAAAATTTGGAGATGACCAAACCGTATTGTACTAGACGGATTTACTGAGATGCGCAGATATGGCCGTGATGTTGATTCCGGAAGTCCACATCCGGATACCTGATGAGATTTGCAGGGGGAGCTATCTCTTGGCAATCGAAACTTCAAAAATGCGTGGCATTATCCACAACTGAAGCCGAATATATTGCTGTAAAGGAAGCTTGCAAGGAGATGTTGTGGTTGAAGAAGTTTCTCTCGCAGAATTAGACTTGAAGCAGAAAAGTACACTCTCATCGGATGATAGCGAATCCACTTGAGTAAGAATTCTTCTTTCCACTCAAGGTCAAAACACATTGATGTGAGGTACCATTGGATTCGGGATGTGCTTGATAAAAAGTTGATGCAACTTGATAAAGTTCACACTGATGAAAATGGCGCGGATATGCTGACGAAGTCTTTACCAAGAGATAAGTTTGAAGCTTGCAGAAGCAAAGCATGTTTGGTTGATTTCCCACATGAGGTGGAGGGGGAGAATTGTTAGTCCACCTCATGGCTTACATCACAAATGGTAGGTAGAAATTGTAGCCTAACTTTGTTGATTTTGAAGAAATGTGGTGGCTAGAAATTTTGACAAAGTTTGCACATGTTGGAATTTTGTGCAATCACTTGCCTATAAAAGGCATCATCCGGCAGAGGAAGAATCACACCAACAAGAAGCAATTTAACAATTGCTAGAAAGAGAGAAAAATAGAGAGTAGAGAGATTCTATAAGTGTGTGTTTTGAGTGAAGAAAAAGAGAGAAAAATTAGTAGTAATTTTTCATTCTCACCCAAAATAGCATTCATATTTTCTCGGGTATTCCAAGTTGAGTAACTTGAGATAATTTGTGTATCCCCTATTTTTAGGGAGAAATATTGTAAGCCTACTATACATTTAGTAGAGAATTTATCTGGACTACGGTCTCGTGGTTTTTCCCGATTTGGGTTTTCCACGTAAAAATTCTTCTGTCCTATTTTTATCGTCCTGCACTATTATTTGGTATTCTTGGTTTGGTTCCCATTTTTAATCCAGCTAGGTGGGAAAAGATTTTACTATTTCCGCTGTGCCGGTGTCATTTATTTTGGCATTATTTCCCAACAATTAGAAGGGCTAAAGGGGTTAGATGACCAGCTGTACTGACCGTACCTAATTTGCCCTCGTATATCATCTACCATTTTTCTTAATTTATATATATAAAAAGAGAAATAGGTTAATATTAATCTTAAAAAACTATTAGCAATATTATCAACAATGTATATTTAGTAATTTGTAATTAATAATTTAACTGAAATTAAAGTAGACAATATTAAGTCTCACATTATCTTGAGAAGATGGCTTCACGGCTCATTTGGTTTTGTTTCCATTTGTGATTTTATTCGTTTTTATGTGAAAAGAGGATATATATCATTTTTTTTATGACGGGGGAACCTGTAGCTGCTACTTTTTGAGTGCGCACTAAATAAACCCTCGGACTAGACGTACTAGCCTGCAAACTACGCCAACCAGGTAAACCACAATATATATCATTATTCATTACATGAAAGACTTGATTGTGTTTAGTTTTATACTGAAATTGGATTATTAATTTTAAAAATATTACATTATCTTACTCTATATTTGTTAATGGTTGACCCATGTTGAAATATTTTTATGTAAGAAGATGACGTGTAATGATCATATTTAATTATATGTTACTTATATATTTTAAATTAGGTGTAATAATTGTGAATTGGTTTAATAAAATTTGGAAATTGTAGATTTTAGAGTTTTTAGTGAATACTGAGTAATATATATATATATATATATATATATAGGATTTGGTTTAAATGAGACCACCCTCCCTAGGTGAGACAGTGTGGACTCATCTTACCCATTGATCTTAAAAATGAAGGGATGTGATTAATTCAGTTTTTTTAATTATTTCCTAATTTTCACTGATTTTAAGGGTAAGATTGTAATTTTGTAATTCAAATTAGTGGTCCCAAATGATTTTATGGGTCTGAAATTGATTCTGCCGGATTTTGTGGCTGAATTTAAGGAACCTCTTTTTTTTCAAATATTTTTATTTTACAGCATAGTTAGGGTTCTTCAATGCATAGATGTACTGCATATTTAGTTATTCCACAATGCATAGATAGTTTCTAGATAATATATAGTTAGTTGATTTTGTTGCATATTTTATGACGTCTTGCATAGTTAGATATATTGTACTACATATTAGTTTTTTTACGTTGCATAGATAGTTTTCAGATAATGCATATTTAGTTGAGTTTTGTTGCATATTTAGTTTTCGAACTCACTGTTCGTTTTTTCTCTGTAATATTGCACCGGTTTTTCTTGTTTTTTCTCTGTAATTTTCATGAACTGTAATTTTCGAGTTATTCACAGTTTTCTTTATTTGCGTTAATGGAGGAGAGAGTGAGAGAGAAAGAGAGAGAGACGTGAGATTGGGGAAATTGAGAGATGTATGAGAGAGAAAGATATTTGATTCCATTTTTGTAACTAACTTGTTATGTTATTTTACCCTACTACCCTTATATTGATTAAATTAATATTTTAATATATTTTTTATCTATTAAATCATACCCATTGATTAATAGTGGGGGATGGTTGAGATTAGTCCATTATGTCTCACCTAGAGACATGGTCTCACTTGATCCTCCCCCTATATATATATATATATATATATAAATACTTTAAACAGTGTAAATTAAACTATGAGAAATTCACTTGAAATTTAAACCAAATTAACATGCCTCCGCCTCTCAACCTAACTACTCTTAAATCTAATAAACTACCATTAATACATCAACATCCAACTTTCTTTTCTTGTACTCAATTATTAGGCACTAATTAACAAATCAACTTTGACAACTCCATTATTATTCATTTTGGAGGTTTTGGAGAAAGGGTAAACATGTTATTGTGTTTAAAGTACTATTTAGAGTGGGATATATTTTGGACAACCACATTGTTAATATTTGTTTTCACCTTAAAAAATTGGTATTAGATGATTCTTCAAAAAATTGATATTAGATAATAATTATGGATAAATGGATTTAAAGTTGAAGGATTTCAAATCAACTAATTTATATCTAATATGTGGCGGATTTCAAATATATATATGGAGTTATTTGAAATTATTTCTCCAAATTCTATCCTCAAACCCAAATCATTCAATCCAATTATCCCAAATGCAACATCAAGTAAAATGCTTCACTCTAAAGTAAAAATAAAAGAAGAAAAACTTATGTGGCCTTAATGAGCTACGAATATCATCTGCTGGAATGCAATAACATGCGATAGAACCTACAAAATACAAAAACAATATTAGTTTTTATAAGTTTGTGTTTGGGTTGGAATTTCATCTACATATAGGATCCGTCACGTGGACTATATTCATGAGACCGTCTCATACAAGTTTTTGCCATAATAATATTATTAATATAATTAAAATATCAATTGCAATAAAAAAATCGACTAGTTTATTTATTCCTTTCCGAAAATGAGAGAACACATAGAAGAAGGGTTGGACTTTGATAGTATATAATTTTAGATAGTGTGTAATGATCTTTTGTCTTTTGTAATCTTTTGACATGAAAATTTGAGGCGGCGATTGGATGCGGATGGAAATTGAAAAATTCCCGCTAGGTGGACGAAAAATACATGAATTTGGGAATGGATGTGGATCAACAGTATTTTCTCGTCAATTTTGCCAAAAAAGTTTCCCTAGAAATTACTGTTGGGTTTTGAAATAAACTTCCTCTTCTGACACATCCATCTTTTGAGACATGGAGTTGTCTTTTCAGCATTATTTCTCCGCCTTAATTTTCCCCACCGTCTCCAGCTACTCTGGTGTCGAATTTAATTGAATTTGCATTTTTTTCTTTCCCTCCTCTCCTGTAGTTGATTAGAAACCCGCTCACGTATTTTAAGTGATGACCCATTCTAACTCAGCCACAAGAAGCTCCGGATACTCTCCAAGCTGCCCGCCAATCTCTGAATCCGATTGTGGTCGGTCGACGGAGAACTACACCTGTGAGAGCTCCGAAAGTTTCAGCGTCAATTCGTACCCCCCATTCCGACGAAAGGTCAGTTTGTTTTTATTATTGTTTTACTGATTTGGTTTCTGTGGGTTTTTTGCGTAACCCATTTTGTCCGACATTGCAAATAACTTGAGGGGCAACATTATTCCGACGTTATGGGGTGTTCTAGTTAGGTTTTTTGGTAACATTAGTATTTTGCAGTCGTCAACATGACGGTTGAGCTCTTGTGTTTATTAAAGTTAAGATACAGAACACTGTTTTATATTTCAATGTCTAGGACTGACATTGAATAGTATCATTCATTTGCACTACCTGTTTTGTTGTAACATGCTACTAAATTCATTAGTATGTGGGAGGGTTGAAGAATTGATGACATAGTTCTGTATACACTTAGATGGAAACACATTCCCAGCATACATACTCTGCTGTTGCCGGAGATGCCCAGTGGCCAAGTGAGAATGAGAGGACATTCATTAGGCTAATGCATGAAGAGGTCATTCTGGGAAACCAAGTAGGCCATAAATTCACTAATGGTCAATGGATTTCCATTATGACAAAACTGACGGAAGCTTGCCCGGGATACTCTTACACGCTTAAACAACTACAAGGAAAGTCGGACCGGCTGAAGCAGCGGTGGAAGAAGTATCATCGTATTTTGACCCTTGCTACTGGTTTTGGGTGGGATGAGCAGCATGGGTTGATTGTGGGTTCCGAAGAAGCATGGGCTCATTGGCTAGCCGTAAGTGGTTGTTGTATTGTTTGACTAGGATATTTTGCTCTGTTTTAATCTGAGATGCTTCATAAATTTTTTGGGTACGGTTGTTCACCACAGTGTTGCTGCTGCCATTTTATTTCGTGTAGGACAACCCGGAGGACGCGCAGCTGCGTAGAAAAGGATTGCCCTGTTATAATGAGCTGACAACAATATTTGCGCCGACGAATGCAACCGGAAGGTTTGCCCGAGCTTCTACCACGAGAGTTGGTTCTCCTTCCCATATGGGTGGAAACTGGACTGATTCCGGGGGAATTGGCATTGATTCAGAATTTGTTGATGGAGAGACAGAACCTTCCGAACAAGGGCAGCCACCAGCGTACAACGCCACACCTCCGACATTTAGGGCTTCCACATCTCGATCCCATTGCCAGAAACGTAGGAAGACGACTGACCCCGCCGTCGTTACTGCTATGCACTCATTTACCCGAACGAATGAAGCTCTCCACTCACAAGCCATATCCAAGGACAAGTATGACGACCATTGACAAGTGTATGGAATCGGCGAAAGATGTTCCCACATCACCGACGAGTCGTATCTTGATTTGTGGAGGAAGGTTGCCACGGATCTTTGTTAATCGACGAGTATTCATAGCGATGGATCCGCAAAGGCGTTTTTACCGGAGAGCTTCCGGGTAGGGTTGGGGAGGGTTGAATGTCCGTAATTTACGAAGTTGGATGGGGCGGCATTGCTTTATGCAGGATGTTTCATAAGTTGGAATGTTTTTAAAAACACTTTTATTAATTTGGTTGTTGACGTTTGTGTGTGGTACCTCATTATGGACTTTGTGATACTTTGAGGATAATTATGATGTATCTGTCTTGAGCAATTACCACTTATGTTTGCAATATGTAACCTTATGTGTAATGTTTGTATGGGATGTTTACACCCAATGTTTGCAGCGTCCATCAGAGAAATAGGGCGCGATTGGTTGGGTTCACTTTCGTGCGTAATCATATTTAGAAGTGTATTCGAAATTTTGTGATATCGACATATACTCCTTCGGATTGTTGTATTTGTGTATCCCATATTTTCTTAACTTACAATTGTAGTTGATTTAAAGCGCGTTACAGTTTCTTTGGGTAACCCCTTCTTTGACATTGTGGCCAGGAAAATGTCCGCTCTACCGTCAAATGAAGACCTAGAAGACATTGTGGAGGATGTTGTGGAGGATGTCGTTGAAGATTACTATGATGACTGTAGTAATCTTCACGCCGATCCTGCAACAGCAGCACTACAAGCGCTACACCAACAGTTTCAGAGTTTCATTCACCTATACAACCTAGCGCCACGGTCTTTCTCCAACATGCTGAAGACACCCTTTCGTGATTCCCGATTCAAGGGTGCGGATTGGCTTAATGAGCTGTTTCTTGGCCACCATCAACGCTTCTACGATGCCTTGGGTGTGGAAAAACGTATTTTCTTCTTGCTTTGTGAAAAGATCATTGAAACGGGTGCATACGTGGAACATCAACGAACAAAGGTTTCCATTGAAGAAAGTCTTGGAATCTTCCTTCACACAATTGGCATGCATGAACGTCACCGCAATGCAGCCGAACGATTCCAACGATCACCTGAAACCATTAGTCGGCATGTTCACATCGTGGTTGAAGCACTATGTCGTATGGCACCCGACTATATTACCCCACCGGATTTCACAAATGTACCGGATTTTATTACGAACAACAACCAACTGTACCCATTCTTCAAGGTAATATTACTTCACCAATTTCTTTAATATGGTAACAGTTGCGACTTCCTACATATTTTACTTTGTTTGAAGCAGCAATTTGTATTCATATGTCAGTGTCGTACGCAGGATTGTGTAGGTGCAATTGACGGTACAATTATTCCTGCTTGGGTGCCTTCTCTGAAGCATGGAACTTATCGTAGTCGTAAAGGCACCCTTGCCCGAATGTACTTGCAAAGCTGTGACTTCAATTTGAACTTCACTTTCGTTTTAGCTGGGTGGGAAGCGCAATGCTAATGACTCTCGTGTGTTTCTTTGAAGCTCTATCTCTGTCCCGAATATAACTTCCCATGGCCACCCCAAGGTACATTTTACTTACGTTTGACTCGAGAATCAAGATTTCTGATGAGTTTTCCATTTATAATGCGGGTAATAACGAATGCTTTTTTTTTTATTTGAGTTTGTCGATTTCAATATTGGTGGTAGCTTTGAATCCAATGTAAATGATTGTGTGGTTCTGATTACCTATTCCGATGTGTACATGTCAGGCAAATACTACGTGGTAGATTCAGGTTTTTCCAATTTTCCGGGGTTCTTAAGTCCGTACCGGGGTGAGAGGTACCATATACCGGAATGGGTTGGCGCTAATAGGAATCCCTCGTCAATGAAGGAATTGTTCAACCGCCGGCATGCAAATGAGAAGAAATGTAATTGAGAGATGCTTTGGTTCAAGCTGAGCCGCTTTTGCCATCATTAAGGGCTAATGCCAAACTACAAGCTCCCGACGCAGTTTGGCCGACATTGTCATAGCCTGTTGCGTTGTCCATAATTTCGTTCGCAAACATAGTGCGTTTGATGAGATATTCGAATCGGTTGCCGATCCTGATTACGTTCCACCACCCGAGGAGGGCACCTCAACACAGCCGCTGCGTCGACAAATGAACCACACAGATGAGGGCCTTATGGAGCAAAGTGTGTTAAGGGACTCTATTGCGGCCAGCTTGTGGGAAAGTAGACATTTCCCGGAGACTATCTAATTCTGCGTAAACTCTATTAATGTAAACAATGTTTATGATTATCATTATGTGGTGGCTGTCACCAATATTGTAGACCAACAACGACGACCATTTGTCTAGTGTGACGTATTAATTTATCAAACTATTGAACCTTAATTGTTATGTAATCGTTTGTTTCTAATTCTCATATTCCGCAATTACCTGGGGTGAAGGTCGTTTTTTTGTAGGTCAATTGGAGGTTATATGAAATGTAACGTAATGTAACAAATTTGCTGGGTAGTTGTTATATGTTTTGACATGACCAAAAATGTTCAAAACTATGTTATGAAATGTAATTGTTATGGGGTAATCCAATAATTATTTGTTCCAAACTTTAGACTTGATTGGATATTTAAAAATTATAGTTGTAGACAACTATCGCAGTCGTTGCAATACCCATTGTTATGGTGTGCAGACCGCACACCATGTCAGTCAACTAAATGAGCTGTCACATTCTGGATTGCTACTTTAACCACATTAAATTTTATTTATATATTTTATCTTCCGTAATATAATATGACTTCACACCTACATACACATCTAACTGCTATCTTCCAATTCACTATTTCAGCATAGTCGACATGGAAAGGGCAGCACACCCACTGTGCCAATGTGGAGCCGGCCGCATGAAACTGCGTATGGCCAAGACCGTGGGCAATTATGGCCGTTACTTTTACGCATGTCCGATCGGCGGACAACACGCGAGATGTTTTATGTGGCAGGATTTATGGTCCGGGAATGAGGGCGCCGGCATCCATCCAAACTCTGGAACTCAACGCGGCAACTCAAGTACAACAAACACCACGAGTTGTCACTCATCAACAACCGGATCTCTGCATATCTCCGACAATTTACCGGATCATGCCATACCCTCTTTTCCTGTCGTCGGTGGTGTTGAACGTGGCCGCGATCATGTCGTCATATGTGGTCTATGTGTTTGTTTATTAATTTTGATTTTCATTTTTTGGCTTCTCATTCTCGCGGTACTAATTAAGTTGTTGTTTGGGTAATACTACGCAGCGTGCTTCAATTGCATACTAGTATCTCCCGTCTCGTTTGTTGTAATTACTTGTAAAGTGTGGATCTCGAACCTAATCATGTGTGTTCAATGTAATGTTATTTATCCGTGTATGAATGTGCATATTTCCTATTCAACTCAAGTGACGCTTTTTTTGGTGTTTGGTTGAAGTGATATTGGTTTTCATTGTAAGAATGTCTCATCGGTTAATTAAAGTTACTGTATAAAAAGTATTTTTAAATATGTTCCATGTCTGACCTTAATTGTTTGAAAAAATGTTTGCGTTCAATTATGGACTAAATACGATAAACCACAATTACAATATAAGTTTTGATTTAAAAAGATCCAAAATTAATAAATATTTAAAACTTTAAAGCTTGTCAGTTTAAACATGGTTGGGACTGGTACAATAAGTGCCGATAATAATCGGGCTGCTATGGGACTGGTACGATAAACAAGAACATTCATACTAACGCATGATAATTTTTGGTACTTTTTCTTAATTAATTTTTATTAAAGGGAAATTTAACAGTAATTGTAATTTTTTACTTGACTATTCCTTTCGTAATATATCTGACTATATGTTTTAGGTACTAAATATAAAAGATATTAATTAAATCAGAAGTTTTCTTTCTGAGGAGCTTAAGATATTTTTTTTTTCATATTTGTGTTTCTGGTGTCATGCCGTGTTATTCGTGCTTTGTTCTTGAGTCCTGTTCGCGTATAAATTGTATGCCCATTAAATTTAGTGTGTCGTGTTCGTGTTTCGGCTTACCGAGCCGGCGTGGAAACAGCACAGCACAAACGAGTTGCCACCCCTATTTAAACCTTTACCGTGTCGGACCGACCGACTGTATGTTGTACGACAGTTTCAATCGGCCGGTGAGGGCTGGTATTTTAAATCGTACTCCAACATTCACGGACATCACATCACTTGCATATACCTTTAGGCAAAAACTTGCGTGAGACGGTCTCACGGATTTAGATCCGTGAGACCGAGCCCTTACACAAAGTTTTTAAACGTTTTTTTTTTTCAGATTTTATTTTTCTTAGGGTTTATATTTGTTTTTTAGGGTTTATTTTGTTTCTTGGTTTTATTTTTTATTGATTTGGGTTTTTAGGATTTTTAGTTTTTTTAACGGTTTATTTTTTATTTTTTGGGTTTATTTTTGTTTTTCGGGTTTTTTGTTCACGGTTCATGTTTTAGGGTTTATTATTGTTTGTTCATGGTTCCTTATTATTTTTAAATTTATTTTCATGGTTCATGTTCTGAAGACGGAGCCCTTAGGAGGTCCGTCTCACGAATTTGGATCCGTGAGACCGTCTCACAAGAGACTTGCTCATACCTTTTTCATTTATGACACCAAAGGAATGGCTTTTGGGTATCTTCAAGAGTTCTGTAAATATATCCCACAAGTACACGCAATCGACAGCATATCACGAAATGGATATGGGTCTGGTGCTGTTTAGGATGCCTGACGTGATATGAAGGTTGACGTGATGGGCTACATGATAGGGCATAGGTAGTCACTTTAATTTATTCCCCTAAATATGGCGTGATATGTGGAAGTGTAATTTTAATTTCCAAATAGTATGTTTACGCAAGTATTGACTTCAATGATGAACTAATTGTTATTATTATAAAATAATCTGTACATAAGAAACGAGACTCTCTCCTTATAAAACTTCTATAAAGGTTAGGGTGATCATAAATTTTAAAAAGCCGCTTGGACCGCCCGAAACGCAACAAGCCGCACCGCTCATAATAATTTATGACCGGAACTGCGATTTAAAATATTACATAGAAAATGCCCCACTTTGTTGGTGCGGTTATGGTTTTAGATTTTTTAAATGAGCCAAAACCGCACCTCACCGCACCTCTATATCTGGGTGGGTAAAATAAAATATTGTTCTTTAGTCTTTGTAAATAGTTAGACAATACAAATATTAACAACTAAATTTGCTAATGATATAAGTATAATCACATTTTGTATATTAATTTATAACGCAGTGTAAATTCTTTTAATGTTGTTACAATGCATTATGTTTTGCATTAAAATAGAACAACGTGACATTGCTTTACACATTGAATGTAACTGAAATAAAATAGCTTGTAACATGCATTTTATTGACAAAAATACACATTGTTTGAAAAAATCACTTTACAATTATAATATTTTTGTTTGCTTTTTAATTTACAAGATCGTAACAAAAGTATATATATGTTCATTATATCATATTTCTGTTAATTCAAACAAAAATAAACTCAAATATTGATGGTTCTGACGTCCATTGCCTCGGGCCAAGAAACGAAACGCAGCAATTGGGACTTCCATACCAATTGGCACACTTATAACCCGAAATCGTTATAAACATATAATATGAAATTCAAATCAAAGTACATTTGAATTTGATGCCGCTAAATTAACAATTGCAAAAACATAGAAAATGAAATTCATTCTGCGTAATATATTATTGTCTGTATGCAAATTATGAATTTTTTTTAACCGAGTATAGTGTGTAATGTCAGTATTGTGGTATCAATACTATGTAAAGTGCATGCTCTTGTAGATCGTTGAATGATAATTTAGATGAAATTAACCTACCGTCTGGAGACTACATTAAATAGATGTGGTGGTTTGTAGTCATTTCGTTCCTTAAATGGGTACGTTCCAAAATGACCAATACAGATATAGTTTCTACTACTCATAAGTGTGATGTACATCACCATCCGTTCCCTCCTATTAATACCCATTCAGGTATATGGTCATTTAGGGAAATAACACATACCCCTTCATGTTAATAAAGGTACGTTACGTGGTATGTACACGCAACTGTGGTTCTCTTTAACATATACCCTTTTCTACTGTGTTGGTAGTCGGTCAATGTAGGGATTATTTAAATTTTTTATGTTTTTTGTAATACGTAAAAATTTTACTTTGAGATCATAATGTAATTGGACATTCTGCATTTTTGCATGAAACATGCCGCCATTTCCAATTTATCTGTCGTAGTTCTCTTAGGTTTTTGGACGGTACAAGTATCGTATGTCAATACTAACATGTGCTTACGATTGCATACTAAAGGCATGGCGGCATCTGGCTTATTTCGCAATCGACTCGCACACTCACGATACATCCTCCAAGGTTACGAAGATCGTTGGGACAACCGGACGGAACAAAAGTTCGGTGGAATCCTACGCCATTACGTTATTACGACACCTTTAAAGGATCTAATGGGACTTCGAGATGTCAATTTTGGACATCAAGCGTGATCTTACCGATGAAATGGAAAGAAGTTTTACTATCGGGAAATCAGAAACAATTCGTTTTGAAAGAACGCTACAACACTTTCAAGTTTTTGCTCGACTCAGACAACGTGCAATACGATCCGCTGACCAATCACATGTACGTGCCGGCGGACGTACAGGGCAAAGCTAAGGAGGTACAACCACATTTCCATGCCCTTCATATAATTTTAGGGTTACATCCACTTATGCTATATTTATTTGATGTAAACCCTAAATTTACTACATGGCAATAACAGCGCTGGGCACTTGCACCAATTTACTTCTACAAGGGTGAGCCATTTTGGAATTTAATCCAGCCAATATTTTCGGAGATGGAAAATGTTGATGCGATTGTAGGGGACTTCGAATTGATGCAAGAAGTTCAGGATCTTATATTACGCCAGCAACAGAGGGAGGTCATAACCATATCGGATTCATATGAGACGGCTGCTAGTAAGAATAAAGATAGAGCGGCCTTTAACAATGACGTCATTGACCTCACTGAAACTAAGACGCTTTTATCTCATACCCGGTCTTGTGAGGCTTCAAATGAACCAGTCGATAATGTTGTACCTCTACATGTTGGTACGCCACCCCGTTTTGTTGGTATGATGGGCAGTAATGAACGCATGCCGGAATCAAATGCTGCTGCATCACGAATACCTCGGAATGCTTCAACTGGGCCTCCGCTACTACACATGCAAAGGTTACACTACCCATCCAAATCAAACTCAGATAAGAGTACGGCAGCGTCTAGGCCATCGTTTTTTGGGTACCCTTCCAAATGAATCAACTATCAATGGACAAGCTATCGTCTGTAATACCTACAACATGGGGACGGTTTTGTTGTAGGATCGGTGGTGTTTTTAATTTCATTAGAAGTTTGAATTTAACGTATTAATGTATCCTACCTCTAGGATACATATGCTTCAACATATGAAATAGGGTGTTAGGGTTTGCATGCTCTTGTATGGCTGTTACCTTACGTGCATGGGTGCATCCCTTTTTTGTACTACATATAAACCCTTTAAGTTGGTCAATGATGTTTTGGGCTACAAGATATGGACTTTAAATTTAATATCCATTGTAATTATATTGGTTACATGAATTATGTGGTATAAACACATTTGTAAAACTAATACATTTAATCGAATTTAACGTAAACAAAAAAACAAAAACACATTTAACAATTTTACATATATGTACGTACATTACAATTAACACATTTACGAGTATTACATATATGTTTCTACTTTACAGTACTTTCATTACATTTATATGTGTAAGTTTTACATAGTAATTAATGTGAATATACTTTTGCATAATTTCCCTACTTTCCCCAAACAATATTTATATGTGTAACTTTTATACATAAGTCAAATTCTGACATCACTTATAATATTTCTTTCAATTTTGTTAGTAATGGGGTAGTTGACACTCTTTCCCCCCATAAATGGATAGTGACTACCTGTCACTGTCATTGTTAATGCCATTTACACGTCCCAACTACATTCTGAAATAATTTTAAGGCTTAGTAAATGTGGTTGAATAAACCCCAAAAAGAAGGTTTGTCTCGTGTGGAAGTGGAAATAATTTGTAGACCCCTATTTGGTGCGCAATGATTGGTTGGAAACTGAACTTGAATCAGGAATATTCATTGCGCAGGATAGAGGAATGCAAAGTACAGTTTACAACTACTTGTATATTTCTTTTACACAAATCTGACACCTTCGCTTGCATGTGGGATATTCCATGCAATGGACAAAAATGTAAAAAACATGGCAAATTAATATAACGAGACCTAAATAAACATTAAAACAGATTGGACGGTGTCATTTTTTAAAGGGTTTTATAACATAATAGTTTTGATATGTGATAATAGGAAACAAAATTGTAATCTACATTTAAGTGCTAATAATAATTCATGTCCTTGCCGTGGCCACTAAGTCTGAAATAAATTGTTTTAATTATATGTATTCCAGAATTAAAAAAGGACCCACTTCCCAATAAATTTACGTATAGTTTCCAGGTTTTTAATGGAAGGTGGTAAAACCGAAACGTTGATAGGGTTAGTGGAAGACTTTTCTCAACCATTCCACATATAAACGAGTTAACCCTACATAATATAACACTCCACCCCAAATAAGTACAAAGCACTACCACCTTTACAAATAGCCGAAGTGATAATCGGCATGGTCAACGGAAATGGCCAAAGAACGATCGCATGCCCGCGCGGCGCACCAAGGAATGGACGGCTGCAGAGACGGTTGAACTGCTCTCCTTCTTGCACCGCTGTAAGGGACTTGAGGTTTACAGACCAGATGTGGCGGACGAATGCTGTAGAAATGCTGCAAGGTGGATTAATCACAAATTTCAAACCAGGTTGGACTTCAAAATGGTGGTCCGCAAAAGTCAATGAGCTTAGGCGCGAGTTTTGGCAATTCCACAACTTTCGGAACCTCCGGGTGCGTTTTTCCCAAAACTGAAGATGGTACAGGTGTCTGAGCGGTATTGGACAAATTTCGATTTTGTAAGTCTGACCATTACTAGGTCTGAACATGTATTCGTCCAAAACGGACATTTTATAAGTGTAACATTTACAACTGTATATATGCTCATTACATAAAGAACCCATTAAACATAAATTGATATGTATGGCAGGAGAGCCGCGAACAACGCATTCTCCGAACAAACGGGCCGCCACGCCACTTCAGGCTTCTGCAGAAAGTCTTCTTCCACGACTCATTCGCTGAGATTGACGATGTTGTGGACGAGGGGGGTGAGGGACAATTGGCTGTGGGTGGGGGAGTACAGAACCCCCAGGGTCGAGACCTTGCAGAAGTCGAAGGAGAGCCCATTGAATCTGATGATGAGGAAGAATCGGACGCAGAGGTGATCAACCCGGACTCACCACAATATGAGCTGTGAAGATGGTTGCTTAAGTTATAAGGAACTGGACGGTCTTCAGTTATTTCGTGTATGGCTGCGTGCGTTATGTAATAACGTAAGAAATGTTGTTATAAGGTTTATAACATAAACCTATTTCATCTGTAGTATTTGATGACTTTTCCGTTGCAATCATATGTGTTTAGATAGCAGATGTCATTCTGGTCCTACAAAATCCATATATTTCATTTTCATTTAAAAAAAAAGAAAAGAAAAGTCACATCAATGAACCAAACGGTCACTACGGCATCAAGCGGAGGTTGGGCCCCCCTACTTCCCCATTTTAAAATAAAAAGAAATTTATAAGACAATTTTTTTTCAATAGTTTTTTAGTTAAAATTTATATGGTTTTTGTATAAACGTATTATCTGGCCTACCCCGATTCCGTGAATCGGACCACCTGCTAAATTTTCCTAGCTACGCCATTGACTACGGACAATAATAAATTAGATATGGGTCTTTGTTTACAACTACATGATTTGATGTACATGACAATATGAAGATTAATAAAATGGTAGTGTTTTCACCTTAATCATTAAAAATTTAAATATTTTGCAGTATTCTATTAAATTAAGTACATTTATTAAGTGAAATAATTTAATAAATTAAAGTAAACCTGCATTAATTAGCCAGAAGGGGAATTTGAAACAAACCCGGAATGCAAATGGTCCCTAGTACGTTGACAATTAATATTATATATGCACTGGTACGTATTAATTGTTATTGCTATCCGTGGCCGTTCTGTACGCCAATACGAATCAGAGGGAAAATCACGATTTATAAGCACCATGTACACTGTTTCAGTCCACATATTCAGATTGATTGTCTGGGATACCGTGTATTCTTCCTCACACCTATCGAGACATCCCCTTGTTTGTAAATACATCTGCTGGCTTGCTTCACTACAAGATTCACCCCTAAATATTATTACAATCCTTGCCACAGCCATGCCTAGAACACAAAACCAACTTGACGAGGACCGTCATATGGACCTCCATTGGACGGAAGATCAAGAAGTGTATTTAATGAAATACATAATCCGGTGTCAAACCTACCTACGTACTGCCCATCAAGACGTGGCGGAAAATGTGTGTACATACGCAGCCCGCGAACTATCTAAGTACTATTACCAGGACTTCACCTACGCTATGGTAGTCCGTAAGATGAACCTCATAAGGCAGAAATTATGGGATTTCCACCACTATAAACGAATTATCGGTGTACAGTATTGTCGGAGAACAAATGTTGTAACTGTTTCTGCACAATATTGGGAGAGAGTCGAATATGTAGGTTTTCATTGAATTTTGGTAATTATTCCATGTTTGATGAACATAGTACTAGTTTGGTCATATTATTGGGATGGAACTTATTGATGCAGTATTTTCTTTGAACATGCTTTTTGTTTAAAGTTTATTTTTCATAAATGTGAAATTATAACGTATGCCAGGAAACCCCTGAGGAACGCAATTTCCGCACAAATGGCTTGAAGTACTTCAGAAGTTCGGAGAACATATTTTTTGGAACTCATTCGCGCTCATTGACGACGTGCCTGATGAAGGGGCTGCTGATGAACCACCGTATGAAGTTTTGTAAGTAAATGACGTGGCCCAAAATGAGGAGGATGTCCCCAATGAAAATGACAATGCAGATGAAGAAGCTTCGGAGCCTGAGGTGATTGACCCAGAACCGCCTGAACACATGGTGTGAGTATGTTAAATCCATATTAGGTAGTCGGTCAATGGATGTGTTTGGGCAGTTTTAGGGGAACTGTTGTTTTGTGGGGAATGTGTTTCACCGGTTTAATTTTGAATGTTCCAGTAATTCAATGTTTATGTGGTATTGACTGTAGTAAGTATGATGGTTTATTGAACAGTTGTTCGGTTTAGCAAGGACGTATTTAGTGTTGTGTAATTGTTCTATCAGACCGTCAATGTGATTAAGTTGGTGTTTGAAATGTTCCAATTACATGTTGTTATACGTGTGTTCTATTTAACATTCTTTTAGGTTACAACTGGGTCCTGAATACCATGGAGCCAAACCAAATGAAAATCGGTATTATCAATTCTGTGTTTTTTTCGCTGCACATATACAGAACAGAATTATGTAGTCTGTTTTGTCAATTCTTATATTCGTTGAATGATAATTTGATTTAAGTATTAGTTTTTAATATTGCAGAAGTTATTTTAAAATGAAAAAAATGCGTTTGCCGTAACCCAAATACGTCCCCATATGTTGAAATGGAAAGAACGATTGGTGACGGAGATTCGGTTGTAATGGGACGGAAAAGTGCGGTCCGGATGCATACGACACTTTCCCAGATTATCCATAAAGAAGGCATACAAATGAATAAACACAAAGGTGAAGAGAAAATCAATTAAAAAGTCCCCAAACAGATATACTTCAACAGTTCTAGCTTTTCATAGCGTATTTCGAATATGAATAGTCTAAGTATAATACGTAACACAATCCATAAGTCTGTACATAATAACCTATACTGTACAATAATAGGATATCATTTGGGCAATTGTTATTCTATTGGAATGAACCAGCTAAATTTAACTAATCGTATTTTAAATTACAGTTAAATAACACAAATGTATAAATTTATAAACCCAATGTCTCATACGGCACAATTTAAATGAATCAATAAAAGCACTCAATAACTTATGTGTGGTGGTCAAAAACTTCGGTTATGATTGTGTTATATCCCTTATAGTATGATACTATCACTTGTTTATGTTGACAGTGCAATTCAATCACTTGTTTAACTAATATTATTCATATTAGTTTTTTTTAACATTGCCTAAAATCCTAAATTTGATTTATATTAAATATAAGTTAAAATAGTGCCAATGTTAATTCAATATATATAAAAAAAAATATTCACACTCAATAATGTCAAATGATTTATATAGAATATGTAAAATAGGTTCTACGTTCGGTACTCAGATCTACGTGGTTAGTTACGGATCGATACGAAACTAGTTGTGTGTATTTAAAAATTCTATACAACCATACCGTAAATATTTTGGGTAGTGACTGCGGTCTCTATTAAATTAAACATTGAAGGGATATTTTCGATTCGAGCTCTTTTTCAAATCGGTGTCGGTTGGCCTTCGATAATATCCAAGTCCCTTGCACAGCCCTAATGTTGGCCCGATTACTGTGTGTGACACGTCACACTAATCGACAGGACTAACAATTGTTTGTAAATACACATTTTTCTTCCTTCAATCCATCTTTCTTCCCTTGCTAAATCAAAAACCTGCAACCAGCCATGCCTAGAATTTTTCCACACAATGTAATTGCATACCTTTATGTCATTTCTATCCAACTTTTCTGAGAAAGCTAGTCAAGTAACATGGAGGCAGCCACCCCACTTGGAAGACCGTGTGTCAAACAAGGACAATTTTGAAGGGGTCACGGGTTATAACAGTACGTAATGACCGTGTTTAAAAATAGTGCACTTAGATTGGTGTGCATGGCAGCTAACATCACGATTCACTTTACAACCCTTAGGTAAGCCCATTTACTGAACCCGCATATAAACACAATTGCAAACAATGGCAGTGTGAGGTATATGTGGTAACTATTCTCCACTATTACTAGTACATTATTTAAGTAGAATCATTGTCATATTATTAGATAGTATAAACAATGGCAGCATCTGCATGCACCTCCAAAATTGCCCAACATATGGTGAAGGTATGGAGCGATGAGGACTTGGTGAATTTGCTGACGTACCTGTGCGAGGCAACAAACGATGGCGACACTTCGGACCCAGCTTTTGCCGTTGAAGTATGTCGTGGGGCGGCCGAATGGTTCACAGAGATATCGTCAACTCTCGTTGACTATGATATGGTAACAGCCATAATACGTAAAATGCGAAGCGAATTAACGGAGTTCAACAACTTCAAGAACTTGCCGGGAGTAACATTTCATGAAGATGTAAATTTGGTTAAAGTGGACTGTCAATACTGGGATTGCATTTTACGGGTAATTTTACTTCCCATGCCAACTTAGTCATACGACAGGGTTACACTCTTGTCACGTCGGGTACTCATCTTTATTAGAGTGCAAACCATGTTGCACTACGGTGATGGGCTGCTTATTCTTTAACATTGTTGTTATGTGTTACACCTTCCAATTTAACTAATAGGAATTGTCTATTGCAGGAGACTTCCGACCAACAGAGGTTTCGCACACAGGGTTTTCCGCACTATGAAGTTATGAGTACTATATTTCTTGCCAATGCATTTGCAGATCTTGGTGATTCAGGTGACGATGAGGGGGGAACCGACGACAATTTGTCGTTGTCCGTGACAAAAAAATAATTTCAGAGGTCCCATACGCCGAGGATTGAAAGAGGTTGCAAACCACGGGGGGATGTTAATTTACAACGAACGCTCGTCATATTTGAATTAAGTCGTTTTGTACCCTAATGTGCTTACCACGTCGTTTCGTAGGTAAGCATGGTATTAGTACGTATTTCAACCATGTTGTTGCTTATTTTATTGTGGACTGTTGTTTGGAAATTTTGTTCTTGTACGGCCAGTGGCTCTGCAGGGCGCACTTGTGTTATCATTTGCAAAACATGTATGGCATTTCTTGTATTATGTAAGTTGCAATTTGAAGGGAAAACATATTCTAAATACCGGCTAACTTATTAAAATAATGCAATTTAAAAATCTAAAGAATCAAATTATGCCAAAATCGTATGAATTAATATCTTAGGTTAGAACAGATGTTACACCTATTTTTTATCAATTTTAATTAATTTAAATTCAATTTACAGATATCAGAGTTATTCACTCTATTTTCAAAGTTTTTGTCTTATGTTATATCAAAAAATAAAAAACACATATTATTTAATTTATTTAATTTCAGTTATAATATTAAGGTTCGAGAAAATGAAAAATAAGTTTAACTAAATTATTAGTTTACAAACTTGAAAAACATATACCCCTGGTTTTGAAGTCGTCAAATAGAATATGGTTGATATGACTTCATAACAACTTATAATATCACCATTTTGGGTTGATGTGGAAGACGAAAATTAGGATCAATAATGAACCAGTCAACAAAAACATCTTCAAACTAATTGTCAGGTTAAAGCATAACTAAAACATTGTAATTAAATAAAATAAAAAAATACGAATTTACATAATCATTACATTATAATGGCATTGGATTTAACAACATTTTTTTCCTACAATATTTAAATACAAACATCACATCCAAACCCCCAAAAAAAATTTCATATCCAATCACAATTCTCCCTAAAAAAAACATCACATCAACTGTCATCATTACATATCCATTCACACTCTCAAAAATTTTCAATTATCCCCCTAAAAATTTTTTTTCACTATTTTCTAGCAAAATGAAAATTTTCAAAATGAAAGTACATCCAATCGCGCCCTAATTTGAACCTTCTTTCCCTCTCCCCTTTTTCTAGAAAAAGATGTACGTACACAAACGCCAAATATGAAATCACCAGTCAGTCAAGCAGTTGAACTCTCCACCAAAATATAACCATTATTAATTAGAACATTGAATAATTACAAAAACATCCCTAATGTTTGGACTAATTACAAAAAAACCCAAAGATGTTTTAAGATTAAAAAAACTCATGAGGTTTAATTATGTCTTAAATTTAAGAGAGTGACTGTAATATTTTTATAAATTTCGGGGAGTTTTAGATTTTTTTTTTTGCTTATGAACAGGGGTGTTCATTCGGTTAATTCAGTTAATCGTTAACCGAAATATCGAAAACTGAATTAATCGAATTTGTTAATTCATAAAACTATTAACCGAATCGAAATTATATTTACCGAATTAATCGAATTGAATAAAATTCCAGTTAATTCAGTCAGTTAACCGAATCAATCGAAATTTCTTAAAAATAAAAAAATTGTTTTATATAATATATTATATAAATAAATAAATACATATATACAAAAATATGATATATATATAAATATAATTATATATAAAATATATGATTAATATAATATTTCAGTTAATTTGGTTAATTCGGTCAATTTCGAATTTTCGAACCAAATTAACCGTTAACCAAAAATTTTCAAAATCTTTAACCATTTACCGAACCGAAATAATCCAGTTACCGACTGAATTAACCAATTGATTTGGTTAATGGTTAACCGAAAATCTGTTAATTTTTGTTTTGAATGGAAAAAAAAATCTGTTAATTAAACACTCCTACTTATTGAGGGGAAATATAAGATGAAATCAAATTTCAAGGATGTATCTATAATTTTCAAAAAGTCTGGGTTATTTTGTAATTAGCAGGTACCTCACAGAGTTTTTTTGTAATTATCCCTTAAAACATAATCAAAATATACTTTTTATTTTCCTCCTATTCTACTAAGGAATTTTCTCTCTTATAAAATTCTTCCATTCCCACCATAATCTTCTCCCCCGTCTCTCTCTAAAAAACTCGCAATTTTTCCGTATAGAATAAAACAAAAAAACTTCATCGTTTCTTCTCTTTTTAAATCTCTCAAATGCCTCAAGTCGATATCGAAACTCTAGTTACAGCCTGCGCTGGCGGGGGCAACGACCGAAAAATAGCCTGCGAAACACAAGCCGACGGCGACCCACCGAAAAATGAGGTCATCCCCGGCGCCGCCGAAGTTCCGCCGGATTTTCCGCCGGAATCTTTCTGGCTATCGAAGGACGCGGAATACGATTGGTTCGATCGAAACGCGTTTTACGAGCGCAAAGACTCCACCAAAGGTAACTCAAATTCCGCGAATTTGAACCCGCACATAAACCCAAGTTCGAACTCCAATTCACAACGGTTTTCCGTTAATCTGAAGTCGAAGGCCTCCATAATCGGTTTGCCCAAGACCCAGAAAACCACTTTCGCGGACACGAAACGGAGGACCTGTAAACCGCCCAATATTCGTCTGTTCCCGAAACGGTCCGGGTCGGCCGGGAAATCGACGACTCCCGTCGAACCGGGTTCGCCGAAGGTCTCGTGCATGGGGAGAGTCAGATCTAAGAGATGCCGGCGGCGGTCGAACTCTCTGAAACGGACCGAGAAACCGGCGGAGATATCCGGGAAGCAGAAAACCGGGTTTTATTCGAAGGTGATTGGCATGTTCCGGTCCAAGAAAAGTCACAGGAAGCCGTCCCGGTCTGGGAGTAGGAAAATGGTGGAGGTACTGATGGAGGAGCCGGTTGGTGTTGAACCGCAGCGGAGGAGCGTGAGTGTGAAAGTGCGAGAAGTACCGGTTGGTGCTGAACCGGTTTCCGAGGCTCCCGGTCTGGGAGGGATGAAGCGGTTCGCGTCGGGACGGCAGTCCGGTTCGTGGACATCCGAGGATTTTAATCTGGTGGACTTAGACCGGCGCGTGGATAGAAGTTGAGAGCGGGTTAAAAAGTCTTCGGGGGTGGTTGAAAACAGAGTTGTTCGGATGACGTGGCACGTTGAATAACTGTTCTGAAAACACGGCAGGTCTTTATAGTTTTACCTTTTAATTTTCTATTTTGTTTGATTTTGTGATTTTATAGATAATGATCTTATATAGTGTAAATATTCTTGTGGATTTTGGAGCGAGTTGTAAATTTTTCTGCTTAATATTTTTCTCTTACTATATAGTGCAAAATATTGGATTTTATCTGATTGCTTGATGATCTTATCATTTCATTGTTGTTTCATTGTCATTGAACAGGAATATTGAAGTCACACTCTCATTGCCCCATATGTAAATTTTCTTCTTAGATAAATCACTTTATTTCTTAAAAGTTCTTTTACTTTCTGAACTAATTATTGAAATCACTTTTTGTGAAGGATATTATCAAATCTATTATTCATTACATCAAAACTCATAGACAATTTTAATAGATTAAAAATCCCACATCAAAATATATAATTAATTTGAAGACTAGTAATAATTGAAAGCATATTGATTGGAGATTTTATGAAATTGTTCTAAATATCGCCTAGCACTGATTAGTCTCGTCTAGGTGCTAATAGCTAGCCTTCACTTGCCCGCATACATTATTTTTCCTATTAGGCTCTGTCTAACTTTGCCCAGATTTCCCTAGGCGTTAGCCCCCAATATGCCGCCTACCTAGAGTCTAACGCATTTTAGAACACTAATAATACTAAATATTATTCACAACATAGTGAAATTGACATTATTGATAAATAGTACATGACCCTCTTCATAATCAGCCTAGATCTCGTATTCCCTAGGATATTTCATATATACATCTAAGTGAATATTGTGTGTCTACAATAGTAACATTATTTGATACACATGAAATTCAACTGATTTTGATAAAATTTTGAAATATCAGACGAAAATAAATAAAGAAATAATTATTGAGGAGCATTTTATATTTCAGTGTCAAGAGGAATAATTAATGACATTAATTCAATAATAGGCACAATAAATTCGATCAGCTTCAGGTTGCTTGTGCCGTCAACAAAGAACAGTCCAATCTGTCGCACATGGATTGCTTTCACGTTTTGGCAAGAAATTATTCATGGACTAGCTTTTTTATTTTTATATGATTGATTTAGGAAATTAGGGAGATTTTGTTGACTAAGATTCATTCTTTAATGGGTAGAATTGTAGTAGTTTTCAAGGTAGGTTTGGTTTGCAATCAGCCAAAACTTACCCTCAAAAGTCTCTGGAGAGAAGGAGAATACATTTATTTTTGGTGGTCATGTGTGTGAAATTTCAACTCTTGCATATAGTGTGTAACTAAAGTTGGAGTGGAATGATTTAGAGGGATCACGACTCAGACTTTGTGATAAACCACACAATACTATAAGTATTTTTGTGATAACTACAAAAAAAAAAAAAAAAAAAAAAGAGGTTTGAGGTTACAAAAAGCTAAGATAATTTTCAAAATTATAAAAATCACTTGAGATTTGATTCCATTTTATATTTTGCCCCAACCATTATTGACCTATGAAATTGGCTGCCGTCAATAAATATTTTATAATTATTTCCTCATTTTTTCTAAATATTTTATTTTTATAAAGTTTTGGATATTTAGAATATTTAGAGTTGTTGAGGGATGTAACTATAAATATCTGATGATGCCAACAAATTCCATCAATTCATTTAATGATTGGGGTAAAAATATAAGATTGAATCAAATTTTAAAGCTATTTTGATAATTTTGAAACTTCTCTGATTCTTTTTTTTTTTTTTAAATTATCTCAAATCTTGGAGTTTTTAGTTAATTATCCATAAAAATAAAAAAATATAAAGATTACGTACGGTGTCGGGCACAATGAACTAAAGGTTATTTGACATATTGTCATTAATTCTTTGGAAAGAAAAGATTTATATTAAAAAGAGTAAAGAGATAAAGCCTATATATTAGTCTCAAACAACAGGTTCAAATATGGGATTGTATGTAGGAAAAATAAATGTCGAGGTCAGGCCGCAAGGCCTGTACAATAGAAGTGGTTGATCACCAAATTGCTATGCCTCCCTAAAAATTCCTTCCAACCGAACTCTACCGTCGACTTGCACAAAAGAGAAGCCAAAGGGTTGCTCCGGCGTGTCATCTCCGATGCTTAAGTTAGAAGAATATATATTCAACAAGAAAGAGGCGAAATACAATGTGAAATATAAAAAGTGTGATTAGGGTTAGAATGAACATGTAGCAAGATATTTATTGCTTTGCCCTAATTAGGGTTTCCGTAAAATCTGGAGTTTATTACAATTCGCATAACATAATCTGATTAGGATAAGATCAACCCCTCCAGATCTCAGACTATCCAAATAGCTCAACAGGTCGTCACTTCGGTTACACTTGTTTTCAAACTAGTCGCCTTAACTAAACAGAGATCGGAGTTCGGCTTCACAAAAGGTTTTATCGCACCATTAACCAACCTCAATCCATTACCAAAGCTCCTTAGCTCATCCCTTAACTCCGCCCATTGGCATTAGCTATACAGCTCAACCTACAAATGTAGCTGTTCAGTTCAGTCCATTAAAAGCTCTTTGGTTCAGCCCATAAGTTCAACTTATTTTGACCCTTATCAAGAAGAACACATAATTTGTTGCAAATTGAATTTCGTTTCTCTTATTCTTGTGAAATCGCCATCAACTTAAAATCAACAATTCTTGATGCTTATTTCTCATTGTGATGGCTGGTTCGGTTTGGTCACGTGTAATGTGTGTACGGATGGACATCAATTGAGATGATCATATATTGTATTTATTGTTTCATATTTTATTTTACTGGTATCAGGATGTATGTATAAATAGTGATGTCATTTTTATACATATGACATTTACATAATTCATAAGAGTAATATGAAACATTAAATAGAATCTTGGTTGGGTGGACGTGAGATCAAGAATGTTGGGTAACCAAAATTGAGTACCCAATTTCGCGATATTCATGCTATGTGTATATACGGTCAACCTGGTGTGTATATGAATGACAAGTGTCAGATTTTATTAAATGTGGAACACTTGGATGATGGACGCACAGTAAATGTACATATACTAATACACATATATAGTCAGTAAAAAAAATGGGATTATTTCATAAAACCAAGTGTCCCAAGGTTTCTTTGTCCCCGTAGGTCGGAAAAAAGTGATTATTTCATAATTTTATTAAAAGTGGGACACTTGATATTTATTTCACATTTCATATAATATATACTAAATTATATAAATATTACTTTTACATAATTTTTGTAACAATATTTTTTGTAAAAATCATTCAAATTTGGTTAAATATGTTAAGTTGGGCCTTAATTACTGTATCACTAGACATGAGTATATGATTGGATCATGTTTGAGTCGTGTGTATAATGCGTTGGGTCGATGGTATAGATTGACCTAGCCTAGACCCAACCCATTGATATACCTAGCTAGGAATGACAATGGGTGGAGACATGACTGGTGTTGAACATACCATCTATGTCCTCAAACTCCATCCCAAATATCGTCTCCATACCATTCTCCGCTTTAGATATCTAAGACAAGATTGAGAATTCCTGGTCAGGGGAACGGGGCTCCCGTAGGGAATTGTGTTCCCCATTTTGTATTTGTTAATAAAAAATAATAAAATAAATTATTTAAAATAACCAATAATTACAATAAATAAAAATAACATAAATCACTTATTTGTAAAAGAAAGAAATGGAAAGGTAAAATTATAAAGACTTAAGGGTTTAGTATTTAGAGTTAATAAAATAAAACATTATAAATAGAATTAATATTAATAATAGATAAATAATATATATTCTCGGGAAATGGGATCGAGGCGGGAAATCCCCGTTTTATCTAAACGAAAGTGAGGATGGAGATAATGACAAAACAAGAATATAAATATCATCAATGTCTCATCGCTTAGTTCTAGAGAAGTAGTGAATCTTCATTCTATTCCCGAATTAATCGGAGATTTTTGGTCTCACTTTGTCATCCCGATTCCCAGCTGGGGGTGGGGGTGCTGAGCCACTAAGAATACTTTTGTTCTTCTACATTTTAAATAAGTTAGTGTAATCTAAATTGTAAGAATTTGCTTTAGTAAGAATATTGGACGGAATCACTAAAATATATATTTTCTTTACTTTGTTTTTTTCCCATTTGTTATTATTCTTATTATTTTGTTTTACCAATCGAAGTGAGAAAGGGTAAATTGATAACCAAAATAACCATCCACGTATAATACACTCAATAGTTGGGTGACAATCCTTAAAAAAAAAATTGGGTGACAATTGACAAATGCAAGCATCGACAAAAAACATGCAACATTTGATAACATTCATTTGTACTGAGAGAGCCTATACTAATTTATATTCTTTGTCACTATGCTTTTTGCGTGAATTTGCAGTGTTAATTAATTTTAGATAATTAATTGACTCTATAAACTTCACACCACCGACCCCACACAGTGAGATGAGGCACGGTTGATGATGATGATTTGATAACATTCATTTATATCAAAATAAAGTGGTTTTTTCTAATTAACCCATATTATGGTATTTATTAATCATAGTATTTAATAATTTAAAGAAAATAAATAGAACACTCATATAATCGAAAATAGACATCCTTGTAACTTATACTCAAACCATCGTACATGTACACACATAAATTGGGTCTCGTCATGACCCATCATTGCCACGTTGGATATAGTGCATTCGAATATAACATTTATTTTTCATCCCCGTAAAAGGAGAGCAATCTTGGATTCAGATTTCATGTTCTGCACATTCTTATTCCACTTTATATTCTATTGTTTTGGATGAATGTCACGTCACAGGTGTACCAAATTCCACTTAATACAGAGCATTGGAATCCTCGTACACCTCCACGTGTCTTCCGTTGATTGGTTGACAAGGCCTGGCGTTGTACTTGCATCCAATGTCCAGAGGAGCCTTGAGAGCCTCTACTTGTTCTCTAGATATTGATCTCGCCTATACACATTATATAAATATTTATTTTAATTTTATCAACTGTAGTCAAATATTTTATATAACTATAACCATTAATTACCATTGTTTTTGTTACCTTTCCGAGTACGAGATACATAAGATTCTCAGAGCAAGGAGGAACACTAGAAGAGCCTATATATCTGTAATATTTTCTCGAAGTTTTCCTTAATTCTGCCGGGTGAAATTGTCCGATTGTGATTGGACTAATTGTTTCCTGACTTTTAACGTTGTACGCCAGTTCGTTCAATTTGTTGTGTATCTGTAAAACCATGAAAAACATTCTCAAAACTCAGGTTTTGTATATCCTATTCTAGAAATATATCCTACTTAAGTTTGAAGGGATAATTATTATCTTTCAAAAGTACAAATATACCCCTTGATATTTGTTTTTGTCTTTACAAATCATCCCTCAAGAATGAGGTATTTATCATATAAATACAAACCACGAGAGTATATGTAATTTATTTTCGCAATTATGCTAAACCTCATGGTTTTTTTCTTATAATTAGCCTTAAGTTTGAATTTCACCTTTGTAAGAAGTGGATCGGGTTGTCCATATTTGAAAAGAGTTGCCACTACTGAGACATTGCCGTCATCTGAAACGTGCACCATATGGAGCTCCGCAGCAAATCTGTATATTTGGGATTAAGTAAATCACACTTCAATTGACACAAGTATGACTGTAATTAGGGGTGTAAATGAATCGAGTAGTACATATTACTATTCATAGAGTTTGATTATCAATTGAGTAGAGCTTGAACGATCTTTAGTTGATCGAGCTCAACACGAATCGAGCTCGAGTAGCTTGATATTTTACACATATTTCATTATATTTTTACTAATCGAGTCCAGTTCGACCCAAGTTTTACATTTAACGGAACAAAAAAAATTGTTCAAGTTTGGTTTGTTATGTTAACGAACCGAGCTTTAACAATCGGATCTCAATTCAAGTATCGAGTAGGGAGAGAGAGAGAGATTATGTTACCGGTTTCCATTAATTCTGTGCTCAGAAGGAGAATGCCAGTGCATTTGCTTCAAAGAATAGGGTTTGTCATCTACAATTATTCCACCTGTATGATCTGGGTACTCTATCTGCATCAACACCACCGAAAAAAGTTCAAATTTTATGATTCTAATTCTACTTATTTGGATGCAAGCTGTTTTTGACATAAAATATAGGGATAATTACAAAAACACCGCTGAGGTTTGGGTTAATAAAAAAAAACTCAAACATGTTTCAAAATTTAAAAAAAAAAACCTTCAGGTTTCATTTTGTCTTAAATTTAAGGGGGTAACTGCAATATTTTTGTAAGTGTCAGGGTTTATTTGAAATGCTTTCGAAAATCACCGGGAAAAATATAAGACGGAATCAAACCTCAAGGGGGTTTTAGTAATTTTCAAAGAACTTGAGTTTTTTTGTAATTAGCCCAAATCTTAGGGGTGTTTTTATAATTATCCCTAAAATATATGTAACAAATTAAGACCACCAGATGAAAAACCATAAGCTATTAAATTATCCCATATATATGCTTTTCTACGGAGATATTTATGGCTGTGTCTATTTCAAACAAACTTCACGGTTTAGTGCCTTCCCATTATTGCTCTAACTAAATTCATGAGTTACTGAATATAAAGGCACGATCGATGATTTTACAAAATAAAATATCGATATAATCGCATGCAATCAAATAGTCTAAGAACGTGATTTCATTGTAATAAAGAAGGAACAAAGTAAATAATTTACCGCAACAGTGAACTTGTTGTCGACCAAAGTAACATTTACTGCATGGTAATTTCTGGCCAGGGGCTTCAACTTGTTGTTAATTACAACTTGGTCCGTAACAATGTTGATTGGGGACTGGGATTTCCCAGTTGCACATAGCGTGAAGCTTGGATTCAGGCTGGCCCACTTGTCTGGGCCTGTGGCTCCCGAGTATGTGAACTGGAGAGGTTTCTCAATCTCTGTAAATCATATAGGGGGAAATGATAATTTTAACACTAGTTTTGGGAGAAGAAATAAACTGCTTTATTTTAGCTCTCCTATGAATTTTAACTAAATAGAGGTTTAATTTTTTTTATATCTAATTTCTATTGTTTTAATGATTGGTTACACAAAAGTAATTTAAAAAAATAAGAGATAATTACAAAACTACCCCTGACATTAGGGATAGTTACGAAAAAACTCAGAAAAGTTTCAAGATCAGTACGGGGGTTTCTTGAGGTTTGATTCCAACTTACATTTTACCACAACTAGCGGACCTAATAGAATTTGAATATCTTACTATTACATCCTCAATTTTTCTAAATATTATAGATAGCCCGAACTTTTCGTTTGACACAATTTGTAATATTTAGAAAAATTGAAGGATGTAATTATAAATTGTAAGACGGAAATTTGAGGATATTTGTAATATTTAGAAATTGAAGGATATAATTGTAAACACAAAAACTCATGTTAGACCGTCTAACGGGTCTGACCAGTTAGACGGATCTGACCCGCGGACCCGGTGGCATTTCGTAATATTAGCAAAGTGGTGTTTTAGTAGTTTTCGGGGACCACCTAGTAGGTATTAATGATCATTCGAAAAGTATTACCGTCCCTTCTAAAAAGATTAGCAGCTTCTTCCGAAATGTATTAGTAGTTCCCTGAAGAATATTTTAGTATTTCTCATGAATATACTCCCAAAATGTATTAGCGGTCTCTCAAAAAAGTATTAGTAGTTCCCTGAATAGTATTTTAGTAGTTTCCACTGAATATAATTAAATTTTTCTCCCAAATGTATTAACATCATCCGAAAAGTATTAGTTGTCCTTCTAAAAAGTATTAGTAGTTAATTCCAAATGTATTAGTAGTTCTCTCAAGAGTATTTTAGTATTTCTCATGAATATACTAAAATGTATTAGCGATCCTCAAAAAGTATTAGTAGTTCCTCGAAAAAGTATTAGTAGTTTCCTATAGTAGTATTTTAGTAGTTTCCCTGAATATAATTAAATTTTCTCCCGAAATGTATTAGTTGTCCATCGGAAAAGTATTAGTAATTTCCTAGAGAGTATTTTAGTAGTGCTCCTGCAAAGTATTAGTTTTTCTTATAAAATGTATTAGTATTTCTCCATAAAACTATTAGTTGATACTAATCATTGGAAAAAGAAACATTTCCCAATGCGCAGTTGCACCTCCATCATATTTGACTTAACCCCACTTCTTGTCAGCTCGTTTCAACTTAATTCCAGCAAACAAAAAAAGATATTAAAAAAAATGGCCATGAAAATTACTTTCGAATTTCCAGTACTAATCGTAAGTAGCAGAAATGAAAATCATACAGAGAATGAGCAAAACCAAGAAATCGTAGCCGGAACTCAGATTGATTCCCTCCCAGACGCGATTTTGGGCGACATACTAACACGCGTTCACGCAAAAACCGTGTTTCTCTGCAGGACGTTGGCCAAACCATGGTTGTCCGTGATAGACTATCCCCGTTTCGCCAACGTGTTTCTGTTTTTGGTTTTTATTTTTTTGCGGATCCGGGTCAGGTCTGCGAGATGGGTAGGATATTTAGATCCGTCTAACGGATCTAGATCCGTTAGACGGTTTGACAGGAGACTAGCTCAATTATAAATATTTGAGGAAGTTAGCAAATTCCATCAATCAACTGATAGTTGGGGTAAAAATATATGAAGGAAGCAAACTTAAGGAGTTTTCTGTAATTGTGGAACTTATCTATGTTCATTCTGAAATTACCCCAAATTATGCCAAAAAAAAAATATCTGAATTTTACGATAAAAAGTAATTTCCCTAAGAGCCAATATTCACGTGATTTTAGAGGTGCTACTAAACATTCAAAAACAAACAAAACAACACAAAGGAAGTTGTTTCTTGGTAAATCTTAATGATGCCTCAGGTACCATTTCAGAAAAGTTTAGCTGTGCTTGCTTGACAAAAAAGTTTGTAAAATTTTCGTCAGAGACTTTTTTATACAATACAGAGTCTCTTATTGAAGACTTTCTTCACAAAAATGAAAAAATAAATACTCTTTTCCACTATTTCTCTGCTTTCTGGGACATGATTATATACAAAAGTCTTTTCTTGTAAAGTGATTAATTAAATCATATCAAAGCTATCAATAATGGGTTTAACACAACCATCAATAAACAATAAACTATTACATCAAAAAATATGATGAACAACACCCATATAACTTTAAATTCATGCAGTACTTACTTGAAGTGGTAGAAGCATATGAACCAGCTATCAGAAGAGTAAATGTAACAAAGAAGAAAGCCAAAAAAGCAGCCATGATACAGATATTGTTGTAAAATTGATTTTGATAATGTCTTGTTTTGATTTAGATGTCTGAAATGATTGGTTTTATAAACTTCCAACAAGTATTGAATCATTGAATCATATTTTAATAAAATATACATTATGCACGCCAAACAACAACTTGATGATTCATTGAATCATTATATAGATGGGGGGCTCTCTGCTAAAGGACCCACCATCCACTATTACTTTGGAACTTTTGGACACACACTCAACTTTTTGTGTGTGTCGTAATGTATACATATATACCTTCAGTCAACCTTATATCCTGTTTGGTTTTTCTTCCAGAGAGAGTCACTGATTAAAAAGACGTATGACGGCATGAGTGACACTTGCTTATCTCATCTACGACAGTATAAATCTTATTTGTTTAGTTCCTTTAGGTAAATATATAGTTGTCTGATAAATGCAGCCAAATCAAAACTTGTAAGATAGAGACCCGTGAGCTAAAATCCTACATATTACACATTTTTCATGATTAGGACAAAACCATCCAGCACAAGGTTTGGACCCCTGACAAGTGACAACTCCCATTTTTTCAGTTTTTTCGAGTCAACTGGCAATTGTGCATGTTTGAATCTTGACCATCCATGAACCATCTTAGAAAGAAGTTGTATTGCCCCACGTGCATGGCGCAATGGTAAAGCACAAGGTTGTAACAACTGAGGATTGTGGGTTCGAACTTTGGGATCCTAAAGCGCAGGTGCCTATGTGGTGGTCGATCCCCGAATGTCAACGTCGAGTGCGTATAAGATCTGATCTAAAAAACCAAAGAGAAAACGAAAAAGGAAAAGAAAAGAACTTGTGTCAAAACAAGTAACATCTTGTTTGATAGAATGGTATTGAAGAGTAGGTAGTAACTATAGAGTGCTTCCAGCTGACTATGAGGGTATTTAGGTAATTATATCTTTGAATTTAAAACATACTTCAAAATGTTTACAACTAAATTATTCATTAAAAAAAGTTTATGAGAAAAACTTATCTAGTCCTAGCTAGGTATTCTTTGTGTTGTTTTCTCCTCTGAGCATACTATTTATCAAACTTTGTTTATTTCCATTGAATTGTCTCGTTGTAGAGAACGTGGTAAACTCCATATATTACAGTTTTTTTTTTTTTAAATTGAAGTTTTAGTTACATGTACTATTACAAATTTCTATCAAGAACATTAAGATAATTGTCAAAAGTCCTCAACTGTCAAAGAGCGTAGGTTGCCCTTAGATAATCAACAATTTCTGCACTCTCGAACATCTCAACTCCTGTGTTTGGATCTTCCAAATAAGGAACCTGTTAAATAAGAGGGACATTTATCACTATCAACACACTAAATCATCCAATGTGTCCAATTAAACAAACACTCCTTAGAGCATGCAAACTACCTGAAAATGTCCGACTTTCTGATAAAGTATTTGTCTTTTCGGGCTGCCACGTGCACAACTGCAACACAAAATTTGTCAAACAAATGGACTTATATGCCCCCTTGAGGATACCACCACCAAATGGGCTTTACCTGTGAAGTATGTGAGGTAACTCTAGCTCCACAAGTACTTCGCGTACAACTTTGCAAAATGGTGAAGCCTGAAAGTAATATATTGTTGTTACGTACAGGCAATAACACGTGTAAAGCATGTGAAACTAGAAAATATTGAACTCGTTAATATCAACATAAACTAACCTCATATGCCCAAATCTCAAGAGGCTTAGGCGGCAATTTTGATGGTGTGTATGAAGAACCCTGCATCATTAAGGGTAGAAAATTGTCCAGATGTTATTTGAAGCCAAGAATTATGGACAATATGAAAATAGTGAAATTCTTTTGTACCTCTTCATGAGTTTGGTATATGTCATCCTGTAAAAGGAGTATAAAAATACATGGCACAAAAGCATACTGTTGATTGGTGGATACCGTTGGCATCTTAATCGCTCTTTAAAAGGTCTCAATAATTAGTACAGTCAAGGCCATGTGTCAAATTTGCAATGAATGTATGCGCGTGTGAGATTGCAAGGATAAGTGAAAGATGTGAGGCGGGGAACGGAGAGAGAAACTGTACCTTCCCCATTCGGCCAATCATGGCAAATCCCTCTGTTAAAGTCTACAAGAACAAAAATGAGGGCAGGGGAAAACTATTTATCAATTCATGCTTTTCAATAGTACAATGAACTGATGAAGTGACTGAAACTTATACTGCTTACAGTTAATAGACCAAGAGATAGCAACAATGGGACATTGCCATCACCTGAAAAAATAATTAACATAGTTAATTCCAAGTTGCTAAATTAACAAAGCTCAGAGCACAATGAGAATAAAGGAGATGAAAAAAAAAAATAAAAAAATAAAAAATACAAGATGAAAGAAGCAGCTAAAACAAGATCCAACAACATACCATACTTCCCAACCAAGTACTTAATTATGTCATCTGATTCATACATAGACACTCCTGTATTTGGATCCACCTAAATCACAAGAAAATAAGAACCTTTTAACTCCTCCAAAGTAGCATGATGAGTAAAGTTAATAAATCCAAGGAATTAGATTACGGTGTAAAATTTAATACACAAAGGTAATCCTCTTTATATTCCAGACCCAAGAACACCAGACAAATTTATTGCAACGATATGATATGCAAGCAAGTTAAGGCATTTCTATCTTATCACATTAGCTTCATGTCGGTGCACCCATTTACTAACCATGTAAGGGAACTGTTGTTTTCCACCCATTTGAGAAACCTTGGGACGAAAATTTGGGCCATTTCTTGGACAAGGATAATACAAGACATCAAGATCCAGAACTGCAACAATTTCCCGAACCTGTGACGATGTTAAAGCTCAGTTGGTACTGCAAATGATATACTACATGGAGAAATTAACGATTTATTTTTCTGAAAATACCTTTCGACAAAACGGGCAGCTGAAGGAATTTCCACATGTTCCATCATCATTCACATAGGGAGAGAGCAACATATGCATTTAGTCTTTATTCAAGCAATTACACATGAATACAATAAGGAACCCACTGTGTAATGGTTCTAAAATTATAGTCATGAGTTTCTGAATCCCAAAGGGGAGAAAACATAAAAACCATCCAAACTATTGAATTTTTTAAAATTCACCCTCTAAATTTTCTATTCTGCTGGCGGGATAAAAAAGTTTAGAGGGTGAAGTATAAAAATCGTGATAGTTCGAATGATTTAATGTTTTTTATCCCATTCCGAACTCCAAAAGTATGAAACTAAATTCTAAGTACCTTTCAAACTCATATATCTCAATTGGCTTCTCAGGGCGAGGGCCTAACTTTGAAGACTCTTTCAACTTAAAACCTGAATAGGAGTGGATTTTCTTATAAGCATGATCATTTGATAATACAGCCAATCAACAAGAAGTGTGTGGATGTATATTCTCATCCACAATATCCACTAGACCTTGAGTGAGATAAATAATCTTCATATGTTGAGTATCCACAGTTTCAAGCATAAAATCCATAGTGAGCTACAACTCTCTATTCGATTGATTCAAAATGTGAAAATGCAAGCTTGTAGCTTTTTATGCCGTAAGTTGACAGCCTATTGTCTTTCTTCTCTTCCCTTTTCCCTTGATAAAAATTTTACAGCTTTAGCATTTTCAAGTAATAAAACTTGAACTGATATCCCTAGCTCCATGATTATTTGGCTTAGTTTACATATTACATGATTTATTTTCTGCAAGATGTATGATATATTGATATCAGCAATTGTTCAATAACATAACACAGAGATCATTGTTCAGAAGACAAGAGTATCTGTTAATTACCAGCAAACCCTAGAGCATACTGGTCCGATGGAATCTCACTTTCGGGCACAACAGTCACAGAATACCTGTCATGAACATGAACCTTGAAATGAAATAATTACACGTATTAATTCTAATGAAGATGCATACGATTGAGACATTGAAAATTCTCAAAGTCACAGTGCTTATTAATTCTCTAGTCTCTAAGAAACATGACATCAAAGTCCAAAATACAGTTATTACAGTAAGTCGGTAGCTGAAAATACACAGGTGGAGAAACCACAAGATGACCAATCCATTATATCATGAGAAACTCAATATGTTAGATTTCATCTCCTATTGCAGAAGCAATCTGGGAGAACGGCCTATATTCACCCAAGTAACTTACTTTCTCTACGGAAAAGTTCTGGATTTCTTTGCTCAAAACTACATGCGGCAAAACATACCTCAATTATAATTACTATTCTTAGAATACAACTATTCATATCCATACCCACAATCATCTGTGTTTATATCTTGAAGACAACTCCAAGTAGTCCTAGCCATTATAAAATTCACCAGATAGCTCACAGAACTACCACAAAATCTTTTAAGCGGAAAATCAATTTTTCCTTTTATCCAAAAACTAATGTTTCTGTGGATCAACTCCTTGCAGCATTTAAATCACAATAGTCCTTGGATCATTGGAAAATTCATGAGCAATCCATCTCTTCACAAAGCTGGAATCATGCAATCTCACTTTACTCTATTTTCTTTTATAGTTTTGTTTTCTTGGATTTTCTTCTGTGGAAAGGGGATATCATTAATTTCTATCTAATGCATATACTCACCCCTTCCCACGAAACTACACACAACACTTAGACATGCCTCCACATATTATCCACACTATACTCAAACATAGACCATAGAATGCTAATATTCAACCAATGCAGATCATAGCAGATTGAAATTACATTCATTTGCTAAATATAGGCAGTTAATCAACTTCTAGTTACATTTGAAGTCGATCCTAACCAATATCCATTAAATATAAGCCCTTCGTGGTAGCGATATAGTTCGTTTGTCCTATATAGCTATTAAAAAAAAATTGCTCAAACCATTTCCCATTCAATCAAAAAGTCATCTTCTATTTCTACTAAACTAAAGATAGGTTCAACTAAACCAGATAAACTCTCTTCCCAGTGCATACACTCTTGAATAATTTAAGAACAGTTCATCACTCAATAATATTAATCAATCACATAAGAACAGTGAAATACTTCATCGATACCATTATCACAGGAAAAAAGGGGAAAACAAGATGGAGCAAATTAAATACCCGGAGACAAGTACACTGGTGGTAAGGCGAAAGAGCAAGGCCAGAGAAGCCCCCAAAATGTCGAAAATCTTATCGGGCCGGACCGAAAAGGGTTTGGGCTGCGGAGCCTTAAAATTGGGCGGCGCCGATATCGAAGTTACGGGGGTTTCTGAAGCATTTGTTGATGCCCTAACGAAAAATACTCTGTCGTTAGTTTCTCTGCGGGTTGAAACTGGCCGGAAATATGGGGCGAGGGTGAAATTCAACGTTCCGGCCATGGTTTCCCGGCGAAAATTGGCGGAAGTGCGAAGTGTAGGTGGTGGGGCGCGGTTAATGTAATTTGGAGTTGATATGAGCTGAACCAAGCAAGTCATGTGGACTGAAAAAGGACAAGTAATACAGTTAATACCCTGTTTTGAGTCTAAACAATTTTCTCAGAGCATTTAAAATTTAAATGATAGACAAAGCAAAGGCCTTGTATGGTTATGTTTCCATGGACTATTTCTAGTTTCTAGTGTTGGAAAATGAATTTTCAGAATTTATTGGTTTTTCGTTGAAAACCTGGAATTATGTTTGGATGAGTGAATGAGAATGAGTTTTATGTAGGTTTGGAAATGAGATTATGTTTGGTTAAGTAGTTTTGAAATAGTATTTTATGTATATAATAATTTGAAAAGTTGATAGTGGTTGAATATTTTAATTGAATATATAATATTATATTTGTAAGATTGTAGGCTAGTGGGTCCCAAATTAGATATATATAGTAGTATTTTAAGTAGATAAAGTTGATAATGGAGGGTCCCACATATATAATTGGATTAAAAAATAAGAATAATGATTGATAAGTGATGTAGGGTAGTGTATAGGGTTGAGAGATGAAATTGTAGGTTTGGGATGATGTTTTATGTGAGAAGTGAAAAGTGAAAATGATGATTTCCATTGAGAATTTTAGAAACAAACATGATTCCATTTCTATGAATAGTTGGAAATTGGAAATGGGGCCTTGGAAACATAAACAAACAAGGCCAAATATTTCTATTTTTGGACGAATGTTACAAGTTACAACTGCTCTTTTTCCAAAAAAAAAAGAAAAGAAAAGAAAAGAAATTTTCTAGGAATTAAGCCCCTAGAATTTATTATATATTGATCGGGAACCCAAATAATAAAATTAATTGAGAAGCTTTTTATAAATGTAAATGAAAAAACACAAAGGTAAATAGTAAATACAAAACTGTTGGGGATAAAATTATCCTTTAATGCATTTATTTAATCTCATTAATTACCAAATATTATTAATTATTAGGCTACAAATATAATTCTTCGACCTATATAGCTCATACCGGTCCACGTGGCCTATTTTATCTTAAAAGGCCCACGCAACCCATCAACTCAAGTGTAAAAAGGTTCATCTATCTCATCTATAAGTAAGTTCAATTAATTATTGGGAATTACATTCATGCGTTCTGCATTTTTCTGCTACAGTCGTTGAGTTGAGCGCCGAAAGGGCCTCCTTAGATCAACCCCAGGAACTCCCTAACATTGTCATGTGTGTTGCAGGTAAAGTTGTCAAATGGGCCAGCCGACCCGACGGGCCAAAAAAAATCGGGCAATGCAAACAAGATGTCGGGCGCTATTTTTGTAGCTCAACCCACAAAAATACAAAGAAAAAGTCGGCCAATCAGGTCAGGCCAAAAAAGTCTGACTCATTTCGGGCCTAAGAAAACATAACCCGGCCCGGCCCTCTTATCGGGACGAAATTGACAGCTCTAGTTGCAGGCTAGTTCCCATCCAAAAATTTTATCAGCTCCGGAGAAGAAGTTGGACCATCATTTACTTGGAGTGATCTATGAACTTTTGCAGTATCATTTTGGCGTCATCTTTGGGAATAGCCAAGACGCGAGAATGCAAACCAATGTCACATGCACGAGGGAATAACTCTCAAGTCGCCAACTCTAGAGCCGGGAACACCAGGCGAGAAGAGTAATATAACACGTTTTCCCTGAGTACTGTGATCAATGTCTCCATGCAACACAACATCTGTGAGGCCCTTGTTATCGCAGCGCAATTTACTCTGATGCAAGTGGATATACTTCAATCTTGATGATTCTACCATCGTATAAACATCCACAACAAATTGTTGAAACAATCTATGGGACGACAAAATAATAGAAGATTCTTGTAACCTGTCATGTGAGAAGACGCGAGGATAGTCCCCTTCTTCTGGAGGGCACCCTTCACCGACTAGGAGGGCTTAAGGGGGCGCCCTTTGATACGTGTATTTTCATGCATGTTTTTCTTGTTTATTTTAATAGATTTTTGGTTGTTTTCGTATTAGTTTCGTAGGTTTTTGGTCATGCATGATTTATATTAATGTAAGGTGTTCTTATTGGTGTAGTTTGATCATTTAGAGCGGTTTCTAGCGAATTTTGGGTCATAGATTCATAACAACACTTTTATCAATGCAAAAAAAGCTCGAAAACCTAAGCCAAATGCATCAAATCAGAGCCTTTCAAACTGAACACGGTCAGGGTGTGTTGAGCGACATGGCCATGTTCAACCATAAATTCAAGAAAGAAGAATAAAATGAGGCAGACGCCGACATGACCAGGGTGTGTTGGCCAACACGGCCATGTCACAAGAATTTCCTGACAAAAAATCCAACATGGTCATGCTGCGAATTCAACCAAACCTTTTGACAACTCCTGTACACTTTTAACACCTAATTATGTTGCATAAAGCCCACGTTTCACCAACAATTATGCATTAAAACAAGTACTCAACAACCTAACTCATGAAGTGGAGCATTAAACCACCAAGAGATGACATTATTAATCAATATTTTTACCAAAAATGTCAATAAAAGCCCAAAGATTGAGGTTGAGGAAGAAATGATTTTCAGGTTTTAGAGAAGAGAAACATATAATGCAATGAGAAAGAGAGTTAAAAGACTTGGATCACCATAAAGATGCGCAAAGGGACAAGGATTGAAGATCGCTCAGAGATGGAGACGAACACCACCACGTCATTATCATACATCCATCAGGGGAGTCTAGTGTTAGTTTTGAAAGTTTTAACTCCGATCGATTTCCAGAGAAAATTCTTATTATATATTAAATTTACCTTTCTTCTCATATATTAGTATCAAAATTCCACAGAGAGTCACTGATTACAGTATGACGATATGAGTGACACTTGCTTATCTCGTCTATTTTTTCCCCATTTTTCCTAAGGTAAAAAATATATATATATAATTTTTAAGGACAAAAATACTTAGGCTAGGGGAAAAAATTGAGCTAGGAGTAGCCGAGCTAGTTGGCTATGCCACTGGTTGTCTGATTTATGCACCCAAATCGAGACTCATAAATAGATACCCGTGAGCTAAATCCTACATATTACACAATTTTTCACGACGAGGACAAAACCATCCATCACAAGTTAGGGCACCTTGACAACTCTCAATTTTTCAGTTTTTTCCAATCAACTGGCAATTGTGCATGTTTGAATCTTGACTAATGTTCTCACCATCCATGAACCACCTTACATGGAGGTAGAAATAAGTTGTATTGCCCCACGGGCATGACAGAGTGGTAAAGCACAAGGTTGTAACGATGAGGATTTTAGAGTGGGTAAGATAGTACTAAGGGCATCTCCAGTGGAAAAACCTTTGGATTTTTCCACAGTTTTCGGAGTGCCATGTCATCTGCCACATTAAAAGTAAAAAACCTAACATTTTTACAAACTTTATCCACAATGGTTAAACCTATTCCACAACTTTTTAATGAGCCCACCATCCAATTCCTATATTATTTATCTTTATTTCACTTCATTTGACATCTTATATAAATATATATTTGTGACAATTATTCTCCAACACGTTTCCAGAATTCTTTATCTTTTTTAGCATTACCGATTCTTGAGTCGCAACTAATAGTCACCCACGCACTAGTAAGAAGCTTCTCTTCGTCCATTGACCAAAATATACGGGTAGTTACCGGTTTGGTGTCATTCATGCCCGTTTCGCTTCCTGGCTCCGTATCAGTATTCAGACAGATGTTTTCAAGCCCCTCTTGTGTAGAATGGGATGGAAATTGTGAGTCTTGAATAGAAGACGGTGTTGAAGGCTCTTTTTCGGTACCAGATGTATCAACACTAGCCCTTCTAATCTCGTTTGGAGCCACAAATGGTGCATGTTGAGGAAAAGATACATTAGAAGATGGCATCATTCCAAATTGGCTTGCCATGGTAGACCAATAATCAAATTGAGGCATGTAAAATGGAGCTGGACAAGCATTGCTCGGTAGATTCGAAAAAATTTGAGGGCTTTGAAAATTTGGAAAATTTGGATGAAATTGTGGAAAACTTTGGGAGCTTTGTGTGGTAGGAGAAAATTGAGAAGATTGGAGATTTGGAATAGTACTACGATTTTGGGAGATATCGTTTTCATCATTTGAAGAATTTAAGAATTTCCTAAAGAATTCTCTTGAATTTTCATTCACTTTGGTAGATATTATTATGGAATGTGTGAAAAAACATAAAATAGATTTGAGGTGTATTTATAAGTGAAATTTAAAAAAAAATTAAGAAAGCCATTAGAATTCAACGGCTATATCATAAACGGCTAGTTCTTGTGATTGAGATCAAATTCTATATTTTTTCACAATTCTGCATTTTAATTGGAGCAAATCATCAACGGCTCCTTCTTGAAATATTTTATTAATTTACATTGAATAATAAAAAAATTCAATTCAAAATCCCACATTCCCACTATCTCACATGTGACATGAAAGGCCCACATTTTTTGACTTTTTGCAACTTTTGGACTTTATCAACCGGTTTTTTGGTAGACACCGGATCATGCCTACAAACCTCAAAATATATGCCACAATGATGAGGTTTTTATATGATACGGTTTTTAACAAAAAAAATCCATCCAAAAACTGGCCCATTGTAGTTGCTCTAAGAATAGAGTCCAGAACTGTTATTCCACTGTATTGGATTAATAACACATGTACTAATATGAAATCATCTTTTTACATGTGGCACTCATCCAATACAATAGAATAGGAAGTGGAATAGGAATTACTAAAAATGCAGTTACATTTCTGCCCATGACACTCTATTTTATCAAACTTGTTTATTTCCCTTGAATTGTCTCGTTGTAGAGAACATGTGGTAAACTCCATATATTACAGTTTTTTTTTTTTTTAAATTGAAGTTTTTTTTTTTTTTGAGAAATTTTTAAATTGAAGTTTTAGTTACATGTACTATTACAAATTTCTATCAAGAACATTAAGATAATTGTCAAAAGTCCTCAACTGTCAAAGAGCGTAGGTTGCCCTTAGATAATCAACAATTTCTGCACTCTCGAACATCTCAACTCCTGTGTTTGGATCTTCTAAATAAGGAACCTGTTAAATAAGAGGGACATTTATCACTATTAACACACCAAATCATCTCATGTGTTCAACAAAAACATGCAAATTACCTGATAATGTCCGACTCTTTGATAAAGTATGTGTCTTTTTGGGCTGCCACGTGCGCAACTGCAACACAAAATTTGTCGAACAAATAATTGGAAGGAAAAGAATGCTTTTATGCAGTGAACCAAATTTTATTAATTTTAGCTTGCAAGTGATACATGGTCTCTGAAGGACTGCAATTTGTGACATAAATTTTCTATACATTACTCAACTTTTACATTTGATAGTGTTATTTTGTGGCCCAATACTTTAATTGTGGCCCAAACATTTAAGCCCAAGCAACCAACCCAACTGTGATAAAACCGGATTGACCCGAGACCCGAATCTTGACCGCGGATCCTAGTTACTTAATTTGGGTCGTTCATTTTAGGTCTTGAATCTCAGCCCTTTATTTACCCATTATTATTTTCATTTGCTGAACCCAAACATCAACAACTCTAATCCCTTCCTCACATTCCATCGGCTACTCTATCTCTCTCACTATTCTCTCATTTGATCTTCTACTTGCTGAAACTCCTTTTTCTTGTGTGAATCAAAGAGTTCTAGCTTGTGTGAAGTTTGAGTTGTTCTCGGTCTTCCTTCTCCGTGAGTTTGACCGATCGGTTGTCTTTGTGGTTCGGTGTGAGGGTTTTTCGAGGGGCCATTTGGGCCGAGGTTCGAGTCCTTTGTGGGAGGTTTCGGTCGAGGGTTCGGTATTTTCGATGGTCATCGTTCGGGTTCGAGGGGTTTGGCGAGTCTTCGTGACTTCCATCCTTGGGTCGATTCCTAGGCTTGCTTCGTGCACGTTGTGGGGTAGATTTCCAGTTTCTGAGCCGTGTTATTCGTCCCGAATCAGTCCATTTTCGAAGGCTACTTCGGAGCGTGGATTCGGCACTGTTGAAGAAAGGAGAAGAAACATGGTGCTATCTTTCCTTTCTTCACTTTTAGTTTTTTATCCTATTTTCACACCATTCACTGATTTTTCTATTGTTTTTTTCTTGGCGCGCTTGGTAGGAAGAAGCGGCCGGTTTGGATTGGCTCCCGGCAAACTCGTAGTATTTGGTTGTATTATTGTTATTTAGATTATTTTGTAATCTCTAATCCCTACCCCGTTGGATTATTCTGTAATAGTTAAGTTTGTTGGATTTTTAAAATGGCTATGACGTATGGGCTCGGCAAATGGGTCGATACCTAACAGATGGTATCGAGCATCCCCGATGTGGCGATGCGAAACCCTTACCCTAGGGTTTCGCTCCAGTAAAGAGGCTTTAACTCACCTTTTACTTGCTTTTAGTAGTGTAGCTTCTGTCGCGGATTTATCGCTTTCAGAAGTGGAAATACCGCTTGCGCGGTTTATTTCTTGAGTCTTTATTTGCCGGATTCTCGTGTGATCCGTTTATTTGCTCTTACGTGGTTGATCGTCTTTATGTGGTTGATCGTCTTTTCGATTTTTTATTTAGTATTAAAGGAACTCCGAGCGTAAAGCGCTTGACCCTACACCGCAAGTGTAGTGGAATCTGTGGTGCGAGGGTTTCCTATCCTCGTGGCCCTTATTTGTGCTTCTCGCAGTATTACAATTTTCGTGATTATAACTTGCTTTGTGTGCCTTGTGTTTTAAAAAATTGTTGTGTTTTTTTGTGAAAATGGTTGTGCCTAGTTATAATCTTGAACCGTTTAATGGAAAAACTGATTTTTCGATTTGGCAAAAAAATGAAAGGAATTTTAATTCAAAAAAAGTTTATAAAATTTATTAGTGGTGTTTATGGTGAAAAAGATCTCATTGAAAAGAAAATTTGAAATTGATGAGTATGCATATTCTTCTATCATTTTAAACCTTTCGACTCGTGCTTAGAAAAGTTGGTAAACTTGCTTCGCAAAAGCTTTGTGGGAAAAATTAGAAGAATTGTATATCAAAACTTCTTTGCCAAGTAAGTTGTTTTTGCTTGAAAATTTTTTGATTTAAACTTGACTTAAACAAAGAGATTGATGAAAATTTGGATGTGTTTACCAAATTAATTCAAGATATTAAGTTGACGGGTGATAAGAATATTGATGATTATACTCCGATTGTGCTTTTGAATGCTATTCTGAGTCTTATAGTGATGTTAAATCTGCTATGAAGTATGGTAGGGACACGATCACACTTGACACTTTGTTGTGAATGGCCTTAAAAGCAAAGAACTGGATTTAAAAGTCAATAAAAGCTCTAGGCAAAATTCTCGTGAGGTTATGCATGTGAGAGGGCGTTCTCAAAATAGGTTTAATAAACCCTTAATAATAACAACCGAAATTTGCTAAGAAGAAAGGAAAGAGTAAGTCTAGTCTCTAAGTCTCGGCCTAAAAATCGGAAGTGCTATGAATGTGGTCAAAGTGGTCATTATCTTTGGGAATGCCCTAATAAAAGAGAAATCGAATTTTAAACAAAATGAGCATGCTAATATGGCTTCTATGGTGAAAATGTGCCGATGTCTTTATGGTTTATGAAAATTGTCTTTGATGTGAATTACGTGCGTTCAAATTACGTGTGTGAAACTGAATGGCTTGTTGATTCGGGTTGCACTTTTCATATGACACCATTTAAAAGGCTATTTTCTAATTATAAAGAAGTGTTGCATGGTTCGTGTCATTGGCTAATCAAAAATAGTGTAATATTGTTGGAATTGGTGATGTTTGTTTAAAATTTGATTCTCGCTATGTTTTGACTTTGAAAAATGTGAGGCATGTGCACGATTTATGTAGCAATCGATTTCGTGTGCTTCTCTTGAGGATGATGGTTTAGAGGGAAAATGGGGAAAAGGCTTAATGAAAATTTTAAAGGGTAACTTGGTAATTTTCAAAGTCATGAAAAGGAGAAATTTGTATGTTTGTCTTCTTGAACTTGAATCTAGCCCGCAAAATTCTGTGAATCTTTGTGTGTGGCTCTGAAAATGACAAAACCGATTTATGGCATAAATGTTTGGGTCATATGAGTCTAAAGGTCTTGAAATTTTGCGAAAAATGGTTATTTTGGAAAAGATAAATTGTCTTGCATGCCATTTTGTGATTCTTGTGTTCTTGCAAACATTCTAAAGTTAAATTTCTGTTTCCTCTTCTCCGAATAAATCGCATGTTCAAAATTCTTGAGTATTTGCATGCCGATGTGTGGGGTCCTGCGAGTGTTACTACGCATGGTGGTTCTAGGTATTTTCTTTCTGTTATTGATGATTTTTCAAGAAAAGTTTGGGTGTTTTTGTTGAAAAACAAATCGATGTGTTTGATGTGTTTAAACAAAGTGGAAAACTTTAATTGAAAATCAAACAGAAAGAAAATTAAAATCCTAAGAACCGATAATGGACTTGAATTTTGTAATCGATTGTTTGATAACTTGTGTCTTGATTCGGTATAAAACGGCATAAAAGCAGTCCGTATACACCGCAAAGAAAAAGCGGTGTAGCGGGCGTATGAATAGAACTTTGCTTGAAAGAGTGAGAAATATGCTTGCTTTTCGGACTTTCAAAAAAGTTTTGGGGTGAAGCCTGTTTTTTAAGCTGCTTTATGTGATTAATCGATCTCCTTTTGTGCCTTTAAGTGGTAAAATACCCGAATCTGTGTTTTACGTAAAGAAATCGATTTTTCTAACTTGAAAGTGTTTGGATGTTCTGCGTTTGCACATCAAAAACTTGATAAACTTGAACCTAGGGCTTGTGAAATGTGTTTTTCTTGGTTATCCCGAAGGTGTTAAAGGTTATAGGTTGTGGTTAAAATCTCAACCTGGTTTTAAAGTTTTAATTAGTAGGGGCGTGACATTTAATGAATCAAAATGTCTTGCTTGACTATGCCTTTGTCCGATTAAAAATGATACACCTAATAAGGTGGAGCATGTTCCTAGTGTGGATATTTTTCCGATCTTTGTTGTGCATGAAAATCATGAAAATATGCCTGAAATCGAACTGTTATGCCTGAAATCAACCGATTTGCATGATTTTGAACCTGTTTTGCCGAAAATCATGATGATCTTTGTTGTGCATGATGAAATTATTGAAGAAAATGAACCAGAAAAATGAAAATCTGCATGATTATCAACTTGTTAGAGATAGGGCAAGACGAAACATTAGGCGACTGCTAGGTTTGATGATTTTCATATGACTTCATTTGTTTTCGATGTGTTTGACTTGATTGATAATTACGAGCCTAAATCTTATGAAGAAGCTTTAAAATCTAAAAATTCATTGAATGGTTAAATGCTATGAATGAGGAAATGAATTCTTTGCATGTTAACAATACTTGATTCTTGTGCCTAAACCTCGCTAATTGTTCTTTGTGGGATCAGAATGGCTTTTTAAGGTGAATAATGAATGTGAATCTGTTAGATTTAAAGCTAGGTTAGTGGCTAAGGATTTACTCAAAAAGAGGGATAGATTATACGAAATCTTTGCTCTCCTCTGTGAAGTTTACTCTTGTCCGGATTATGCTTGCCTTGTGTGCTCGCTTTAATTGGGAATTAAAACAAATGGATGTCAAAACTGCGTTTTTGCATGGTGATTTGGATGAAAAAATCTATATGCGGCAGCTGATGGCTCGGAAGCTACTCCTAAAAACGGCCTAGGCAAGTGCACCTATCGTTTATAGCAAAGCTAAGCGAGTATCGAGTGTCATTCCCACGAGGACTATGATTACTAGTAATTACCGTCTTTTTATTATCTAGCCTACAAATTAGCCAAATAGTTTGTTACAAAGTAAAAATAAAATGAAAGCAAATAAAAGTGGAAGAGGCAACTAAGAACACGAAAGATATCAGATATACTCGGATTGGAAGATGTTGGATATAAATATGCTTGAATGTGAATCCCTCTAGAATGTCTTTGTGATTTTACCAAAATAAATACAACCATAACCCTTAAGTTTTAACCATCCCTTAACATATTTTCATGCTTTATGGACCGTAGGCATTCCTAAATTAAGTTAAACCCTTTCTCAAGGCGAAAAACTCCTAACCTCAAGTTGATTAATCAAATCTCTTTCTAGTTAAAACCCCCAAGATTGCATTAACGATTTGTGAATTCCCATATTAGGTTTGACCCTAATCCGGAAGATTTATGTCGTCCTATATCTAGGATTGCATGCAACTCCTTTCACTTATGTTGGTTCTATTTCACCATGAATCTCTCGATTTCCCGGTGAAAAATAAACTTCAAATCAATATTGCGCATATACCAATTCGAATAAACAAGCATAACATAAGTGACTCGCATAAAAACATAAGAAAATATATTAAAACATTCAAACCAATGATCACAAATAAGTTCTAGAGTTCATCACATTCAAACACTAGCGATTTAACTCATGATGGATTTGAGAATGAAAACAACAATTAAACAAGAAGTTTCTTTCAAATCAACATGAATACTTGAAATTAAAACTTCCAAAACCAACATAAGACTCCCTGTTGGAAGTATGATGATGAAGTGGTGGAGTTCATTTTCTTCTCCGAGCGATCTTCAATCCTTGTGCCTTAGCGCTCTCCATGGTGATCCAAGCCTTCTAACTCTCTTCCTCACTACAATATGTGTTTCTCCTCTCCAAAATATGGACTCTCATCACAAAAATCTGATTTTCTATGTATGTGAATGAATGAATGAATGAATGGATCCCCCCTTCCTCCAACCCAAACACTTGATTTTATAGACATTATTTTGGAGAAAGTATTCCTTAATAATGTCATCTTTTGGTAGTTTAATGCTCCACTTTATGAGTTGGGTTGTTAGAATCATTATTTTCATGTGATCATGTGGGAAATTAAGGAATTAGTGAAGCATAATGAGGTGTAAATGTGCAAAAAGAGTTGTCAAAGGCTTGGTTGAAGTGCTTTCCCAAAATACCCTTCAAAAATTGTGCGAAACTTGATCCGAAACACGGTGGTGCTCAAAAGCACGGCCTGGCCGTGTTTTTCACGCTGTTGGGGTTGCCGGAAGCTCGGCCGTGCTTTCAAAGCACACCCTGGCCGTGCTTTTCACGCCATGGCCATATTTTTCTCTTTTTTGGCTGATTAAAAGCATGGCCGTGTTTGAAAACACACCCTGGCCGTGTTTGTCTCGAAAGGCCCCGAAATGACGCGTTTAGCTTGGGATTTCGAGTGTTTTTGCATCCATAAACCCCGGGATATGTTTTGACATGAATCCATGGTCCGAAAGCCACCAAAAATAGCTCCGAATGATCAATCTACACCAATAAAAGCACCTCACAGTAATATGAACTATGTACAATCAAAAACTCATGAAACTAACAACAAAATGACTCAAATTCTACTCAAATACACACATAAAACATGCATAAAAACACCCTTATCAAACCACCTCCAACTTTGAACTTTGCTTGTCCTCAAGCAAAACATTAAATCAATAAGAATGGTTCAATAAATTACAACACACAAGGATTTTTTTTTTTTTCAACACATTGAACACAAGCAGTCAAGTTCTTAGCCTTCTCAACCCGAATTAACCATTCAAGAAAAACACGTTTTTGCAAAGCGTCGATTGTCAAGAAAGACTCGTAACATCGGGTATTATTCAAACTTGAAATCATCACTCCACAAATATTGATAGTTATGAATAACTTCAATTTAATAATGTCATGAAAATACAAGAATTCAATGGATCATTGTAGTTAGCCTACTAGTCATATAACCAAGCTTCTTGAACTTTTATTGGAATGAGAATTCAAGGAATATACATTCTCCTTTCGATTTTTTTTTTATAGTTCCTTTCGAGGCATTCTTCCACTAGGTTTATATTTTGAATTTTCGTTCAAACACTCCTAGGGTGGTTTCCCATACTCATATTTTTGTCGCCGTTTTACGTAAAAGACAAACATGGGGCTCATGAATGCTCCTAGTTACAAAGCAACACCAAATAGAGGAGCATAACCTCGATTGGATTCCCTTTTTTTTTTTTTCTTCTTCTTCTTTTTTTTTCATTTGTTTTTTTTTTTTCACAAGCTTGGTATAACAACTAGTTAACCACTACTAAATCATGAATTCTCAAACGTTCATAACACTAAGCTTTGTCGTAAATGCCTTAACAAATCAAATATTATGGAGTTGGAAATCTCGTCAAAATTTTAGCCCGCATCCACGTCAATCTATCTTAGACAATCAATTGCTTCACATTAAAACACAAATTAACAAGTTAATAAAGGTATAATTGGGCTAAGTTATTGACTAGCAAGCACTCAATTTGTTTTTAAAAAAAAATTATCTCTTGTCGACAAACTCAAAATGAAAACAAGCACACACATACTCAGAACAAGCACACAAGCATTCTAAGAATGTAATTGCACCCACCTCCAACTTTAAAGGTTCACATTGTCCTCAATGTGAAAGAAAGAGATGAACGAAAACAAAACACTCAAAAATCAACCACACTAGAAGAAAATAAAAGAGGTGGAAAAGAAAAATACGACCTTACTAGAAGAGTGAAATCGGTATCGAGCGACCATTGGGTTGTTTAGTACGAGACCTTCATCGGCATCTTCATACCTAATCAAGGATACACAACTCGAATACCGTGAAATCATCAAATATTTTTTTTTTAGTTTTTTTTTATAATAAAAACACGGCCGTGCGTAAAAAGCACGGCCGGGGCGTGTTCGGTACGAATTTTTTTGGCAAAAAAAAATTTTTTTTTAATTTTTTTTTAAACACGGCCGTGCTTGAAAAGCACGGCCTGGGCGTGATTTTTCCTATAAAACCTTGGTTTTTTTGAACACTGTTAGGGTGTGTTCGCGAATGGGTGATGAACACGGCCGTGCTTTTTAAGCACGGCGCCAGGCCGTTTTTTTTTTTTTTTTTTAATTTTTTTTTCAATCCCCAAACAATAAAAAAAAATTAAGAGAAAGAAAATGCACACAAAATGCCGGGTTGCCTCCCGGTTAGCGCTTTCTTTATAGTCGTATAGCTGGACTACATCACCTTATTGTGGAGGTTTGTCGCGCGAATTGGTCACAATATTACCAAGTAAAGTTTCCTGATTCGCGACGAGTTTCACATTCTGCCCAAACAAGAAAAAAAAATTAATAAAAAAAAAATGACTAGATTAATAAAAATAAGGTGTTCCTAATATCATAATCCCCGGCAACGGCGCCAAAAACTTGATGGCTCGGAAGCTACTCCTAAAAACGGCCTAGGCAAGTGCACCTATCGTTTATAGCAAAGCTAAGCGAGTATCGAGTGTCATTCCCACGAGGACTATGATTACTAGTAATTACCGTCTTTTTATTATCTAGCCTACAAATTCGCCAAATAGTTTGTTACAAAGTAAAAATAAAATGAAAGCAAATAAAAGTGGAAGAGGCAACTAAGAACACGAAAGATATCAGATATACTCGGATTGGAAGATGTTGGATATAAATATGCTTGAATGTGAATCCCTCTAGAATGTCTTTGTGATTTTACCAAAATAAATACAACCATAACCCTTAAGTTTTAACCATCCCTTAACATATTTTCATGCTTTATGGACCGTAGGCATTCCTAAATTAAGTTAAACCCTTTCTCAAGGCGAAAAACTCCTAACCTCAAGTTGATTAACTGAAATCTCTTTCTAGTTAAAACCCCCAAGATTGCATTAACGATTTGTGAATTCCCATATTAGGTTTGACCCTAATCCCCTAAGATTTATGTCGTCCTATATCTAGGATTGCATGCAACTCCTTTCACTTATGTTGGTTCTATTTCACCATGAATCTCTCGATTTCCGGTGAAAAATAAACTTCAAATCAATATTGCGCATATACCAATTCGAATAAACAAGGATAACATAAGTGACTCGCATAAAAACATAGAGAAAATATATTAAAACATTCAAACCAATGATCACAAATAAGTTCTAGAGTTCATCACATTCAAACACTAGCGATTTAACTCATGATGGATTTGAGAATGAAAACAACAATTAAACAAGAAGTTTCTTTCGAAATCAACATGAATACTTGAAATTAAAACTTCCAAAACCAACATAAGACTCCCCTGTTGGAAGTATGATGATGAAGTGGTGGAGTTCATTTTCTTCTCCGAGCAATCTTCAATCCTTGTGCCTTAGCGCCTCTCCATGGTGATCCAAGCCTTCTAACTCTCTTCCTCACTACAATATGTGTTTCTCCTCTCCAAAATATGGACTCTCATCACAAAAATCTGATTTTCTAAGTATGTGAATGAATGAATGAATGAATGGATCCCCCCTTCCTCCAACCCAAACACTTGGATTTTATAGACATTATTTTGGAGAAAGTATTCCTTAATAATGTCATCTTTTGGTAGTTTAATGCTCCACTTTATGAGTTGGGTTGTTAGAATCATTATTTTCATGTGATCATGTGGGAAAGTAAGGAATTAGTGAAGCATAATGAGGTGTAAATGTGCAAAAAGAGTTGTCAAAAGGCTTGGTTGAAGTGCTTTCCCAAAATACCCTTCAAAAATCGTGCAGAAACAGTCCAGAAACACGGCCGTGCTCAAAAGCACGGCCTGGCCGTGTTTTTCACGCTGTTTGGGGTTGCTGAAACACGGCCGTGCTTTCAAAGCACACCCTGGCCGTGCTTTTCACGCCATGGCCATATTTTTCTCTTTTTTGGCTGATTAAAAGCATGGCCGTGTTTGAAAACACACCGTGGCCGTGTTTGTCTCGAAAGGCCCCGAAATGACACGTTTAGCTTGGGATTTCGAGTGTTTTTGCATCCATAAACCCCGGGATATGTTTTGGCATGAATCCATGGTCCGAAATCCACCAAAAATAGCTCCGAATGATCAATCTACACCAATAAAAGCACCTCACAGTAATATGAACTATGTACAATCAAAAACTCATGAAACTAACAACAAAATGACTCAAATTCTAATCAAATACACACATAAAACATGTATAAAAACACCCTTATCAGCAGCCTATTGGTTTTGTTGACAAAAAGAATCATGATTTTGTTTGTTTACTTAAAAAATCCTTGTATGGCTTAAAACAATCTCCTAGATGTTGGAACAAGAAATTTGATGATTGCATGTTTGTCTTTGAAATTTAAACGAAGTTCTTATGATCATTGTTTGTATTTTAAAGAAGATGCTAAAGTTCCTGTTTTCTTGTTGATTTATGTTGATGACATCTTTGTTAATTAGCCCTTGTGTTAAAACGTGAGCATGTTAAAAACTGTCTAAGTGCTAAGTTTGACATGAAATACTTGAGAGATGCTAAAAGGATTTTGGGAATGAACATTTTTAGAGATAGAAAAACTCGTGATTTTTCTAAATCGATTTCTTATGTTGAAAAGATTTTGAGTAAATTTTCTATGGGATTCTAAACCTGTGAATGTTCCTTTGGCTGGTCATTTTCTCATTGAGTAAAGAACAATGTCCTAAAACTGATCATGATGTTAATTCTATGAAGAATGTGCCATATTCCAATGCTATAGGTTCTGTGATGTATCTTATGGTTAGCACTAGACCCGATATCGCTTATTCTGTGAGTTGCTTGAGTAGATACATGTCTAATCGTGGAATTATACATTGGAATGTTTGTTAAATGGCTTTTGCGATATTTGAAACATTCTTTGAATTATAGTCCAAATTTGCTAAGTGCAAAGATGGGGTTAAATTGAAAGGTTATGTGGATTCTAATTATGCTAATGATAGGGATAATGTAAAAAATCAACAACATCTTATGTATTCACTTTGTGTGGTTCATGTGTTAGTTGGAAATCGCAATTCTGATGTTGTTGCACTTTCTACGATCAATCTGAGTATATTCTTTAATCAAGCGTTTAAAGAAGCAATTTGGCTTAAAGGCTTGATTTACGAACTTGGTTTTCTTGATGGTAGTGTTGTTGTGTTTTCTGACATCAACTCGGTATTCAATTGTGTAAGAATCCTGTTTTTCATGATAGAACTAAGCATATTGATGTGAGGTTTCATTACATTCGTGATATTGTTGCTAAAGGCTTAGTTAATCTTGAAAAAATACCTTCCGAATTTAATCCTGGCGATATGGGAACTAAATGCTTGCCTGTTAGTAAATTTTTGACATGTCTAAAAATTCTAAATTTTGATACGAGGTGATTGAACAGTTATTCTGCTGGTTTTTTGAAATTACTTGTCGTGTGCTTGTTATTTCCAAAGCTATTGTCTTTGTGTGTGCAATATGGTGATTTTACCCTGTCTCCTATTGTGTTATAGTTTGCTTTGTGCTTACTATAATCGTATTTCTTCTTTGCCGCACATGTGTGTAGTGAAAAAAAAAAAAAAGATGATGATATAAGCTGTTTGTTGACCCCTGTGTTTTGTGAACCGGTATTGGTCCAAGGTGGAGAATGTTATTTTGTGGCCCAATACTTTAATTGTGGCCCAAACATTTAAGCCCAAGCAACCAACCCAACTGTGATAAAACCGGATTGACCCGAGGCCCGAATCTTGACCGCGGATCCTAGTTACTTAATCTGGGTCGTTCATTTTAGGTCTTGAATCTCAGCCCTTTATTTGCCCATTATTATTCTCATTTGCTGAACCCAAAAATCAACAACTCTAATCCCTTCCTCACATTCCAGCGGCTACTCTATCTCTCTCACTATTCTCTTATTTGATCTTCTACTTGCTGAAACTCCTTTTTCTTGTGTGAATCAAAGAGTTCTAGCTTGTGTGAAGTTTGAGTTGTTCTCGGTCTTCCTTCTCCGTGAGTTTGACCGATCGGTTGTCTTTGTGGTTCGGTGTGAGGGTTTTTCGAGGGGCCATTTGGGCTGAGGTTCGGAGTCCTTTGTGGGCTGAGGGTTCGGTATTTTCGGTGGTCATCGTTCGGGTTCGGAGGGTTTGGGCGAGTCTTCGTGACTTCCATCCTTGGGCCGATTCCTAGGCTTGCTTCGTGCACGTTGTGGGGTAGATTTCCAGTTTCTGAGCCGTGCTATTCGTCCCGAATCAGTCCATTTTCGAAGGCTACTTCGGAGCGTGGATTCGGCACTGTTGAAGAAAGGAGAAGAAACACGGTGCTATCTTTCCTTTCTTCACTTTTAGTTTTTTATCCTATTTTCACACCATTCACTGATTTTTCTATTGTTTTTTTCTTGGCGCGCTTGGTAGGAAGAAGCCCGGTTTCGATTAGCTCCTCGGCAAACTCGTAGTATTTGGTTGTATTATTGTTATTTAGATTATTTTGTAATCTCTAATCCCTACCCCGTTGGATTATTCTGTAATAGTTAAGTTTGTTGGATTTTTAAAATGGCTATGACGTACGGGCTCGACAGCGGGGTCGATACCTAATAGATAGCAAAGCTTATGAACCATCCACACTCTTATCTGATACTCAGTTAGGCACTTAACTTTGCTTCCACTGCGAACATTATGATCAACTACAGCTAGGACAATAGTAGTGACGAAGACTAACAATAACATTAAAAATAAGAATAATACAAGAACAAAAATACTGATAAATGCCACTAACAATTTCACATAACTTTTTTAAGAATTTTAGCTGCGCAAGAAGTGTTAATCTACTTGACGCATCCAAATCTTAGACCATATATGATATAAACAGAGCCGAACATTCTTGGAATTGAGGATACCACTTTTAAAGAAATTCGAATATTTTGAGGATAGTGAACATAGTCAATAAGCATTTCTTCTCAGTTTCAAAGCGTATTTTTAGATGCTTTTCTGCAAGGTATAGGGAGTGTTTGCAAACACTTCTACTTTTGGAGGAAGTGATTAATTTATTGCCGCGGAAGCAGTAAGTAGCTCGGAATTAGAAGTTGATAGTGTTTGCAAATAGAAGCTTAAAGTTGATTAAGCTAATAGGAAGTGTTTGTAGATAAATTGTAAAAGTGTTTTATTTGAATGTGAGAGCCAAACCAAAAGTAGAATCAAATATCCAAAACAAACCCCACTCCACCGCAAACAGTTTTCCAATTCTAATTAAATGAAGGCAGAAGTTGACTAGTGCAAACACTAAAATGTGACTTTTTCCAGCTTTAAGCTGAGAATCACTTTTTTTTTTCTTCAGATTTTGCATACATTCTCATTGTCATATTATATTGATGCAATTGAATGGATTAATCATCTCATTACCGAATTATGAATAATTTAATAGTCATAGTTAGGGCAATAAAATAAATTCTTAATACCAGATTATTACGTTACCTGTGAAGTATGTGAGGTAGCTCTAGCTCCACAAGCACTTCACGCACAACTTTGCAAAATGGCGAAGCCTGAAAGGAACATAATGTTGTTATGTACATGCAATAATTTGGTTTTTCTAACATGCATAAAGCATGTGATCAACGATCGAGATTGTTTGATTTATTTGTTTGAACTTCTCATATGAAACTAAAAAATTTCGAACTCGTTAAACGTCAACATATGCTAACCTCATATGCCCAAATCTCAAGAGGCTTAGGCGGCAGTTTCGATGGAGTGTAGGAAGAACCCTGCATAATACAGTATTTATTTAGAGCCAAGAATGACGGACAAATTGAAAACAGTGAAATGGAGAGAGAAACTGTACCTTCCCCATTCGACCAATCATGGCAAATCGCTCTGTTAACGTCTACACGAACAGAAACGTGGGCAGGGAAAAGCTATTTATCAATATATGCTTATAAATGGTACAATGAAGTGATCTGAGAATTTTACTGCTTACAGTTAATAGACCAAGAGACAGCAGAAATGGGACATTGCCATCACCTGAAAAAATAATTAACACGGTTGATTCTAAGTTGCTAAATTAACAGAGCTAAGAGCACAATGAGAATAAAGGAGATGAAAATGAATAAAAAAAAAAAAAATACAAGATGAAAGAGGCAGCTAAAACCAGATTGAACAACATACCATACTTCCCAACCAAGTACTTAATTATATCATCTGATTCATACATAGACACTCCCGTATTTGGATCCACCTAAATCAGAAGAAAATAAGAAACTTTAACACCTTCCAAAGTAGCACATTGAGTATAGTTTAGAAATTCAAGGAATTAGACTACGGTGTAAAATTTAATACATAAAGACAAATTTATTGCAACAATATGATATGCAAGCAAGTTAAGGCATTTCTATCTTATCACATTAGCTTAATGCTAGTGCACTTATTGTCTAACCATGTAAGGAAACTGTTGTTTTCCACCCATCTGAGAAACCTTGGGACGAAAATTTGGGCCATTTCTTGGACAGGGATAATACAAGACATCAAGATCCAGAAATGCAACAATTTCCCGAACCTGTGATGGCGTGAAACTTCAGTTGGCAATGCAAATGATATACTACATGGCGCAGTTAATGATATATTTTTCTGAAGATACCTTACGACAAAACGGGCAGCTGAATGAATTTCCACATGTTCCATCATAATTCACATAGGGAGAGAGCAACATATGCACTTAGTCTTCATTCAAGCAATTACACGTGAATACAATGAAGAACCCGAAACAGTGTAATGGGTTCTACAATTATAGTGATGAGTTTTGGAGTGCATAAATAAGGGATAATTTCAATTTTAGTACCTAAACTATGCCCTATTTTCAATTTTAGTAACCCACTTTCAGACCTTATCAATTTTGGTATCACGTGTTTTACTCTTTAGTCACTTTCGCCACATTCCCTCGAACATATGTCAATTTTGGTACCTCATCTTTGACTTTTTAATCACTTTTGTTACATGTGGAGTAATTAAAAATTATAATTAAAAATTAAAACACGGGGTACCAAAATTGACGAACATTTGACGAAATGTGGCGAAAGTGATTAAAAAGCAAAAATGGGGTACCAAAACTTGACATGGCCAGAAAGTAGGGTACTAAAAGTGAAAACATGGTATAGTTTAGGTACTAAAATTGAAATTATCCCGCACAAATAACTAAGAGTTCCAAAATGGTGAAAAACATGAAACCAATCGAATTATTGTAGCTTTCACACTTCACCCTCTAAACTCTTTTATTCTGGGACTATAAAAACTGCGATAGTTCGGATGGTTTAATGTTTTTACCCCGTCCCAAATTCCAAGAGTAAGAAAAGTAAATTCCAAGTACCTTTCAAACTCATATATCTCAATTGGCTTCTCAGGGAGAGGGCCCGGCTTTGAAGTCTCTTTCAACTTAAAACCTGAATAGGGCAGATCTTTTTATAAGCATGATCATTTAATAATTCATCCAGTCAACAAGAGTGTGGAGATATATCCTCATTTAGTAATACAACTTCAACTGATAGCCATAGCTCCGTAATTTTTTTTGGCTTAGTTTGCATATTGTAAGATTTATTTTCTGTGAGATGTATGATACCACCAATTGTTCAATAACAAAAAACACAGAGATTTTGTTCAGAAAATTTGTTAATTACCAGCAAACCCTAGAGCATAGTGGTCCGATGGAATCTCACTTTCTGCCACAACAGTCGCAGAATACCTGTCATTGACATGAACCTTGAAATGAAATAATTACACAGATAAACTTTAAAGAAGATGCATATGATAGAGATATTGATAATTTTTAAGTCAGAGTGTTACTAATTCTCGTCGCTCTAAGAACCATGACATCAAAGTCCAAAATACAGTAGCTATGTCAACTGTTAAATCACCCAGTGGAGCAACCAATCTATTCTTATAATAATCTATTATATCTTGTTTTCTTGGATTTTTTCGGAAAAGTGGATCTCATTAATTTTTGGGTGGCGCTATTGATATCCCAAAATTTATCAAAATATCCCCAAAAGCTATCAATACACTCCTTTATTTTAAATACAAAAATAACAGTTTTCAAAAAAAAAAAAAACAAAAATAACAACAACTGGAAAAATCTAAAAGGTAAAAACTCATGTAGAACCGTTTTACGGGTCTCAATCCGTAAGACAAATTCTACTGATCCGCGGGTCAAAGTCACTTTCTGGGTTTTTTTTCCTGTTTTTCTTCCCCAGTTAAAATAACAGTTTTATGAGAAAAAGTATAGGTTATTTTAGATAAAATATCATATTTTTTAATATAAACATATGTTATGATTACATTACATTGAAGGAAAAATAAATATATCAAAGTTAAAATAACATCTTTATGAGTAAAGTATATATTTTTTGAGACAAAATATCATGTTTTAAGAATAAAAATATCTGTTTTTTGAAATAAATTATTTTTTAATATAGTCACATATTATGAATTTAATACAACGAAAGATGGATAATAAATATGATAGAGTTAAATTAATACTTTTATAAATAAAAATATTTATTTTTTGAGATAAAATAACATATTTAGAGAATCTTCTCTATCTTTATTATTCTAATATTTTGGTGTTTGTATTAGGTTGATCATAGTTCTGGTTTTTTATGGTCAAAATTTTGTATTTTTCTCATAGTTTTTGGTCCTTATTTATAAGAAAACTGATATCTGGAAATTGTGGACTTATTTAAGTTTAAGAGCGATCGATTATTCTTATTTTCTTTTCTAATATGTGCTTAATCATTTGATGTGTTTGTTTATGATGTCTTTTCTAATATGTGCTTAATCATTTGCAGAACAAGGGAATGGAGCAAATTAAAAGTTACATCATGTGTTTGTTTATTCCTGAAATTTAAACAGAAAACAATTCTTGATTGGTTGAAAATGGTTATTCACGAAATGTAAAAAAATTTGTTTTGTGTCTTCTGTGTTGATGATGATTCACCTTGGAAATCAGTTATCTCCAACTGCACACTTGCATAGATAATGAACATATTTATATTTTATGATCAATTTGTTTTTCTCTCTTCCTCGAGAAAAATAGGGAGCTTTCTGTGTTTTCTGTTGGCATATTTTTCCCTTTTTTTTCTTCACTTCATAGCAGCAATGTCGTGTGTGTTGGTTGTATGTGTTGTGTAAGTTTATGTTTTGTGGGAATAAGAATTGGGGTTTAATTGGGGGAAGGGTAAATTAGGGAAAGTTGGGGGTGTATTAAGTAAATAGGTTATTTTTTAAAAGTGGATGGAGGTGTAATAAGAAATGAGGTGTATTAATAGGTTTTTGGGGTCTAAATAACGCCACCCATAATTTTATTTTTATCTAATGCATAGTTCTGCCCTTCCCACAAACTATTACTAACACTTGGGGCATACCTCCACAGATCATCCCCACTATACTCCAGAGATGCCAACGGGTGGGGGAGCGGTCCCCATCCCCGTTCTCGAGGTCGCAAAAAACCCCTGTCCCTGCGAGACAAAGGAGGAGAAAACACTTTCCATCCCCATTCCCGCAGGGATCCCCACCCCCCGATTTTAATTTTTTAAGAAAAAAATTATATATTTTTAAAATATTTTTAATCATTTTAAATATTTGAAAAACATGTAAATTATTTGAAAAAAAATTAATAAAGCACTAAATGAAATGATTCAGGATTTTTTCATTTTAGTATATATAACATCGACAAATATTACAATATATACGTATATTGAGTCTGTTACGGATCAATTGAATGAATATGTTATTTAATTTAAATTAGTTGCTTGGATTTTTTGTTTAATCAATTAATGGGCCCTTATGTTAGTTTATTTATGTTCAGTGAGTTATTATTTTATGGGCTAAGCCCATCAGGTGAGTGGAGTGTTTAATTATTCAGTTTTATTTTGTTATTTAATAGGTTAGGGTTAATTAATTTGGTTATTATTTTAATGGACTTTGCCCGTAGGTAGGGTAGTATTTAAAGAGAGCAATTGTAATAGAATAAGCCACTTTTGAAGATATTATTATTGGCGGTTGTAAGCTGGGGCGGAAGTAATTTCCGTAGGAACTCTGCTCTTTTGGTTATTCTATTTCACGTATTGTTTTCTTTAGATTCTGAAATATCTATACTCTTGACTCTATTAAATGGTCTGACCTGTCGGATCTTTTTTTGACGGATATCAATATCAGCCCGTTACATGTATGGAATCACGCGTTGAGGTGATAGAGAAGGATGTTGTGAGGAGTTGCGGGTAATGATGGTCAAAACCAATGCGAAATTTTCAAAACTGGATCGAATTGAAGAATCACTAGAGTATTTCTTACGGAAAAAAGGATCGTCTACTGTTGGCGGCGCAGATTCAGTGTCCTCGCTTCCCGCGAATCACCTGGTTTTGCGCAAGAAAAATCGAGAACTCGATGGTGACAATAAATCAAATCCCTCTCCTTCAGCCACCCGTGCGCATTCGATTGCGCAGCCAGGCAAGGCCACGTTATTGGCGGCCAGACCTATGAATTTTCCCATTGTTCATGGTGACAACCCCGTTACATGGTTGTCTCACTCTCGCATTTATCATACGCTTAAGGCCGATAAATCCATGGCGAATGCATTATCTAGTCGGTCTGGGAATGACAACAAGTTGTCCGCTACTTTCATATATTGTTGGATGGATCGACATAAATTGCAAAAGGAGGTGCGTACTGACTGTAAACGGTGTAGAATTATCCGAGATTTAGAAGCGAATAATGGGACTCGAGACCCGTTTGTGTTAATCAATGGGGTTATTTTTTATAAAGGCCGTATAGTTTTGCCGTATAATCGGGAAGTTTGGCGAGGTGGTGTTCGGGAGTCGTGGGTGTTGATTAAATTGAGGAGACGTGAAGCGGATGAGGCGACTAGGTGGACTCTTCTGACTTCGCGAACTGTTTATGCAGCTCAGCTTTGAGGACAAAGCTGTTTCGAAGGGATTGAGTTATTACAGATCAATTTAATGAAGATGTTATTTAATTTAATTAGTTGCTTGGATGTTTTGTTTAATCAGTTAGTGGACCCTTATGTTAGTTTATTTATGTTCATTGGGTTATTATTTTATGGGCTAAGCGATTAGGTTAGTGGAGTGTTTAATTATTCAGTTTTATTTATTTTCCATATTTATTGTTATTTTAATGGGCTTTGCCAGTAGGTAGGGTAGTATTTAAAGAGAGCAATTGTAATAGAATAGGTCACTTTTGAAGATATTATTATTGGCGGCTGTAAGCTGGGATGGAAGTATTTTCCGTAGGAACTCTATTCTTTTGGTTATTCTATTTTAGGTATTGTTTTCTTTAACTTTTCTGAATTATCTATATTCTTGACTCTAATAGCGTCCTTGCGGGGCGGGAAATACAATACCCATCCCCACCAACAGGGAACAAATATTCCCCATACCCCGTCCCATGCGGCAAAAATTTCGGAGAATCCTTGTCCCGTTCGGGGCGGATCCCCACGGGGAATCCCAACTTCCATCCCTAGAGCCTAATATTCTCCCAAGGCAGATTGCATATGTACATAGCACTGGTAGCATATTGAAGTTTCACTCATTTAGTAAACATAGGCAATTAATTCAACTTCTTGTGGCGATGTAATTCGTCCAACATAGTTATAAATAATTTACTGAAACCATTTCCCATTTTCTATTCCTGCTAAACTAAAGATAGGTTCAACTACACCCAGTGGCGAAGCTACTTTAGGACGAGTGTGGTCGGCGGGCCGCACTAAATATCGCAGTGACCTATTAAATTTGAGTTGGACAACACTGAAAATTCAGTCGAATGTCTTGTTCATAAAAAAATTAAGTTAAAATTAAAAGGCCAATAAACCTAATGTCTCGACCCAAAAAATTAAGAATTACTTGACCAAATTATTGTATATAAGTGGATGAATGATTGTCCTGTTTGCAAGATAGAGAGATATATGTTTTTTTTTTTGGAGCACTTTCCAAATGAATTTTTGGATTTAATTAAAAGTCTATTTTTCATAATAATAATAATTGTTTGGTGGTTAGAAATGGATTTTTGGATAAGTCTTTTCTCTAAAAAGTTCTTACTAGAGAAGCCAGAGTTAGAGATTAAGAAAACCCGCAAAATACCGCTTTAGATTTGCCATTTTTATTTTTTAATAGAGTGGCGCTATTTGCACTCTAATATTTGATTAATACACCACATTTCTACATACACCCCATTCTCATTTTACAAACCCATCTAATTACTAAATACACCACACCTATATTTCCAATTTTACCCTCCAAACTGAAAACTCTAACTTAAAAAATCATTTTTTTTGGGAAAAAAAGAGAAACAACTTTTTTTGGGGAAAAAAAGCTGGACAAAATCAGTTTTTTTCAAAAAAAAAAAACTGGAAAAATTCAGTTTTTTTGGGGAAAAAAAGTTTTTTCCAGTGTTTTTGTGGAAAAAAACATTTTTTTTTCAGAAAAAAAAAGCTGGAAAAAATCAGCTTTTTCGAAAAAAAAAAACTGGAAAAAATTAGTTTTTTTGGGGAAAAAGAGAAACGGCTTTTTTTGGGGAAAAAAAGTTGTTTCCAGCGTTTTTCGGAAAAAAAAACAGTTTTTTTCGGGAAAATATCAGCAGGACAAAATCAGCTTTTCTCGAAAAAAAAGCTGGAAAAATCAGTTTTTTTTGGAAAATAGAAAAACAGTTTTTTTTGGGAAAAAAACTATTCTCAACGTTTAAAGGGGTGTATTTACATTGTTTTATTTTATTAAGAGTATCATCGTTTTTTTTACTTATGACATTTTTGTAAATATTGGGAGGGGGCAAATAGCACACCCTTTTTAATATTTGGCATGATAAATATCCTGTCAAAACAAAAAAAAATTATGACCGCACTAGCTGGAAATCCTGCTTCGCCCGTGACTACACAGATACACTACTGAATCGTGACTTGGATATTGGTCGATCAAAATAACAAAAGAAACTACACATATTTGTCAAAGAAATGGCGAATACAGTCACAAACAATAGCGCAATACTTCATCGCTGCCACTATCACCAACAAGGAAAAAGATGAAGCGAATTAAATACCCTGAGACAAGGAGACCGGCGGTAAGGCGAAAGATTAAGGCGAGAGAAGCTCCCAAGATGTCGAGTTTCTTATCGGGCCGGACCCAAAAGGGCTTGGGCTGCGGAGCCTTAAAGTTGGGCAGCGCTGATATAGAAGTCGACGGGGTTTCCGAAGTATTTGCTGATGCCCTAACGGAAAATACTCTGTCGTTTGTTGCTCCGCGGCCTGAAATGAACCGGAAAATTGGGGCGTGGGCGAAAGTCAACGTTCCGGCCATGATTTTCCGGCAAAGAATTTGGAAAAATACCATAGTTTGAGAATTTTTTTTTTATAAATACCGCTCAAACTAAATTCTTTCAATAAAACCACTCACAGACCCACATACATTTTAGTTCTAATTTATAAACTCCCTCCCCATTCCCTGGTACGACAAAGAAACAGAAATTTGGCTCTCCTATTTTCAGGCGACTTCCCTACCCACGACTGCACACTGGAAGTAGATACGATAAATGCACACTGGAAGTAGATTAGAATTAAATGCTAATCTAATAAAGTCCGCATGTATGTGCTAATATAATTAGTACTAATCTAGCAAAGTTCACCTACAATATAATCGTGAATAACAATGTGATCACTACTAAAAACTTCGACCCAAATCTAAGTTTAAACTAGATATATACGTTGTAATAAACTTAAGTGAATCACATCACTTTAATCCAGGAGCGTTCATATCGAATTATCAAAAATCAAAACTAGATCGCGGAAGCGTACTTGAATCCATAGCAATTGGTTTTGGGATCTGGCCTTCTAGATCTACACATCTCAAAGCTTTTCAGAGAATCCTTTAGTTTTCTCCGTAGGTTTCTTTCTGGCGATGGGATAGCAGAATAGAATTTCGTAGACGTATGACCTAGGGACCATAACCCTTATATAACTGTGTTATATTGGGTAACCTATTTTAGCCCATCATTAAAATATGAATAGCCCATTAAGTATCTATACATTAAAGGCTCACACCCTATTAGATACATTAAAGCCCAATTCCTTAAACCTTATTTGATCACTTATAAAATGGGCTTAACCTTAATTGACAGTTCACAATACATAATAATTTCACTTATAAGCCCAACGTTGGATTAATGATCCAACAATCTCCCACTTGGGCTATATGTGTAACCTTATAATTATGTATTGTAAAAATAACCATATGAGCTCAACTTTGCTGTCATAACCAAATGTATCTGTAACCAATCCAGTCCATTAAACGTACCAACATAGGTTCAAAGCGGCCTTCGTTACATTTATCGTAACTCAACCCATCAATGGTCACATATGTCAATACAATTAAAGACATGGATCATGATGTGGATGTGTAGCATGGAAATTTCATGAAATGTGATCTTAACATGTCTATTTCCAACTGGTCCACCTTACCTTAGTGAGATCAAACCATATGCCAAAATCAAAGTGTGAATATACTGAAACTTTATCTCTGCAGAGTAAAACCTTAATATATCCTTAAACTGAAGTGACTGAAAATGTGTCTACATTAAAAGAACATTATAATTACAAACTCCCACTAGAACTGAATATTCTTTAAAAAATTGTATATCCTAAACTAATTTGACACTTATATGAACAACAAAGTTCATGAAACCTTTTGGGTGGCAATCCCTTATTAAACGGATCCGTAGTTATGTAGTTTGTATTGATGTTCTATAGACACCTGTCCACTTTGACTTATCTATTTAACAATCAGGAACTTGATCTCTTTATGTTTAGTCTTCGTCGAGTTCCTGTTGTTTGGAATATAGCGTTGCTGACTCAATGTCACAAACTTAGTGGTATTTTAATACCATCTACATACGCAGCCCCGTGACAAACTTTCGCAACTATAATCCATGATTTGGATGTTCTATAACACGCTATGAATTTTCCTACCATGGTAGAAGAGTCTATATTGTAGACCGTTTAGAACTCTTCCACAACTAGCAGAAAATACATAGTCCAAGTTAAATACCATTGTTATCTTGACATCCAATAAAATCAGAGTCGGTATACCGAATGATCTCAAACTGATCCGACCTCTGATATGTGAGCATGTAACTTTTGTTTATCCATAAGTACCTTAGACTTGTTTGGCTGCTTTTCAAATATTGTATATTCCTGACTTAATTATATATCTGCCAAGCATCCCTACAATGTACACAATGTCCAACTGTGTACATACCTGATCATACATCAGACTCCATATTGCTGACGCGTATGGAATCTTCTGCATTTTATTTTTCTTAAATCATTCTTAGGGCACCAATTGAGACTAAACTTGTCTCCCTTAGCCATAGGGTTATGATTTGGTTTACAATCATGCATGCCGTTTGAAGGACCTTTTCGATATAGCTCTTTTGTGATAATCCAGAGTACTCTGAGAATAATTTCATTGTATTTATATCCTAACACAAAAGAGACATTACCAAAAATTTCATCTCAAGATTCTTAATCAGAAATCTCTTGGTGTTGTGCAATAAGCCTATATCGTTGATGGCAAGCAAAATGTCATCGACATACAAAATCAGAAATATATACTTGCTCCCACATATCCTATGATATATTCAATCATCAACCAAATTCATCTCAAAACGAAACGAGATGATCACTTGATGAGACTTTAAATAACATTGTCCAAATGTTTGCTTGAGTCCATAGATGGATTTCTTAAGTTTGCAAACCATATCCTTTGAGTCTTGCGACACAAAGTTTTCTCGTTGCACCATATAATTTGCCTCATCAATGTCACCATTGAGAAACAGTGTCTTTACATCCATCTAATGTAACTCAAGATTAATTGTGCCACCAATGCCATTATAATCCTGAAAGAGTCTTTCAAAGAAACTCAAGAGAAAGTCTCTTTATAGTTAATGCCTTCTTTCTGTGTAAAGTCATTGCGACAAGACGAGCTTTGTACCTTCCCTCATTGCCTCTTGAATCTTTCTTGGTATTAAATATTCATTTACAACCAATGAGTTTCGCACTTATGGCAATGGGACAAGTTTCCACGCGTCATTGTCCCTAATTGACTTAATCTATTCATTTATAGGCATCCATCCACTTTTGAGAGTTGGAACTTTCCATGGCTTGACAGAAGTTGATTGAATCATCTTCCACCATTCCAATGCCAACCTCAATTTCTTTGAGAGAAATGCAATGTAATCATCTGGCATTGCACTTCTTCTTTCCGTAGTGGATCTCCTCAATGGCATAAGTTCTTGAGGTTGTAGAGTTTGTTCATCTGGAATAATTTCTGAAACAGGAGGTTCTCCGATATTGTCTTGATTTGTGTCTTGAACAAGGCCAGTAATGAAATTTCGATCAATGCCAACAACACCTGTGGGAATATCGACGTATTCCTTTTCAAAGACAAAATCCTTAACTTTATCTCCCCCTGCAAACTCAACATCCTCAAAGAACCAGATATTTACCGACTCAAAAATAGTCTTAGTTGTGGAATCATAAAACTTGTACCCTTTGGACTTTTCAGAGTATCCAACAAAATAACAACTAACTGTCCTTAAGTCCAGTTTCTTCTCATTAGGCTTGTAGGGCCTTACCTCAGCTGGACATTCCCAAACGTGCAAGTGTTTCAGACTAGGCTTTTTGCCCGTCCAAAGTTCATAAGGATTTTATTAGTCGCTTTAGTTGGAAACCTTACTAAGGATAAATGATGCAGCTTTAAGTGCTTATTCCTAGAGTGATTCTGGTAAGGTAGAATGACTGATCATACTCCTCACCATATCCTTAAGCATTATGTTTCGTCCTTTAGCAACACTATTCTTAATGGCAAACCTGATTTAGTGTACTATGGGACGATACTACATTCCTCTAGGAATTAGCAAATGATCCTAGACGTTGCTCACCTGAACCATCATATCTATCGTTGCATACACCACCACGATCATATGTGATGTTTTTAATCCTTTTGTTGAGTTGATTCTCAACTTCAGCCTTATAAGATTTGAACACGTCTAGTGATTGTGACTTTTCATGAATGAGAACTTGTAGCCATATCTAAAATATCGTCTATGAACGTTATTATATATTGTTGACCATTCCAAGCCGCCATATGGAATGGTCCAAAAATATCCGTATATATAAGTTCTAAGACGCCCGAAATCCAATTGGCTACAAATCTCTTTTGTTGGTTTGTTTTTCTACTTAAACCTCGAGTACTTAAACACAAAGGGACTTGTTGGATGAAACAATAACGCCTGTCAAATAAAGGTTATTGTAAAGAACTAGAACTAACCGATTTTGAATCATGAGACAAGCTAAATTTTCAATTTTTGAATGAACATAAATAACCGAATTTGTCCAAAGTAAGAAAAGAAGTCAAGTTCCAAATAAACGTCTCATAAAGATTCAAATAAAATCCAGTACTTAACAATAATCTATATTTTCCTATTATTTCAACCAAATTGTCTTGCCTTTGCCTATTTTGATGTATCTTTCACCATCATTTAGCTTTTGGCAATGGAAACCCTTTATAGATACACTGGTGTGAGTTGATGAACTAAAATCTTTCCACCATGTGTGCGAAGATGCCGAAGTTAAGTTAGCCCCAAAACAAACCATAATTAAGTAGCATACCTTATCCTTTTATATTTTAAATTCCTTGCCTTTTATTCTTTGAAGTTAAGGCAATATTATCCCTTTTGTCTCATATTGTGTTAACCTTTTCTCTTTCTGAGCGCAGTATGAGATGACTCATTTGGAGAGTAAAACCCTTTTTAACTGTCGACTCACCTTAAACTGGCTAAACTGTGTCGAAAGAGATATCAGAAAAAAAAAAACTAAATGCACTAGCAAGTTCTCAAAAGCAATAAGAGACATATCTATAATTCATTCTTGATATTGCCTTTACTCTCATACCTTAATGATATCATATTTGTCAAAAGCGTACTAATCTGAGCCTTTCGTTCTCAACAAATATTTTCTCAATACGCGCAAGGAATTCCTTAGCTATAGTGACATTTCTAGATAAAGTGTCATTTTAACATAAAAGCTATATTGATGCTAACAGAAATATAAGCAGGAATATACGAACTTAAATCCAGAAAATAAACAATATACAAATCATGCTCATATAAATCTCGGAATCCTAATAATAAATTCAAATAATGGTAAATCCCACCTCAAGATATCGGCATTCCATTAATATTTCATATTTGGACAAAATATTAACTTGTAATTGATATCTTAGTGCGGTAATCAAACACTGATAATAAGAACATACCAAACAGTAAACCTTCCTTTGGGCTGATTTAGTGTTCATATGTAAAACCGAATAATTATCACGCGTTTATTACCACAGGTGCACATGCAATTCTGAAAAATATTCACCTTCCTTTGAGCCGGTTAATATTCGCATATGTTGCACACGCACAACCTTTATATTCTAAAATGAATTAATCTCCACAAGAGAGGTCACTTTGGCGACATGTCGCTTCCATTAATCCACCTCAAAATATATAAATCTATACCAATATTCGATTTTAAAAATTTTAAATTCCAAGATTAAACTTAATTTAGGGTTTTCATTATTATTTGAGGCCAATTTTAAAAATAAACAAACTTTAATTGAACCTCAAAATTAAAACCTTTTTATAATAAAACCCTAAAATTTCTTAAATTAGAAATGGGCCTGTAAGGTGACTTCATTTTCAGAAAAGCCCCAAAGAGAACTTTAAAAACATTGAAACTCCAAAAACCAAAAGGAATCACAAGAAAAAACCCTTATTTTTTGAAAATTGCAGATTGACCCCCAAATCCAAATTTCTTGACGATAAGGCCATCTTCTCCAAATCTCGTCTCTCCCTTTTTATGGCTGCGCCCATCATTGCACCACCGTTCACCGCCTGTTCTCGCAGTCGCAGCCGTCCATAACACCGTCGCCCAACCAGCCCCAAAACTTGTCGATGCCTGCTTTATATCCGGAGGAACATGGTGGTGCTCACGTCTGCGTGAAGCGAAATCACCGTCACCCACCACCGTTTTCTGTAGCTTCGTTGTCGGAAAGGTAGGGACCTTGAATTTTCTTTGCGTCTAGAGTGTGGGTTTGGTGATGGTGGTGGTTCGCCGGCGGGATAAAGGAAGAGATGGGGTTTCTGAATTCATTTATTATTTTTTTTAAAATGCTCATTCCTAATTTGGAGATGACCCAAATTCCATCCGAAAAGAACAAACATCATAAAATGTTTCTGAACTTAATCTATAGTCAAACATTTAACTAGTTGTTCTAAACTTGATTAATCCTGAAAATCAACAGAATCTAAATCCATAGAAATACAAGAATTCTGAATCCAAAGAATAGAACAGGCATAACCAAAATTTTCTGAATCCTTTAATCAACACAATAACTGAATCCATAAAACCCAAATCAAAAACAAATCCAGTCGTACGTGTGTATAGATCGAAATATTTCGATTCTCAATAAATTAATATGAATATGCTCTGATACCAGTTGTTGTAATAAACTTTAGTGAATCACATCACTTTAATCCAGGAACATTCATATCGAATTATCAAGAATCAAAACTAGATCGCGGAAGCGTACCTGAATCCATTGCAATTGGTTTTGGGATCTGGCCTTCTAGATCTACACGCCTCTCGAAGCTTTTCGAGAGAATCCTTTAGTTTTCTCCGTAGGTTTCTTTTCCTCAGCGATGGGATAGCGAAATAGAATTTCGTAGACGTATGACCTGGGGACCATAACCCTTATATAGTGCAATATTATATTGGGTACTTATTTTAGCCTATCATTAAAATAGGAATAGCCCATTAAGTATCTACACATTAAAAGCCCACACCCTATTAGATACATTAAAACCCAATTCCTTAAACCTTATTTGATCACTTATAAAATGAGCTTAACCTTAATTGACAGTCCACAATACATAATAATTTCACATATAAGCCCAAGGTTGGATTAATGATCCAACAATATATCCCATGATATAATGCGGACACACATCCAATGGCGTAGCCAGGAAATAATAAAGGGGGTGGTAGATACCTAAATCGGGATGGGCCAGATAAAAAATTACCAAAAAAATCATATAAATATTCAATAAAAAAAATTTCTAAATTTTTTTTACCTATTAAAATTTTTTTTTTTACAAAAATGGTGGGGGCCAGGGCCCAGGTTGGCCCCCCCTTGGCTACGCCAGTGCACACATCCCCTCGTTGTCAATGGCTCCAGAAAGTTGCCTTTAACTGGATCTTTTCATTCTGGACGAGAGCCATATTGTCCCTGCAACACATAAAATAACAAATTGTAAGGTCAAAACGCTGGTCGAAATGCGGTCGAAAGAATGGTCATTGATTTGGGTGTGAGCAAATCAAATGTACTTCGGGTCGGGTCGGGTCGTCTTGAGCCTAGGTACTTTTGGTTCGGGTCCTGTAAGACAAATAAACTTTAGGCTAGCCGGGAAGGTTCCCAGCTAAGACCCTCTAATGCTTAAGTCAGTACAGGTGTTAGGTCGCTAGTAAATGTAAAGCGAGGTGAATAGCAATAAATGTGTTACTTGTAGCAATGAAACAGTGGCGTATTTATAGGAGCTAAATCCCCTGGTCGTACGGGTTCGTACGGTGCCGTACGAGGTGTACGGATCCGTACAACCTCGTACCACGTGTCGGCCTCGTATTGGTCCACCTGGTTAGATCCATCTATCGTATTCGGGTCGGGTCGCTTAGGCGACCCGATCGACCACCTCGGTTCAGGTCGCGACCTCGCTCTTAAATAGTGTATAGGCCAGCTTGACCCGTTCTATTAGGCCGGGTCGGGTAGGCGACCCGGACCATGACCTCGGTTCGGGTCGTGCCCCGACCCCAAGTAAACCGCGGCTCCTTGCCCCCTCAGGTCATTCCCTCGAATAGGCGAGGGTAGAAGAGTAATTTTAGATAGGTACATATCATTACTCCCCTAGTTACTTTAGTAATTAATTACTATGGTAACTTTGAATCTAGTCCGTGGAATTTGAAAATTTTCTTTCACCCCCATCGCTTGATCTTCCCGCCCATTCATCTCTCTCTATATATATACGGAAGTCTTGGAGTTGTCATTTTTACTCTTCATTCATCGCGGTGAAAAACATTTCCGGTTCGCTGCGAGCTCCCATCCCACGTCCGAGGTTTGTTCTCGTAGTCAGATCCCACCTCGAGGTAGCCCTTAGTTTCGCTTCGCTTAATAATCTGATTTTTTATTTCATTTATTTTTCTTTCTTCTTCTTGCTATGCCTTTCGACCGTACGTTAGGTAATAATGACTCGAGCTCGAGCGGTTAGAGTTCGAGTTCAGGCTCCACCTCAGAGTCTAGTTCTGACACTAGCCCTATCTCCGGGGCTCGTATTTTAGACGCTAAACCAATCAGGTCCTTACCTTCCCTAGGGAACCCTGTCCTTGACTTGGACCCTACCGATGAATCCGAGGAGGATACTCCCATAGACCCTGATTTAGAGTTTACAGCTCATTGGGCTTTTCTTCGCTCTATTTGTAAATAGGAACCAAATAGCTGAAATTAGAACCCGATTTTTTATTCCTAGTAATTTTCAAATAATTATCCCTGGTAGGAACGACCGTATAGATAAACCACTTCCCTGCTGCATGTCGTTCCATCTGCCTAGCCTCAAGGCGGGCTTACGTTTTCCTTTAGCTCGTCCTATTGTAAATATTTTAAAGGGTCTAGGAGTGTGCCCCGCCCAGCTAGTTCCAAACGCTTATCGCCATATTTTAAGTTTTGCGATATTAATGAAATATTTCGAGGTATCCGCCTCATTTTCCCATTTTTGGGCCCTCTATTCCATTAACTCTTCTTCGACCACTAGCGAGAAAGGCTTTTTCTACCTTTCCCCTCGGCCTAACCGTAAGCTTCTCCATCACCTCCCTACTTCCGTGTGGCATTGGAAAGAAAAATTTATCTACGTTAGAGCCCCCGTAGAGACCTCTTGGGAGGTTCCTTTCGAGTGGAAAATTACCGGTCCTCACCCTCGTGACCTCGGTTCGGTCACTTGGGAGGATAACTTCGTCCAGGATGTGCTATATATGCACGAGCTGGTTTCTGTCGGAGAAGCTTTTAACCGAAGAGGTTCTTTCCCTCGTGGACCTTAGCCCCGCCCCGAAGCCAACTTCTTTAAGTTTGGGTAATCTTCAACTCTTTTACTTAAATTGCTCGCTCGTATGGTTTACTTACATTATTCTAACCATTTTTTCTCTTTTCAGAGATGTCTGTCAAGGGCTCATTAATAGCCAAGCAACTAAAAGAACAAAAGGCGGCCTTACTCTCCAGCAAGAAACGACCTCCACCTTCTCCGAAGCCTTCCGATGTCCATGCTGCCTCGGGGTCAGGCAGTGTTCCTCCGACCTCCTCATTGCCTCACCTCGCGGGTCCGACCGAGGTGCTTGATGATGCTGATACTTTTCGAGCTGCTCACACTACCCCAGCTCGCTTAACTCCTCAACGCCCTACTTCCTCCGGGGGCCAAAATGTTGAAAAGGCTTCTGCCTCGCGAGGTAAATCCCATAAAGAAAAAGCTCCCAAGCCCCACAAGTCTCGCAGTCGGGACTCCGGGAGTAAAGATCGCGATGAGCCCTCTAGCAAGAAACTTCGTCTCGGCTCGTCTATAGAAGCCTCTGGCAAGCAGCCTGAGACTGAAGTTGACGAGGAGACTTGCAGCAATCCTGAAATGGAAGCTCAAGTCAAATGGCTCGAGATGTGCGAGAGGCAGCTTGCTGAGATGCGAGAAATTGAGAGGCAGAGGACTCCTCCTCAAATATCCTCCACTTTCAATGCCTCGCTGCCCCGTACCGTCCCAAATTGGCTAATTAACGGGCGGAGCTCTGTCCTCGACACTCATGCTGGAGAGGACTCATTCGAGCTCTACAAACATACTCTCCTAGGTCCTGACCAGTTCACTTTAATACCTTTTGAGTTCACTCGGTTGGAGGAATACATAGCCCACAATAATATTTTGGTAAAGTTCATTACCTCGCTTAATACATATTTTTTTTGATTTTTTTTCTAACCTCGCATTTTATTTATTTGCCGAATAATGCTCTTAGGGGTGGCAAATTGGTCGTGTCGGGATCTTTGTTCGCCTTATTTTTAGCTTCACCGCTAGTGTACGGTGTAGTTTATAGAATAGGGTAAGCAATGTCGTATCCACGGAGACTAATAAATTTATGCGCTAAGTATTGAACTAAGATAGTCTTATTTTTATTTAGACGATCGAAATTGGATGATTGTTGTATTGAGATTAAGACAATTTAAATCACTAAAACACAAGATTAAGATAATACAAATGATAGAAGTATCAAGATAATTAAATGGATTTCCGAGTTAAGGTTTCGATTAATAATCATCTTGTTATCCGGTTTAATCAAGCCACGTTATTATCAATATTCCTATAAGACGATCACAAAGCTATTTTATCCTCCCTCTCGAGATGCATATAAAACGTGGATTGAAATACTTATGCTAGCATCTCTACTCAACATGAAGCATTCAACTCCCAAAAGTTTAAAAGATCAAATATCCTCACAAATATTTACAAACCCTCGATTCATGCAAATATTTGTGTCGAGTATTCAAGATCTAATATTGAAACTCATCTCTCGAATTATGAATCAATATATCAAACAAGTTAAATCATTGATCAAGTGATAAAACAAGAATAATCTCAAAATACTTAAATAGGCTTCAAGATAATAACTTCAACTAAGATTAAAACATCCAACAAGAGTTCATTAATCTACTTCCAAAACCCGAAATCTCAAGAGTTTAGCTACACATGATTTCTAAACAACTCATAAACAAATTGTTCAAAGCCATTACAAATGAAAATGAAAGATTGAAACTAAAAGAGAAGCAAGAAAAACTTAGGAAAGTCGACAATCTCTCGATATATCTCCGCTCCTCAAGCTCCGATGCAACCCGATTGTCTCCTTGATGTCTTCTTCCAAGAATAAACCATTGTCTTGTGTTGTAGATCCCAAAATGCCAGAATATCCTTGTGTGCGCCCCAAAAATCCTTTTTATACCCATTTTTCAGTTTAGGGCATAATGTCTGCAGACATGGGATTCCAACAGCCCAGGACGCACGGGTGGTGCGCGTCGAGCACGGGCTACCCGTGCGCCATCCCGTTGAAATCATCCAGTCTCAGAGAGCGCACGGGTGGTGCGTCGAGCACGGCTACCCGTGGCGCCATCCCGCTGAAATCATCCAGTCAGAGAGCGCACGGGTCATAAGCGTCGGTGCACGGTCTACCCGTGCGCCATGCAGAAGCTCAAATTTTCTTCATTCAGGGGTGCACGGGTGGTGCCTAAGGCACGCCCAACCCGTGCGCTCCCTGTATTTTCCTTATATGCTCATCTTTCGCTCATTTTGGCTTCACTTTTCGTATGTTCACTCAATTCTCCGTGTTTCCACTTTGCTATGCTCGTAATTGTATTCAATTTGCTTCAAATATCATGAAATTCCTATAAAATAAGCAAAGTGTAATATCTTTTCCACAAGGAGTGAATATGTAACATTTTACGCGAGTATATGCATGTTTATCCATCATTAAAACCAGAAATATACCTCAAAATATATGCAAAACTCACACCTATCAAAATCCCCCAAACTTACACCGTCGATCGTCCCGATCAACAATTTTGAAAACACGATAAAGTGCAACAGGGAGATAAGAATAAAAGCGCACACAAAGGATCTAAAAAGAAATTCATATTGTTCATCATGAATGTCAAGCAACAAACCAATCAAACCTCAAATATCTACTCGGCGGCACGATCAAACAAAACATGGTGAAATGCTCGGATTACGACCCTCAAAGTTAAGTGTATACTCTTATCTCACGAGGATATAGGACGTGTTTACGCTCAAATCAATTCGATGTCGCAAAATTACCATAGGCTTGCAATTCGTCTCATATCTCCGCCACTATAGTGTATGCAATTTGTGAATCAAAAAGGACTTTCTCATTTGGTTGTAATGAAGGCTCTTTGGTTTGGGTAGGAAATTTTGGATAAAGTGACTCAAACTCGAGTATATAGACCGATGAGCATATCAATCATCTACATTACAATCCCATATGCTACTCCAATCATCCCTCATTTTTATCAACTTTATTTATCTCCATTTCCTTTCTTTCTTTTGAGAATCGCCTCAAATTACAATCCTTCGCCCCCCAAATTCGTTTAGATGAACATTCTCATCATTTTTTTTTTCAATTGTGAATTTTCAACACTTCTTTTTCAACTCATTTCCTTCCTCTTTTTGTTCCATTTAACCAAGTATGCCCACTTATCCTACTTTTCAATTCCCGCCCATTCAGCCTCATTCATTCCCTTTACTCAATGCTATACATTCGAGTTTAGGGTGATGAATATATTAAGATCAAGGGTTAAATTTTTGTGGTTATCAAAGAAATAGGCTATAGGCTCAACTTGGCCTACTAGGAATTTCAACATCTTTAGGTAGGTAAAAGGCTTGAAAGGCTAGCAAAGATGGCCTTTAATCATATTCACAATTCGCATACAACATGTGGCCTTGACAGAGATACCCAAGCAAGTTCTAGAATTTTAACAACATGAATGATACACTCAAATCACAACAAGACTGCAAAAGATACAAGCAATAAAGGCTCAAAAGCTCACAGGCTTGCAAATATGTAATTCAAAGCATCAAACCAAGTTTTCCATATCTACATGCTCAATGTTATCTATTCAAGACTCAATTAACTCATAACCAACATCCAATCCCAACAATATGAATTTTCAATCAACACACAAACAACAAGTTGCAACATGCCCACTCAACTCACTCTCTAACATCTAAGAAAGCAATAAATGTGCTAAAGCCATAAACGTGCTTCTAATGCAATGCAACCTAGAATGCTCTATATGCAACTATATGAAAACACACAACAATGGAATGGATATATATTTTTTTTTTCATCTACACTTTTCAAATATCAAAATACTACTTCTCCCCCAAACTTGAATGAAATTGTACCTTTTTTTATCGAAAGGGGAAAAATAGAATTTCAATAGTGAAAAGTGGAGATATACCTGAATCACTGTGGTGGCGGCGGTGGGAAATGGCCTTGTGAGATGTGCCACATTTGTAATTGTTGTAGCACTTGCCATGTCTCCTCGGACCTCCTGTCATAGTTCTCACGGAATGTGAGGAAATCAGCCCAATGCTGCCGCAAATCCTCCCTCTGTTGCCTCAACTCTTCTCCTTGATGGCACAAGTCCTCCCCAAATGCACGTAAGAGGTTCCGGGACGATCCCCACTATGTGAGGGTCAGGGGTAATCGCCTCCATGTGAGGACTCGGGAATGTCATAGCCAAGTTGGAGGTGATGAGGTTCCACCCCATTTCTCGTCCAGTAGCTCCTCCTCCTCCGCCACCATATCCTCTTCATCCCCGCAAGCCTTCAATCTGCTTCTTCTTCCTTGCATCTATAGCCTCTGTAATTCGGTTATGTGCGTCGAGTTCATTAGGAAGTTGGTGGTGTCCGCCAATGTATCGACTGTGGTGTATGGCGGGTTAGGCAACTAAATGCAAAGACCTTTCTTCGTAGAAGTACCAATGTGTTGTCTTCGTTTGCTATGAACTTCATGTGGTGCAACGATGCCAAATTAACCCGAGTGCTGCCGGAATAGGCTCCAAGCCTCGGAAATCGACGTTGAAATGCCGGGCAATAGGGGTAATGAGGCCCCCTATAGAAAATCGCACCCTTCTCGCCTAGCCAACTGTTCCACTTGCTCTACGAAATTGACGGCTGTGTTGTAGGGTGTATTTGTGAGCATACACCATAGTAGATACAACTCCTTAGTAGTCATCCCTCCAATATTTTGGATTTTGATAAGAAGAGCAGTTTTAAAACTGTTCTTATTTACGCCCCCTCTGTAAGGCGCACGGGTGGTGCGTTGGCGCACGGGCTACCCGTGTGCCATCCCGTAGAAACATCCACTCTCTGTAGGGCGCACGGGTGGTGCGTTGGCGCACGGGTTACCCGTGCACACCTGTACAACAATTCAGGTAATTTTTTTTAACACACAAAATTAGAATAAAACACACACAAAAAAAATAAAAATTGAAATCCACACCAAAAACCGTTGGGTTGCCTCCCAACAAGCGCTATATTTTACGTCTTTAGCTTGACGCCTATTTTCGTTCCGTCACGGGTCTCGCAAGGTGATGGATGTCACCTCATCTTGATTATCTCGGTGGAAGTAATGTTTAATCCTCTGGCCATTTACCATGAAAGTCTCACCGTCTTTTGTTAACAATTCCACGACTCCGGGAGGATTCAATACTTTCTTGATCACGAGATTTGAGTTTTCCCGGAAAAAGTTTAAGGCGTGAATTGTACAAGAGGACGGGTTCCCCTGGTAAAAACTCTCATTTCTTAATCATTTTGTCGTGCCATCGTTTGGTTCTTTCTTTGTAAATTCGGGAATTTTCGTAAGCTTCATCCCGAAATTCTTCCATCTCATTTAAATGGAGCAACCTTTCTTCACCGGCCTTTTGAAAATCCATATTTAGTTTCTTTACCGCCCAAAATGCTTTGTGCTCCAATTCTACCGGCAAATGGCACGACTTCCCAAAGACAAGTTGATATGGAGATGTGCCCAACGGTGTCTTATATGCAGTCCGGTACGCCCATAGAGCATCATCCAATTTTAATGCCCAATCCTTTCGGTTGATGTTAACCGTCTTCTCAAGAATCTGTTTGATCTCCCGGTTGGCTACTTCGGCTTGCCCATTGGCTTGTGGATGGTATGCCAATGCAACTTTATGTTTCACCCCATATTTTGCCAACAAGTTGCTCATCAATTTATTTACAAAATGCGACCCTCCATCGCTAATTAAAGCTCTTGGAGTGCCGAATCTAGTAAATATATTTTTCTTAAGGAACCGCATCACAATTTGAGCATCATTTGTTTTGGAAGGAATCGCCTCTACCCAATGGGATACATACTCCACTGCAAGTAGAATATATTGATAGCCCAAGATGATGGAAATGGGCCCAAAAAGTCAATCCCCAAACATCGAACAATTCAACTTCGATTACGTTTGTCATCGGCATCTCATGTCTTCTGGAAATGTTGCCCATTCTTTGACACCTGTCACATTGTTGAACAAACAAATAACAATCATTAAATAGAGTGGGCCAGTATAGCCCACTCTGCAATACCTTCACAGCGGTGCGGGTTGGGCCAAAATGTCCGCCGAGGTGAAGAAGAGACACTGTTGTAGGAATCCTCCCATTCTTCTTGAGGTACGCATCTCCTTATGATTTTGTCAGCACACCTCTTAAAGAGTTGGGGGTCGTCCCACATGTAAAACTTGACGTCATGTAGGAATTTCTTCTTTTGATATGACGATAGATTTGGAGGCAAAACTCCCGCAACCAAATAGTTGACAAAATCCGCATACCATGGAAATTTTGCCTCGAGCATGAGTAACCGTACATCAGGAAATTCCTCTTTTATCAATTCCGTGCTTCTTTGCGACCCCTCTTGATTTTCAATTCGAGACAAGTGGTCTGCTACCACATTCTCACATCCCTTCCGGTCCCTGATTTCCACATCGAACTCTTGCAATAATAGGATCCACCTAATCAACCTTGGTTTCGCATTCTTCTTATCAAAAAGATATTTGATAGCCGCATGGTCGGTGTGAACAATCGTTTTCGTTCCAATCAAGTATGATCGGAATTTATCAAATGCGAATACAATCGCCAACATATCCTTCTCGGTAGTGGTGTAATTTTGTTGAGCACTGTCCAGCCTTCTACTAGCATAGTAGATGAATCTAAACAACTTTTCCCTCTTTTGACCGAGAACAGCCCCTACCGCAAAATTGCTCGCATCACACATTAATTCAAACGGTTGGCTCCAATCCGGGACGACAAGAATAGGTGCGGTCACCAATGCCTTCTTCAACGTTTCAAACGTCTGCAAACAATCATTGGAAAAATTGAAAGCAACATTTTTTTCTAGCAATTGGCTCAAAGGCTTAGAAATTTTAGAAAAGTCACGGATAAACCTTCTATAGAATCCGACGTGGCCTAAGAAGCTACGGATAACTTTTTCATTTGTAGGAGGTGGTAATTTCTCGATCGCTACAATCTTTGCCCGATCTACTTCCAAACCTGCAGAAGAAACTCGATGACCAAGTACACTGCCATCGCGTACCATAAAATGGCACTTTTCCCAATTTAGTATTAGATTGGTCTCTTCACATCGCTTTTGACTAGGGAAAGATTGTGAAGACAATTATCAAAAGAATCACCAAACACAGAGAAATCATCCATAAACACCTCCATAACTTTTTCAATAAGATCGTGAAATATAGCCATCATACAACATTGGAAAGTGGCGGGCGCATTACATAAACCAAATGGCATGCGATTTAAATGCAAATGTGCCATAAGGACATGTAAATGTTGTTTTCTCCTGGTCTTCCGGCGCAATCATGATTTGATTGTTCTTAATAACCATCTAAAAAGCAATAATAATCATAACCTGCAAGACGATCCAACATCATATCTATAAAGGGAAGAGAAAATGATCTTTTCGAGTGGCATCATTTAGTTTTTCGATAATCAATGCAAATTCGCCACCCTCGTAATGATTCTAGTAGCAATGTGTAATATCTTTTCCACAAGGAGTGAATATGTAACATTTTACGCGAGTATATGCATGTTTACTTGTAGGTCCCAAGGGGTGTAAGTGTAAGGTTTAGAAGGGGGTTGAATAAACCTTACCAAATTTTCGATTTAGTCCTTTTAAATATACAGAGTTGATACTTTACACAGCCGTGTCCTTGATGGACAATCAACTTAGCTACTCAAGAGAGTTAATCTCTCAAATGACTCAACTGAAATGTGATGGAGTAACTCAGTTGTTGGCTCTAAATTAACTCAACTCGTGGTTTTGTTTTCATTGGAAGACTTAACACCCTTAAGTTTGATTAAGCAATAGTTTAGTGCTTGGTTTAGTACTTATAAATTATCAAGTGGATAGCAAATTTATCAAAGATATAAGCGAGTAAAAATGCGGGAATTAAAGTGCTTAAATGTAAATGACACAATAAAATTTTTATAGAGGTTCAAGATGGGGTAATTCTTCTACTCCTCTCTTCTCCAACTCCCCGGAGGAATCCACTAGGTAATGATCGGTATACAAAGTGGTAATACCGGATACAAGTCTTGATCACACAAATGACTTGATCCTTTGGGACTCGATGCTGAGACGCCTTGATCACTCCAAGCTTCTCGTGCGACTCGGCTTTTCACAGGGCAATGCCTTTGCTACTACATGACTCACTTGCTCAAGCTCTTTGAATTTGATCACGAATCCCTCCAAAAGCTTAAGACTTGGTTCGATCTTGAACCTTCCTACAATCCTTCGTGGAATGTAGACCCCTTGATTTTTAGTATTTTCCTCTTCAACTGATTGAAGTTATCTTTCCTTCACAGGTGAGTGTTGGATTGATGTCCTTCGTAGTGTAGGCTTGAGGATTGAGAATATTTCAGATTTTCTAATAATTGCTTGAACGTTCTTGGTTCAGATCTATCTCTTGTGTCACTTGTCTCTCTCTTCTCAATTTAAATTCCTCAGCCTTTTATAGTGATCTTTCAAAATTTGCCCGTTGAAGAGATAGGCTTATTTTTGAAAGTCACTTGCAAGCTGCGTTGGCTTGTCTTGTTGCAGATCCTGAAATTGCCATTTCCTCGTATGAATTGTTCTTTTACCTTTTCGAGTTCGACACGCGATGTAGTGCTTCCCATTGGTTCATTCCATTTGCACGCTTTCGGGACTGAGCACTCAGAAAAGGTGGTATGGAGATATTACTTGTTTAAGTAATTCTCTTGATTTCTCGTAACGGATCTTTTACGATTATCTCGACTTGACGCATTTCTTTGCTTTCCCCAGGTGACTTGTAGTCGCCTTCCAATCATTGGATGACTCTTCCGTCACTTCAACAACTGAGACTTGGCTTTTCTTGAGTTGACTTGACTCGATACTCCACTCACCGCATCTCACCGCTTCTTCAAAGATAGAGTTCCCGTCTACTTTTTTTGCCATACTCACTGCCTCGCAATGAGTCTTCCTTTAATCTTTAGTTGTCTTCTTGTATGTTAGGTCGTAGGCGACTTAATTCACTTGGCAGCGACTCTAATTTTTACAATGCATTTTACAACAAGAATTGGGGTGCCAACTTTCTATTCTAAGTTTTACATGGCATTCATCAAAATCTAAACAATAAATTTCCTAACAATTTCCCCCTTTTGATGATGCCAAAACTTAAACCATTCAAAATGCAAATAACAAAGATACATACAGATAGTGTATTGACATAGAATGTATGCGCAGAATCAATCTTTTTATTGATCATATCATTCTTGTACTTTTACACAATCACAAGGTGTATCGAGCACATATTTGTCTACACGAAAAAATAAAGAATTTATAGCTTTAATACGTAAGACTTACATTGTATGTATTTACATAATAAAATACACGAAGGGTGGATAGCAACACTTCATCTCCTTCATCTTCCTTCTTTTTCATCTTGTTCAAGATCTTCTTCTTTCTTCTCTTTTTCTTTTCTCGTCAAACCGCTTTCTTTTTCTTTTCATATGCCTTCCTCGGCAGCTTCATCTCTTCTTATTCTTTCCCTGCCTTTCCTCCCATAGCCGAGTTTGTCTCTTGTTTTCTTCTTTTCTTCTTTTTGCATACTCGGCGTTGGTTTTAGCCACTTGCAAGTTTGCCACTTGGTCAAGCCCACCCGAAGATCCCTCCTTTCTTTCCTGGATCCACGTATTCAATGTTTTTGGGCGAGGCCTAGTCCAAGCTTCTTCCTCCACCACCGCTTCCTCTACCTCCTGGGCGATATCAGACTTGGGGTCTTTTCTTTTTCCAAAGGAGTGAGTGACCGGAGTGACCAGAGAGGAGTCGCTTAGGTAGTCCGTTGCTCGTCGCCTTCTTCACATAACGTGAGACCCTTTTCCCAAGATAAAGTCCCAAGCTTGAGCCATAGACATATTTGCAAAGTATCCTTCAGATTCGAGCGTTTTGAATTCATCAATCGATCGTGGCTCGTCCCCCACATCCGAATCGCATAAGTGTCTCTGCTTCACCGGAATGCCTCCATGTTCTTTCAAGATGTTCATAACCCGGCATCCATTCTTCCTTCTACTTCCTTCATCCCCGCTTCAATTGTTTTTCTCTTTTTCGGCCATAGATAGCAGAGTGTTGGAGTGGTAGAGTCACGGGGAGTTTGTCGCGATAATGTCACCGTGATGTGACCCCCGTTGGGGGTTTGTGCAATCATCAAGGTCACATCCGTTGATCCTTCCCCAACAAGCTTTCCTTTCTTTTGTCTCAACACTTCCTCACCGATTTTCCCTTCGCACCGCTCCCTTCCTTCACAACTTCGATCCCCTTGCGCGCTTTAGGTATTCCTCTTCCCCCTTTTTGGCATCATCAAAGGAGAGAGGGACGCCTGAAATAGACTTGCAAGTAGGAAGTCGAGCCTTGTCTCGAGTCTTTGCAGAGTACGCATCACGAAATTCGGATCGAGTAGCGTTGGACTCACTGAATTTGAAATCGGCTTCATCTCGGCCATGAGAAGGTGAATTTTGTATTCATGGTTTCTTCCAGACGTTGTAGATCACTCTTGTTTTGCTCACGCAGGCTTAATCTCGGCATTGTGAGCTTCATGCATGTGCTCAATATGCTCTCTCACCTTCGTTTTGCATCGGATTTTCGACTCTCCATACCAAAGACTTGTTGAACAATGTCCTGTATCTAACTTGTTCTACACGCATTGTTTCTTCTTTGTTGCCACCATTCCTCGATCCGGATCATTATGCCTCTTAAATCGGCGAGATTGGCATCTCTCATGTCGATCGCATGTCCATAGAGGCCTCGATGCCTCTCCATCCGTTCAATCTCGGCCGAATAATGCCTTGAACACTTCGCGAACTTCAAATGATTCTTCCGTTGCGGTGATGGCCATGCAAAGATCAAAATCATAATCGGCGGGAACAATGGTGCCTCGATGAAAAGACGGAGATGGTGCCGTGATAACGTCGCGCTCGTTCTTCGATTCTTCATGGAGGTCGGGTACTCCAGGAAAAAGGAAAAGATTCTTTAAAGGATTCATCACCGCCCACCGGGATTTGTTCGATGATGAGCGGTGCGCGTGTAGTTCCTTTAGGAATCGACCTGCTGCTGCAGACTTGAGGAGCTGCGCGGTGGACTGGGTTCACTGGGGTCTTTTGTGAAGTGGACCCACTTTTGCCGAGCCTCATTGTCTCAACAACCGTTGGTCTCGGTGATTTCTCCAAATGAGCAGATCGTCCTCGGCCTTATCGGAGCGTCATCGGATGATGATGAGATTTCCATTGGTGGCTCATCATCAAAATTAAATGTTTGACGAGTAGTCTTGAGATCGACTTGCTCGTGCTTGGAACATCCGCACTGAGTCTTTTGGATTTGTCATGGGGGATGACTCGAACTTCTTCGCCTTTCCGATCCCCGAAAGGTTACATCGGGATTATCCTGGGAATCATGAAGTGCGCTTATCTCCTTCTCGGATGGGTCGATGATAGCCGGGAGGGATGTTCTCTACTTGAACTTCTTTACCCCCGGGAAGTCTCAACCTCCTGGGCCTTCATTACCTCCAGCAGCTCTCTACCGCAGGTGAGGCCTTGGTCCTCCCTTTCGACAGTGTCACTGTCTTTGGTCTTCTCATGGTGGCATCCATTGAGTCTCAACCCCATGGATTGCACTTTCATCGCCTGCAGTGTTAACTCCCAGTACGTTCTTCCTCGTGCCTCGACGCATCGGCAGCGTCATTAGCCTTCGCCGAGCGATTGGCACCTCACCGAGACAGAGCCTCAATCTCAAGCCCGAGCTTCGTTGATGGCAACTTGTTTTTCTTCTTGTGTTTGTATTTTCTCTACATCGCCTCCTTGATTCGGTGTGGAGTCATCTCGCAGATTCTCCGACCTTTGCCGCAGGTGGAGGAGTTTCCCCCTCACCGGGCGCACCAAATTGAGTGACTTGGAATGGGGTCACTGTCTCCAAGCTCCCATTGTTTCAATTGATTGTTCGTAGTTGGGCGGTGGTAACACACCTTCAATAGGGGTTGGCTCGACCGGGTCTCCACTATCCTGGTTTCATCGCCAAGTCCTTTATCGCTTTCTTCCGAGTGAGTCATCACAAAGAATAACAATGGCGATTTCTTTGAACCACTCCCATTGGGTCAATTTCACCGTGTTCGGAGGACTCTCCTGGTCCCTCCATCAATCTTTGCTCGTGAAGGATTCTCGATTCATGCAATGCTTGTGCATTTGCAACTCTTCCGTGGCGACAACATTTTCCTGGATCCTCATCACCGCATGGAAAGACATCAAGGAGAGGATGTGTGTGTTACGTGGTGCCGAGATAGGGATGATGATCTTTGGGCCTTCTCACGTGCCTCGCCTTTCCTCACCGGGCCTTTCTCCTTTTCTTTTCTCCTTATCCTCTTCTTCTTCTATAAACTCAAAGCCGTTGAACTGTTCCTTGCTTTACTCAACTTCCATTTCTCCACTCACGCAGACGATTTTGGATGTCCGGGTAAGGTGGGATAGGATCATCACATCACTATCCGCTCTCGGCGCTTTCTTCTTGTGTTTCACTGCGTGAACTATAGTCAGTGTGTCTTCGTTGCCTCTGTTGACGCTTTCAAAGACTTCGTCTGTTTCATCAATTACATCCGAGACTCTACTTCTCCGGCCAGATCTCCGTGTCTGCTCGGTGAGTGGTGACTCGCCGGTTTCTCAAGCTCGGAGTGCTTGATGATTTGTCTTCTTCTCTTGTTTGTACCAGGAATTTCTCGTTCGTAAACGCTGTCCTCTCGAGTCTTGGGCGGCCGGGCCGTCTTTGTCTTTTTCGAGGAGCGGGCCGTCTTTGCTTCTCGATTCTCCTCTTTTGACGATCGGAGAAGGTATTTGTGAGTCCTTCTCGATCACGCCGCGGCAGGGAGCACACGCGACGCGGGGGCAGTGACTCTGCCGCGGGGCAGGGAGCATGTTTCTTTCTTTGCAGGGGGGCACAACATCTTCTTAGCAACAAGGGCGCTTTCTTTTTTGGGTGGAGAGGAAACAACAATTTGTATCTTCAGTGGTCACCGATTCCCCTCACTTGTGTCGCTCTCTTGGCGTAAGCTCTCTTCTCTCAGCGCGCCGAGAGAGGTTTGCTCAACATCCTCTTGTTAACATGGAATGCTTTCCCATGTCTAAGAGGGACTCTTTTCACCTCCATCACGGCCAATCACTAGGCCATATCCTAGGGATCCTCCAAATGTACCATCTTCCTTGAAGGATTTGTTCCCACGCTCGGCGAGTCTGCTGTAGACAAACTCACCAGTTTATTTTCTTTTTCTCGCGATGATTGCGGCCATTACAATCGGCTTTTGTTTGACGATTGGTCAAAGTCGCCAAATTTGATGTCGATACATTTGGCAACTATGTCCAATAGCTTATGATAGTCCTCCTTCAGTTCTCTTGTTTGCTTTGTGTACACTATTTTATCAAAGACAATCGGGCTTGGCTATTTCTTTCCAAGCATCGGCCAGTTTACATCGCCTTCGTTAATCTCGATGCTCCTTCCTGCCGGTAGTGAGCGTGGTCGGCAAATCCTTGGCGAGAGATAGTCACCGCTTCCGTGAACAGATGACTTTATTCCTTCATCGTGAATCTCGGCATTCACGTAGAATTGTCGACCTCCTCCACATAGGTCATCGGATATTCTAACGTTAGAAACGGCTTCACCGTCTTTTCCAATTTTTCAGCGATTTGCTTCACTAGGGTGTCGTCGGACCCTGTTTCACCATTCCGTCGAAATCCACAAAGAGACCGGTGTGGATTTGCTTTCCTAACTTGGTGAAATCATACGTTGGTGCCATTTTGCAGGATTTTATCAAAGAAAAAAACTCGGATATTGATTTGAAGATAGATAGGGTTTCGAGAGAATTTTTGCCTTTGCTTTTGAGAGAAAGAGATGAACATTTTGGTAGTGTGAGAGAGAAACGGCGAAAATGGTTTAAATATGGTTTATGAAAGGGCGTGCGGGTGGTTTTTGAAATGTGATCGAAATCAACGGCTTAGATTTTGCACGCCTATTTAGCATTTAATGTCTCGTATTTAATGCGACATCATTTATATCCAATCATAAGCTTGGTGTGCAGCTTTATGTCCGTACACATCATCATTATCTTTGACGTATTTCTTAAAACATTCTGCTTAGTCAAAACGATTGCGTTTTTGTCACTTTGCTTATAAGTGACTCAAACATTCTTTAGCGATTTAACTCTACTTCTCACAGTTCTCTAAGTGACTCACTATCACCGACTCGGTGTAGTCAGTTTTTTCCGATACAATCGATTTATCGAAATGATTTATGTGTTCAACTCTTTTTCACCTCCTTTTCTGTTTCATTTCTTTTCTTTGATTCTTCCGTGTGTCACCGCTCGATTAACCCCAACTCATGTTTGAGTTCTTCAAATCTTGACTCACATAAAGGTTTTGTGAAGATGTCACCAATTGTTTATCGGTTGAGATATATTCCAAGATGATGTCCTTCCTTTCAACATGATCTCTTATGAAGTGATATCTCGACATCGATATGCTTTGTTCTTGAGTGCAACACGAGATTTTGAGTAATGGCAATTGCACTTGTGTTATCACACATGATTGGAATTTCTTTTTCCTCAACTTCATAGTCTCTCACCTTGTCTCATCCATAGGACTTGGGCACAACAAATGCCGTAGCTATGTATTCTCCGTCACCAGTAGAGGTGGCTATTGAGTTTTGCTTCTTGCTAAACCAGAAATTAGCTGTGTTCCTAGCATTTGACATGTGCCTGAAGTGCTCTTCTGTCCACTCGTGCATCCGCAAGATAGTCGGAATCAATAGCCAATTAGCTTGAATCCACCTTCCTTTGGATACCATAGGCCTACTTCTTGGCTTCCTTTCAAGTATCTCAATATCCTCTTAGCATTTCTTTGTCATATGGCTTTCTTTTGAGCAGATTGAAATCTTGAACATACACCTACAAAAAAGGTGATGTCCGCCTGCTTTTGTGAGATAGAGCAATGATCCAATAAGTGCTCAGATCTTGTTTGATCTCTGAGTTTTGCCATCCGCATCCATGTCCATTTTGACGATGTATTCATTGGTATTTTTACGTAAGACTTCTCCTCCATACCAAACTTCTTCATTAAATCTCCTGGTGTATTTTGTTTGACTTATGAATGTTCCATCCTTCATTGTTTCACTTGGAGTCCAAGGAAGAATGTCGCTCTCCCATCATGCTCATTTCAAATTTACTTTGCATGAGGTTTGAAAACTTTTCACACACGCTCTTTGTTTGTGGATCCAAAAATGATGTCATCCACATATATTTGAACAAGCAAGATACTCTTTTTGTCTTGAATTAAAAAGTGTTCTATCTACTTTTCCTTTTGTGAATCCATTTTCGGTTAGAATTGTGACAAAGTATCATACCATGCTCACGGGTGCCTGTTTCAATCCATATAGAGCTTTCTTGAGTTTGTATACCTTATCTCCAAGAGTCTTCGCTCAAATCCTGGAGGTTGTTCAACATACACTTCTTCTTCCAATAAACCATTTAGAATGCACTTTTTACATCCATCCGATATACAATGAAATCCTTGTGAGTCGTATAGCAAGAAACATCCTTATAGCTTCCAATCTTGCTACAGGGCAAATGTTTCATCAAAATCTATCCCTTCTTCTTGGCAATATCCTTTGGCTACTAACCTTGCTTTGTTTCTTACCACGTAACCTTCCTCGCTCATCTTATTTCAACACCCATTTGGTGCCAATAACATTTTGATGTATGGGTCTTTGCACTAATTCCCATACTTTATTTCTTTCAAACCGATTCACTCTTCTTGCATAGCTTGAATCCAATGTGTGTCGTCCAATGCTTGTGATACGTCTTTGGGCTCTATTTGCGAGATGAAGCATGTGAACATGGCTTCTTGTTGAGTTCGATCTTGTTTTGACACCTTCTTTTATATCTCCAATGACAAGTTCGTGGATGGTCTCTCCCATCTTACATTAGGTTGGAGTAAGTTAGCCGGATTCAATCGACTTGCAAAATGTGTTGTTTTGTGGTCACTCTCTCGAATCACTTAGCCGCAAATTTTCCAAATGTTTTGAGATTCACTATCTCATCTTCTTCTCAATTGATAATTCCAAATTTTCCGAAAGATAGGGACTCTTCTCAGTATGGTTGGATGATTCAAATTTATCACCGACTCTTCAATGTCTTCTCCATTTACATTTGCTCATCCAATACCACATGAATGGATTCTTCGCAACTATAGTCCTTTTATTGAGTACTCAGAGGCTTTGCTTTCACCGAGTATCCTAAGAAGATACCTTCATCGCCTTTAGCATCAAAAGCCTTTAGATTGTCCTTGCCATTGTTCGGATGAAGCATTTACATCCAAATATTCTTAAATATGCAACATTTGGTTTTCTTCCACCCGGATCTCATAGGGAGTCTTTGTCACCGCCCTTTATCATACATCCTGTTTTGAGTGTAGCAAGTCGTGTTGATTGCTTCACCAAAATCTTTTTGGTAACCCCCGCTTCAACTAACATGGTCCTTTGCCGCTTTTTTGAGGGTTCTTTTCCTTCTTTCTCGCAACTCCATTCTCACTTGTGGAGTCCTTGTCTGCGATAGTTCATGACCAATACCATTTTCAATACAATACTCGAGTTATTATTCCATTGACAAACCTCCTTCCTCTATCCGATCTTATTTTGATAATGGTTTGACTCTTTTCATTTTGAATCCTCTTCATCACCGTGTGGTAGTTTTTGTAGAGTTTCTTTCTTCTTACACATGAATATTGTCCATGTATATCTTGAGTAGTCATCTACTACCACCAAGGTATATTTCTTCCCACTTATGTTTGGGCCGGGTTCCATCGGGCCAAATAGATCCATATGTAGCGGATGCAATATTCTTGTTGACGATGGGCATGTCTTTTCTTTGAATGATGATTTGATTTGTTTTCCCTTCGACATGCGTCACATATACTTCCTTCTTGTATAATCGAGTCCGGAAGTCCTTCCACAAGATTACTTCGCAAGCTTGTTAATCGTTTTGAAATTCAGTGACTCGGCTTTTTGTGCCACGTACCAACTTGATTCAAATTGTGCTCTTTGCTAGATAGACAAAGTCTTGGTGTTGCGATTGACCAATCCACGACATACATATTCTTCTCTGTTTACATCCTTGCAAAAGACAACTTCATTTGATTCAATATCCTTGATTTGGCATATACCCATGTTAAATCCAACATTGTAACCCTTGTCACAGAGTTGGATCGATGCTTAGTAAATTGAAGTTGAGTCCTTCAACATATGCAACATCTGTGATTTCTAATCCATTCATCCCGATGGATCCAATGCCTCTTATTTCACCATGAGCTTCATTTCCTCCAAATATGACTTTTGCTCCTTTAACTTCCCCGAATTTTGATGATTTTTCTTATTTCTGTCATATGTCCGGAATGACCACTATCCATGTACCAGGTTCCTTGCACTCACTGCTCAACCCGCAATCAAGGAAATTAAGTTTTAGGTACCCATACTTGTCCGGGTCCCGAGGGGTTAGAATTGTAAGATGATCCAACCAACCTATAGCCAAATGATTTGACTCTAAGGGGTTGCCATCTATCGCCGCCATAATCATAATTAATCCGCAAATTGCTTGGGGATTCTAGGTTCATACAATCTGTCTCTTTTGTGTATGCTGCATATGTGTTTTAGCAATTGCCTTTCTTGGGTAATTGTGGTGTCTTTGAGTGTAGTGCCTAGGTGCATACGTGTCTTTGATGAAAGCTCTTATACATTTGGAATGGCCTCTCGAGTTCTAGCCTTTGCCATTTGGGCTTATATTCCATAAGTCTATGCCGATAGTTCACATTATTCCAATCACTTGGCTTGGATATTTTCTACCATTCCCATCATATGTATTTCTCTTATAGATTTTCTTCGGGGTTTTTGGTAGCTCGCTTCTTTTTTACAGTATTTTTGTTTGAGTTTGGCCGAGAACCCGAATCTCTTTTTCACCGCCCTTTCAAAGGTGCACTCAACTCGGCTTTTCCTTTTCCTTTATAACCAAGGCCAATTTGCTTGTTATAGTGTTTTGGAGTGAATGTGTGTGCAACATTTAGAGTTTTGGATTTTTCGACTCTTCATGGCTTGAAGATCCTTTTTCCAAAATTACTCTTGAGGTTTGACATAGCACAGAGGAATTAAATCCTAAGCCCCTGTCTTGTCTCCACATTCTCTTTGACTCATAATGAGATCATCCAATGATTTAGATGCCTTAATGAATGAGGCAATAACGCTTTTGAGGTCATTTTCCTCTTCTCTCGTGGCGGAATTTCTCGCTTATTAATTTAGCATTTTCACCTTTAAACTTTCATTCTCATCACTATTTGACTTAGAGTACTCGGCTCTTAGTCACTTTGAGTTTTGACTCTTGAGTAGGTCAAGTTTTCCTCATTCAATAGTGTGTGTGAGGATTTAATGTGTTCAAAATCTTTCATCATTTTGCCTAATGAATCATAAAGATCGAGTGGGTGATGAAGTGTGTGTGTCACGATCACTATCACTAGAGTCCGAGTTTGATGAGTTAGAGTGTACCTCATCTTCTTGGTTAGGTTGATCTTGTTCCTTGGCCATCAAGCGGATCGGGCTTCTTCTTCGTAGTCACTTGAGTAGTCGCCACATCGCTTCTCTCGAGTCACCGTCTCTCTTGACTTGGCTTTTTTAGCGCCTCTCTGCCCATCATCGCCTTTTTTCTTTTCTTGTCTTCTTTCTCTCAAGACCTTCCTTTCTTCTTCATCCCCGTATTTGTTGACTACAGGATATGGACAATCAATGGCATAGTGACCTGGTTGTCTCAAGGTTCCAAAGATAGATATTCAACCTTTTGATCACTCTTTTTCCATTCTTGGATTGTCACTTTGATATTCAACTTTTGATGACATGTTCTCTTGGTTGGCCTATCTTCTCTTGATTTGGAGGAGCCGAGTGTCTTCTCGAAGGTTCACCCTTTCATCTCTTGTAGTTCTTATTGAAGAACTTGTTGAACCTCTTAACCATCGTGGGCTATTTCTTCCGGATCAATGACTTTTTGACCTCGGCTCTCTTCCCATCTTTAACAATTAGAGCAAAAATTTTTGGGTACATCCTGTCTCTTCCTCGGTCTTTTCTTCTCACCAAACTCGTAGGCTTTGAGGTCCGAGAATAATTCATGGTTGGATGTCTTTGATAGGTCCATGGAATGTCTCGGTGCCATGACCTTCATTTCCCATTCACCGAAGACTTTTTAGGATCTTCATACACATTTCCTTTTGTGTATATTCCTTTCCAAGTGCATAACTCATTTGTGATTTCGTGAATCGAGCATCCAGTTGATCCAGGTTTTCTCCGAGATCATTTTGAAGTTCTCAAATTTACAGTCACCACCGATAATTTGTTTTCTTTGATTTGCTCGAGCCTTCACAAATCAATGTCACTTGTCCTGCATTTCTTTAGCCGTTTTGCATGATTTGACTTTATTGAACATGGCTTTGTCCAAGGTTTTGTAAAGGATGTCCTTGGCTACATTGTCCAGGTTGTATCTTTTTCTGTCATCATTTGTCCACTCGCTTCTTGGTTTTTCAACCATGACAGTCCGGGAGCAACTTCCTCTTCTCCTTCAAACCCCAGCCTCTCTTCGTATAAATGTGTTCACCTTTAAGATTTGCAGAGGCCCATCTTCTATTACTATCCACATCTCATCATGTAATGCTTTGATAGATGAGCCTCGCATACGAATTTTCCAATCATCAAATTCTTCAATAGTGAACATAGGGATGCGTGTCAAATTTGCTTCCATGATAATAACTTTTAATGATAAAAGGAGTTTTGAAAGTTTAAGTACTAAAGCGGACTTTTGAAAAGTTTGGAGATCTAGTTCAAGAACTGGTGCGGAGGGTTCAATGAACCAACCGCTCCGATACCACTTGTAGGTCCCAAGGGGTGTAAGTGTAAGGTTTAGAAGGGGGTTGAATAAACCTTACCAAATTTTCGATTTAGTCCTTTTAAATATACAGAGTTGATATCGCATACCGTTGTCCTTGATGGACAAATAACTTAGCTACTCAAGAGAGTTAATCTCTCAAATGACTCAACCGAGCCGTTGATGGAGTAACTCACCGTTGGCTCTAAATTAACTCAACCGTGGTTTTGTTTTCAGGGAAGACTTAACACCCTTAAGTTTGATTAAGCAAGAGTTTAGTGCTTGGTTTAGTACTTATAAATTATCAAGTGGATAGCAAATTTATCGTGAGATATAAGCGCTTAAAAATGCGAGGAATTAAAGTGCTTAAATGTAAATGACACAATAAAATTTTTATAGAGGTTCAAGATGGGGTAATTCTTCTACTCCTCTCTTCTCCAACTCCTGGAGGAATCCACTAGGTAATGATCAAGATATAAAGTGGTAACAGTCCGGATACAACTCTTGATCACACAAATGACTTGATCCTTTGGGACTCGACCGAGACGCCTTGATCACTCACCGCTTCTCGACGACTGCGCCTTCTTCACAGGAAGTCGCCTTGCTACTACAGCTCACTTGCTCAAGCTCTTTGGATTTGATCACGGCCCTCCAAAAGCTTAAGACTTGGTTCGATCTTGAACCTTCCTACAATCCTTCGTGGAATGTAGACCCCTTGATTTTTAGTATTTTCCTCTTCAACTAATTGAAGTTATCTTTCCTTCACAGTGAGTGTTGGATTGATGTCCTTCGTAGTGTAGGCTTGAGGATTGAGAATATTTCGATTTTCTAATAATTGCTTGAACGTTCTTGGTTCGGATCTATCTCTTGTGTCACTTGTCTCTCTCTTCTCAATTTAAATTCCTCGGCCTTTTATAGTGATCTTTCAAAAATTTGCCCGTTGAAGAGATAGGCTTATTTTTGAAAGTCACTTGCGTCGTTGGCTTGTCTTGTTGCGATCCTTGAAATTGCCATTTCCTCGTATGAATTGTTCTTTCACCTTTTCGTAGTTCGACACACGGTGTAGTGCTTCCCATTGTTCATTCCATTTGCACGCTTCGACCGAGCACTCCGATAAAGGTGGTATGGAGATATTACTTGTTTAAGTAATTCTTCTTGATTTCTCGCGGCAACGGATCTTTTACGCTTATCTCGACTTGACGCATTTCTTTGCTTTCCCCAGGTGACTTAGAGTCGACTTCCAATCATGGATGACTCTTCATCACTTCAACTTGAGACTTGGCTTTTCTTGAGTTGACTTAATCGATACTCCACTCACCGCATCTCACCGCTTTCTTCAAGAGAGTTCCCGCCTACTCTTTCTTTGCCATACTCAAATGCCTCTGCAATGAGTCTTCCTTTAATCTTTAGTTGTCTTCTTGTATGTTAGGTCGTAGGACTTAATTCAAACTTTGGCTTTTTTTACAATGCATTTTACAACAAGAATTGGGGTGCCAACTTTCTATTCTAAGTTTTACATGGCATTCATCAAAATCTAAACAATAAATTTCCTAACATTTACCCATCATTAAAACTAGAAATATACCTCAAAATATATGTAAAACTCACACCTATCACTCTTATCGGGCCAACCCGATAAGAGCCCAGCACGATAAGCCCAGGCACGAATACGATATCGGGCCTAAAATTGAAACCCAAACACGGTAGATAAAAATACGATAAACCCGACACGAACTATAAGCACGATAAGCAACACTATTAAACTTATTTAGTCAACCCATTAGGCCCGAACGACCCATTATGCACGTTAGGCCCGAACGACCCGTTATGCACGTTAGCTAATAAATTTTTTTTTGGTAACATTCATTAGCTGCCAACTATCAGACAACGAAAGAGAACTAAACATAATAAACTAAAATTTAAAAGTCCAAGTCCAATACAATTTAAAAGTCCAACTAAAATTTAAAAGTCCAAGTCCAATACAATTTAAAAGTCCAAGTCCAATACATCAAAAGAGTATCAAAAAATTACAAACTACTAAAGCATAACACACAATCTGGATAACACAAAAAGTCAAAAACTTCCAAGTTCAACATTCTTAATTTCAAAGAGTTCTTGATTAGTCCAACCCCATGCTTCAAGACCGTTAATTCCAAAATCGAATGATTCCATCGACTTCAACATTCACCATCCTATTCATATAAATGTCAGAATGTCACAAAGCAAGTTAATATATCCCAAATCTTATTTAATAATATTTAAAAACTACCATATTATACAATTTTTTACTTACCGTAGATGTGCTACCCAAACTAGAGCACGCGGAAGGAGAATCATCATCATTAATATTCAACTGAATGATATCTTTAGTGAGCTCGTCTAGTTTCCACAATTGGTTATCTACATCACCACGAATAAATATTATCAATACGAAACTAAATACAATATTGAAAATAAAGACTAAAATTGACAATTAGCATGCAAATAAAAGAAATGAGAAATCAATTTACATTTGTCTCCAAATAACCAATCTCTTGTACATATTATTGCCTCCACTGTGCTTGGTTTAAGTGTACTACGATATTGATCAAGCACTCGTCCACCAACACTAAATGCTGCTTCAGATGCAACAGTTGAAATAGGAATACATAAAATATCCTGAGCCATAGATGCAACTTCAGGAAACCGATATTGATTTGATCTCCAATAAGAAAGAATATCTAGAGGTTATTCACAATTCAATCTTGGCTCATCTAAATAAATATCTAACTGAGACTTTTGAACATTGAAATCACCATCATTATTGAATGTCTTGAATTTCTATGAATGGAGAAAAAAAAAGAGTCAAGGGCCAATTAAAGAGTTAATGAAAAATATTTGAATAAATTTAGAATAAGACATAAATATAAGAAAAAGATTTAAAAATAGAACAATTACCATCGAAACCTTCTTCTTTTTTTCACCCCTGTAGAATGTTACAAGTTTCCATGGCACTACCACATGTCGGATTGCTATGATTACCAACTGAATTCATCTCAGCTTTCTTTGAATATTGTGCAAACAAACTGTTCAAAGTCTCTTTGACTTTCACAAATGGAGGAGAACCAAGGAAACCATAGATCTCTTCATATGAAAAATCCACAGAATCAAGCTTATACCGAGGATCTACAACTACTGCTAATGCCAACACCAAACTAAACTCCGACCAATACTTCTCAAACTTTGGAAGCATCATTGAGGCTATATCCTTAATATACGCATCATCACTTCTAACATTCCTCTTCAAATACTCGTAGCATGTACAAACACAAGGAAAATACAAGTTCGTAGTTGGATATCTTGTTCCAGAAAAAACTGAAGTTATATCAAAGAACAAAGCCAGGAAGTTGCATATTTTCTCCACTTTCTCCCACTCTAATGCATTAAGACAATGCTTATAATTGGAACCAAGTAATGCTAAATGGCAGAATGCACGTCGATAAAGCAAAGCACTTTCAAGCATATGATAAGTGGAATTCCATCTAGTTGCCACATCTTGTCTTAAGCCTTTCCTAGTTTCCAATTTCATTTGATTCACAACTTCCAAAAAGTTTTGCTTCCTTGATTGAGACCCTCTTACATATTTAATGCTTTCACGAACCTTATGCACGCATGTATCAATATCTTTTAGTCCGTCTTGAACCACTAAATTAACGATATGTGCACAACAACAAACATGAAAAAGTTTGCCATTTGCAACGAGTGATTCTTTAAAATGATTCATCAATAAATCAGCAGACACGTCATTAGCAAAAGCATTGTCCAAAGTCAAAGAGAAAATCCGATTGTCGATTTTCCACTCACGTAGCAACAAAATGATTTTGTCACACAAAGCTATACCACTATGTGGAGGCGGCAAAAAAACAAAAATTAAGCACCCTTTTTTGCAAAATCCAATCTTTATCAATGAAATGAGCAAAGGAGACTTATATAACCATCCATAGTGATGCTACTCCAACAATCGATGTCAAAGAAATTGCCAGAGCGATTCTAGCATAGATTGCATCCTAACTTTCTCTCTTGCATACATCTTGAGAATATCAGCTTTAATTGTATTTCTTGACACACAATGGATATTTGGACACAAATACTCAAAGCATGCTCGAATTCCATCATACTCAATAAACTAAAATGGTAAATCATGCATCACAATTGCAGTAGCTACTAACTCACGAAAGTGCTCAACATCAAACTTACATGATTTCAACAACATTGATCCTTTATCCCCTCCAATGATCAGTTGGCCCACATCATGTGCATTTCTTCTTGGACAATTTTTGATGTGACGATTTAACGTGCCAGTTCCATTCTTGCTATCAGCTCTGTATATAGTTTTACAAAGCTTACATTTTGCTTTTTGAATGTTGTCATCACCTAGTGGCAACCTCTCAAATATTTTCCAAACTTTAGACCTAAGTTTCCTCGTCTTCTGTTTTGGCTCTTTTGTGATGGTGGTGAATGTCTCTTCATCCATCTCAACTACATCATCACCATCAGCGCCGCTCAAGGTATTTTGACTATCCATTCTTGATGACTCCATGAACGTGATTTCTATATTGAATAAAAACAAAATGAAAAACAATCAACAACCAATTTTACAAAGCAAATACCAAATTAAATTAAAAAGATACAAAATATAAAACAATAACAATATACTATTTCAGTTTTTCATATGCTAAAGGATTTACAATTTCATAGTTCAAATAAAGTCTACATTGATTTTGTTAAAGCTATGACTTAATATTAATTAACAGCATTAGCCTAATTCAAGGCTTTGAGAGTAATTTTTGGAGTGTTAAATCTTTTCATCTTTCAACGACAATTAATATTAGGTCACTTTACTGGATTGAGGCAATCGTAATGGAGATGTAAAAGATTTTTATGATTTTTTCATACTTAGTAGTTAGTACTTTGGACTGTTAAACAATAGCTTTGGTTGACTCACTGAGTAGTTTTGTGAAATAAGAACTTTAAAAAACCACACAACTATATAATCAAATTTTTTAATTTTGAGGGAACTATATAATCAGTTTAGATTAACTATTTTTGCAAAAATAGTCACACAACTATAGACGAAAATCAATATACCAATCCTGATTTTGCGAATTTTCGCTCTTGGGAAAAACCCATGAAAAAAGAAAACCCACCATTAAAATCAAAAGTAAAACCATCAATCACCAGAAAATGATAAGAACATTCAATTATTACCCAAAAAAACGCAGAAAAAAAAATCTTTACACTAAATTATAAGGAATATAATTAATTTTCGGTCAAGAACTTACTTTGAAATTGATGAAGTGCAAATCAAGATTTGAACTTGCAGCTATTGAACCTGAAACGAAGAGTCCAAAAGATGAAACTTTTACATCACAAAACCTCAATAAAGCCTCAGATTGAATAAGAAAACTATTAAATGGAGCCAAAGACTAAAAAGGATTGTTGAAGAATACAATGTATGGCTGGAGACTAGGATGAGGGGTTAGGTGCAATTTTCTTTGGTTTGGAGCAGAGATAGCAGACGCAGAGTGTGGGACTGTGAGTTGGCTGTTGGACGGCTGGAGTGAGGAAGTGAGGATATTCAAACAGACAAACCCTAGTAAATTATAAAAAATATATTTTACAACTTAAAAGTAATCAGGCCTTATCGGGTTTATCGGGCTAGCCCGATATGAACCCGATTTTTAACGGGCCTTATCGTGTCAGCCCGATAATGGCCTGAACCCAATAAGCCTTGGCCCAAACCCTATAATTTCGTGTCGTGTTCGTGTTCGTCTATCGTGTCGTGTCTCAAATTGCCACCCCTAAATGCTCTCCGGCACCACCACTCTATTCGTGCTACTAATTGGAAGCGATCCTTTGACGCGCAACAAAACGAAGTGGAGAGGCTTTCGAAGGCTCTCCGCGAGGCCGAGGCTGCCCAAGAAAAATTTTCTCACGATAACGCTACGCTCGTAAATCAAGTCCAAGGATTAGAACGGGAGGTTAATGCAGCTCGCCACGAACTGAAGGAGTAGAAAGACAATCACGAATCCGAGCTTAAAGAGACCTACGATATGGGTCGCAAAGAGGACTATCAGTACTATACGAACTCGCTAGAATATACCTCCGCTATCCAGAAGGCTCGTGAAGAGGGCGTGAAGTCCTTTCTAACTTCCCATTCCTACGAAACCTTAGTGGCATGTCGTGCTGTTGTCTACCTCTTTCAAGGTTTCGAGCGATGCCGGGACCAAGCCCTACAAGAGAATGCTTTCAAGGAGTACTTTGATCAAGATAAGCTCGACTGCTTCCGTACAGATGATCTGGAGAAAGCTGATGAGGGCGGAGCTAGGGAGGAGGAAGGACTTGATGTCATGAACGATGTGGAAGAGGAAACGGATGAGTGGACCAACCTTATGCATTCGCACATTGCTGCTACAGAACAACCTCCACCCCCTACTACTGAAGCTAATGATGATGATGAGGAAGAATAACCTTAGTTTTCACTTCCTTCTTTTGTAAATGAGCTTAATGCTCCATGTGAAGCGCATCGTGAATATCAAGTTTTTTGTCGAAATTGTTTAAACAATCGTTTTGTAAATGAGCTTAAGTCTCTGACCTCGCTCTTTGACATTATGATGTTATATGACGATATTTTGGTTAAGTCTCCGACTTTGCTTTATCACTGCTGTTTAATCTTTATAATTTTTGCTATTGTATCGATATTTGCTTGTCAATATTTTCACTCTATCTTTCGAATTCAAAATGCATTAGGTCGCTTTATCAGGCCGCAATCTTTTTCAGATCACTTTATGGCTATTGCTTGTAGCTGACCTCGCGGGTCGCTTTTAATTTCCATGAACTTTTTCAGATCGCTTTATGGCTCTTGCTTGGAGCTGACCTCGTGGGTCGCTTTTTAATTGCCGCGATCTTTTTCAGATCGCTTTATGGCTCTTGCTTGGAGCTGACCTCATCGGTTGATTTTTAATTGCCGTGATATTTTTCAGATCGCTTTATGGCTGACCTCGAGGGTTGCTTTTAATTGGAGCTGACCTTTCTCAGATCGCATTTATTTGAAGCTGACCTCATGGATCGCTCTTACTTGGAGCTGACCTCATGGGTCGCTTTTAGTTGGAGCTGACCTCATGGGTCGCTTTTATTTGAAGCTGACCTCATGGATCGCTCTTACTTGGAGCTGACCTCGTGGGTCGCTTTTAATTGGAGCTGACCTCGTGGGTCACTTTTATTTGAAGCTGACCTCATGGATCTCTCTTACTTGGAGCTGACATCGTGGGTCGCTTTTAATTGGAGCTGACCTCGTGGGTCGCTTTTATTTGAAGCTGACCTCATGGTTCGCTCTTAGTTGGAGCTGACCTCATGGTTCGCTTTTATTTGAAGCTGACCTCGTGGGTCGCTCTTATTTGAAGCTGACCTCGTGGGTCATTCTTATTTGAAGCTGACCTCGTGGGTCACTTTTATTTGGAGCTTGATAATTATCTCTCAAAATAAGGGGGGTATATCCCCTCCCAATAATTTCATATATATTCAATCAAAACAAGGCAATAATTACAATAGTTCACCTAACTATAAAACTTGCGTAAATTGTGGATGTTCCATGGCCTAGGAAGCTCTTTTCCATCCATGGTTTCCAAACGATATGTTCATCTCTTGAGGATCTTAATCACCTTGAAAGGACCTTCCCAATTAGCCTCCAGTTTACCCACATGCTTAGATACTTCAACTTTTTTCAGAACTAGGTCCCCTACTTGAAAATTTCTCTCATTCACCCTTTTATCACACGCTGCTCGCATTCTCCTTTTAGCTGCCTGAATTTAAACCAAGGCCCTATCCCTCTTTTCCTCGATCGTTTCTAACTCTAACTTTTGAGCCTCTTCGTTCTGTGTCGGGTCGTAGTGAGCTACCCTGTGAGACGCTTCCCCAATTTCCACTGGGATTACTGCCTCTGATCCGTACATTAAACCGAACGGAGTTTCTCCCGTAGAAGTTCATGTGTAAAAAGAAGGAAACCCTGCAGAAATTACCCCAACTGATGAAAAGAGTTCAAAATGAGAAGAGTCAAACCATTATAAGGATAAGATCTGACAGAGGAACTGAGTTTGTCAATGGAATAATAACTCAGTATTGTGTTGAAAATGGTATTGCTCATGAACTATCTGCAGCAAGGACTCCACAACAGAATGGAGTAGCAGAAAGAAGGAACAGAACTCTCAAGGAAGCTGCAAGAACCATGTTAGCTGAAGCTGGATTGCCAAAAATATTTTGGGCTGAAGCCATCAATACTGCATGCTATACTCAAAATAGATGCATGATAAATAGACAGCTGACAAAGACTCCCTATGAAATTTGGACAGGGAGAAAGCCAAATGTTGGGTACTTTAAAATATTTGGATGTAAATGCTTCATCCACAACAATGGGAAAGATAATCTAAAGGCTTTTGATGCCAAAGCTGATGAAGGTATCTTCTTGGGATACTCAACTGAAAGCAAAACCTATAGAGTGCTGAACAAAAGGACTATGATCACAGAAGAGTCCATCCATGTAGTGTTTGATGAACCTAATAAATGGAGAAGATCTTGAAGAGTTAGCTGATAAGCTGAATCAACCAACTGTGCAGAAGAGTCCCTATGTTGAAGCTAAAGCTGGAATAATTAATCAAGGTGAAGATGAGATAGCTGAATCTCAAAGACAACTGGACAATCTGCAGCTAAGTGATGATGAGAGAGCTGCTCAAGATAACACAAAATTGCAAGAAGATCGAACCCATCTAACTTACTCCAACCTGATGTGAGAAGGCTAAGAGACCATCCACCAGAGCTAGTCATTGGAAATGTAAGAGATGGTGTAAGAACCAGATCAAGAGCTCAACAAGAAGCAATGTTCACTTGTTTTATCTCTCAAATAGAGCCAAAAGATGTGTCTCAAGCATTGGATGACACACATTGGATTCAGGCCATGCAAGAAAAACTGAATCAGTTTGAAAGAAACAAAGTATGGGAATTGGTTCAAAGACCAACCCATCAAAATGTTATTGGCACAAAATGGGTGTTCAGAAACAAGATGAATGAAGATGGTTATGTGGTAAGAAACAAAGCAAGATTGGTAGCCAAAGGGTATTGCCAAGAAGAAGGAATAGATTTTGATGAAACCTTTGCCCCTGTTGCAAGATTAGAAGCAATAAGGATGTTTCTTGCCTATGTTGCACACAAGAACTTCATTGTATACCAAATGGATGTAAAAAGTGCATTCTTGAATGGATTATTGGAAGAAGAAGTCTATGTTGAACAACCTCTAGGATTTGAGCAGAAGATTCTTGGAGATAAGGTGTACAAGCTCAAGAAAGCTCTATATGGATTGAAACAGGCACCTAGAGCATGGTATGATACATTGTCTCATTTTCTGACAGATAATGGATTCACCAAAGGCAAAGTGGATAGAACACTCTTCAGAATACAAGATGGAGAGAGTATACTGCTTGTTCAAATATATGTGGATGACATCATTTTTGGATCCACAAACAAAGAGCTGTGTGATAAATTCTCAAACCTCATGCAAGGCAAATTTGAGATGAGCATGATGGGAGAGCTGACATTCTTTCTAGGACTTCAAGTTAAACAGCTGAAGGATGGAACCTTCATAAGTCAAACAAAGTATACCAAAGATTTAATGAAGAAATTTGGTATGGAAGAAAAGTCTTCTGTGAAAATACCAATGAATACATCACCAAGATGGATATGGATGCGGATGGAAAGCATGTGGATCAAACTAGATACGAGCACTTATTGGATCACCGCTTCATCTCTCACAAAGAAGTAGGCGGACATCACCTATGTTGTAAGTGTATGTGCAAGATTTCAATCTACACCAAAAGAAAGCCATATGACTGCCAAGAGAATCCTAAGATATTTGAAGGGATTCCGGGAAGTCGGCTTATGGTATCCAAAGGAAGGAGGATTCAAGCTTATTGGTTACTCGGACTCGACTATCTTTGGATGTAGAGTTGACAGAAGAGTACTTCCAGTACATGTCAAATGCTTGGAAACAGATTGGTTTCCTGGTTTAGCAAGAAGCAAAATTCAATAGCCACATCCACAACGAGTAGATAGTCATGGCAATTTGTTGTGCCCAAGTCTTATGGATGAGACAACAAATGAGAGATTATGATGTTGAAGAAAAAGAAATTCCAATTATGTGTGATAACACACGTGCTATTGCAATCACTCAAAATCTCGTGTTGCACTCAAGAACAAAGCACATTGATGTCGATATCATTTTATAAGAGATCATGTTGAAAAGAAGGACATCACCTTGAATACATCTCAACCGATAAACAAGATTAGGCGACATATTCACAAAGCCATTATGTGAATCATGATTTGAAGAGCTCAAGCATGAGCTAGGGTTAATTGAGCTGAATTGACACTCAAAAGACTCAAGGAAAAGAGTTGGAACGAGAAAAGATGAAAATAAAGCCGAGGTCTTGAATCGACCAAGTAAATCGGTCGATCGGAAAATCACCGATCAAGTTAGCCGACAAACCGACCTATGTGAAAAGAGAGAAGAGTTGAATCGGCTAAGGAGTAAGCTGAGTTATTTATGAGCTCAAAGACAAAAAAAACATTCATTTTTAATAAGTGGGAATGTTTTTAAGGATGACGCCAAATGAATAATGACAGATATCAAAAGTCAAAAGACGCACGACCAAGCCTATGATTGGATATAAATGTCTTTGCATTAAATGCGAAAATTAAATGCTAATCGGCGTGCTAAATTTGAGTCGTTGATCCCGATCAAATTTCAAAACCGTATGCACGCCCTTTCATAACCCATACATATACCATTTCGTCCATTTTCTCTCTCACTACACCAAACTGTTCATCTCTCCAAAAGCAAAGACTGTATTTTTCTCTCGAAATCCTATCAATCTTCAAAGCAAGTTTCTCAAAAATCGTTCGGTAAAAATCACTAAAATGGCAACCACCTACGATTTCATTAAGTTGGGAAAGCAAATCCACACTGGTTCTACCGTGGATTTTGAAGGGATGATCAAACAGGGGTCTGATGAAACCCTGGTGAAGAAGATAGCTGAGAAAGTAGAAAAATCTGGATGAAACCCTTTCTCACGATGGAGTTTCGGATGACGTATGTGGAAGAGGTTGCCCGCTTCTACGTGAATGCTTTGCGATTCACGATTTAGGGCATCAAGTCCTTTGTTCACGGAAAGGAATTTACGATCATCACTAAGGATCTAGCGGAGCATTGTTTGCTACCGTCGTCGGAAAGTCCGAGATATTGAGACCGATGTAAACTTGGCTGTTGCATGGAAAGAAGTGGCCAAACCTCGATCTTTGCGAGGGTTGTCTACACAACTGACAAAAAGCTGTTGAAGGAAGATTACCACAAGTTGCTGGATATTGTTGCCAAGTGTGTAGACATCAAATTTGGAAGCTTCAATCAGCTGTCCAAAACTAAGTTGATCGTGATGGTTGCGATCATGGAGGAGAAGAAGGTAAATTGGGTTGTGTTTGTATACAACAGACTCTACCAAAATGTTGGAAACAAGTCTTTCAAGGCAGATGGATCGTTCGGAGGATCCTTGGGGTATGGCCTTGTTATTGGTCGGCTGATAGAAGTGAAGGGAGTTCCACTCCGACATGGAAATGTGTTCCATGTCAATAAGAAAATGTTCTGATCGAATCTCTCCGGAGCTCAGAAGAGAGCTTATGCCAAGAGAGCGGATACTAGTGAGGGGGAATCAGCTGACCCTAAGGAAACATCTATTGTCTCCCCTCCCAAGAAAAAAGTTGTCTCTGCAGCTGGAAAGAAGACTGCTGCCCATGCGGCAAAGAAAACAACTGCACCTACCCTCGCAACCGAAGTCACCGCCCGGCAGCGTGTCTCCCCGCCCTGCGACCGCAGCTGAAAGGAACCTCAAATACCTTCTCCAGCTTGTCAAGAATAAGAGGACCGACAAGCCAAGAAAGCCACTCCTCGGAAAAAGAAAGTAGCACCGCCCCCGCCAGACTCGAGGAAATCAGTATCCGAACTAAATTCCTCCTGGTGAGGACCAAAGAAGAAGACTCTTCAAGCGTTGAGCTTGAGAAAACAACAGTCCGCCACTCAACTCGAATAGATCGTTGAAACAATTGGAGAAGAGAGTCTCCAGAGATTATTGATGAAACCGCCAAATTTGCTGAGGCCGATCAAGAGAGGCAAGTCGAAGACCCAACCAGTGGACAGAGTACGGTGAGAGCAAGTAACAGCCGAGACAACTAAGTCTCCTATTGACAGGATCGTGTCTCCGCCACGACGATCTTCCGCGAGGGTGAAGAGCGAAGAAGCTATGCTACCTCCATTCCCGAGATCGGAGGACAACACGAAGATGATGATGATGATGATGTGATCATGCTTTGTCTCCACCATATCCGGACATCCAAAATCGCTCGCGAGAATGGAGGGAAGTGGAAGTTGAGTCACTCTAGGGTGCGCTTTGAACACCCGGAGTTTATTGAGGAGGAAGAGGAGCTATTCGGTTCCTTGAAGTTGAAAGCAAAGATCTTTGCAAGCCCTTGATGAGGATAATTGCATCAACATCCTGCAAATTCGAAAGGAAAACGAATAGGCTAAGGCAGCAGAGAAAGTAGATGCTCGTACGAAAGCCAATATTTGTCCTCTAACTGGAACCACTGATAACACTCATCCACATCTTGACATACTTTCAGAGAGTGATGAAGATTTGTACCCTGCTGCTGCGATAGAAGAGCTAGAAATGCAGCAAGCTATGCGGGAATCCGAGATGATGAGCAACAAACGGTGATGGAAGGACCAGGAGAGTCTTCCAAATCACAGCTGGAAATTGACCCTATGGGAGTGGTGCAGCAGATTGCAACTGTTGTTGCTGCGACCACTTCCCCAGCTCACTCTAAGGAAGGTTCTAAGGGAAATGGCAATGAAACTGGGAACTTGGGGACCCAAGTCGAGCCAACCCCTATTGAAGGTGTCTTACCACCTGCCCCAACGGCTGAACACTCACAAGAAACAATCGGGAGTTTGGAGAAGAGTGACCCCAATCCAAGTCACTCACCGGTGGTGTGCACCGAGGGGAAAAAACTCCCTCCACCGCAGCTAGGTCGGAGGTTGCTTCAGACAACTCCACCATGAATCTCGGAGGCGAAGTGGAGATGGAAAAAGAAAACGAAACACAGCAAGTTGTCACTGAAGAAGCTCGGACAGTTGAGACTGTCTCAGCTGAGGTGCCAACTACTCTGCAGGCTGAGGACGCTGCTGATGCAGTCGAGGCACATGATGGTTCTGCCCTGTGAGTTAACACTCTGGGCAATGAAAGTGCAATCCACGGAGTTAAGACTCCTGTGGATGCCATCAGAGAAGACCCCAAGACAACTGAGTCTGTCGAAGGAAATGTCCAAGGCCTTGCTGCAGTTGAGACTGTAGGAGGTAATGAAGGCCTACTGGAGGTTGAGACTTCCCGAGGTAAAGAAATAGAAGTACAGAACATCCCTCCTGGTATTATTGATGCAACTGAGAAGGAGATAAGTGCCCTTCACGATTCCCAAGACAACACTGATGTAACTTTTCTGGGATCTGAAGGTGAAGATGAAGCTGAGTCATCCCCTATTGCAAGTCCAAACGACTCAACTGAGGATTTTCTTCCCAACACGAGTAAGCCAGAATTCAAGGCTGCTCGTCAAAAGTTCAACTTTGATGATGAGCCACCCTTCAAGTCTCATCATCGTCCGATGATGCTACGATACGCCGAGACCGATAACTCAATTGGAAAAATCACCGAGACCGATTTAAGATGTTGAGACAACGAGGCTCGGCCACACCGGTCCATACCACAAGAAACCCCAGTTGAATCACGATCCATCGTGCGGCAGATCCCAATGTTGCAAAGTGAGACCGACTCAACCAGGCACATCACGCCACAAGTCACGCTGAACAGATTCCCTATGTCCGTGATGATGCGTTTGAAGAAAACGTTCCTTTCTCACTAGAGTCGCGATCTTGATGAAGAATCGCCTGAGATCAACAACGCTTTCCATAGACCGATCCACTATTCCCACGATACCATCGTCTAGCAGATTTTGATTTTGATGTCGCTTGGCCGCCAACAGAGAGGTGACAACGAGGTTCGAGAAGTCTTCAAGGTAATATTTGAGGAGATAGAGAAGATGGAAAGGCACCAGGCCTCATGGATATGCGGCCGATAACGCAGAAGAAGCTAATCTTACGGGCGATCCGCATGGAATCATAGTCGATCCGAATATGGCAACAAAGAAGACAAACAATGCGTGTGGAACAGTTCGATACTTCAAAGCATTGTACAATAAGATGCTAACTGGATCGGCCGATAACGCTAACATGAATAAGAGGATGCAAGAAAATATTGATAGAATGCATACCTCTCATACCACAGAAATGGAACTGTTGCGCGAATTTCATCGAAAAGAACTTCTGCGCGTGGAAGAAAACATGAATTCAAAATTCAAATTTTCTTATGGTTGAAATGAAGTTGGTGACAAACCAATCGAAAGCCACCCACTCGAAATTTGAGCAAAGATACTCCGTGAGAATCCAAGCGTAACTTCATTTATCACCATCTAGATTTCATGCTTGATGGCATGTTTCCAGGGGTTCCTCTCTTCTTTGATGATGCCAAAAAAGGGGGAAAAGGAATACCTAAAGCGTTTGGAAGTGTCTGGTTGTTGAGAAGGAAGCATTTGTGAAGAAGAAGACACCGAGGATCAAAAGAAAGAAAAGGAAAATCTGTTGAGGGGGAAGGTTCGAAAGACATGACTTTAATGGTTGCTAGAACCCCTCAACAAGGACTTGTCACAACTGACATCATAAGCAAACTCCCAGTGACTTTGCCGCTCCAACACTCTGTTGTGCCCATGTCTGAGAAGAGGAAAATAGTAGAAGCATGGATGAAGGAGGTTGAAGGAAAAATGGATGCCCGTGTGATGGACATATTGAAAACAATACGGAGGCATTCCAGCAGGAAGAGACACTGATGCCATTTCAGACGTTGGAACTGAGCCTAGATCAATCGATGAATTCAAAACGCTCGAATCTAAAGGATACTTCGAAGGCATGTCCATAGCCCAAGCCTGGGACTTGTATTGGGAAAAAGGCCTCAAGTCAGACGAAGAAGGCGACAGGAACAGACTCTAGCAATCACTCTGCTTTGGTCACTCTCTTTGGAAAGAAGAAGGCCCCAAAGACAAAAAGGACCCGAGGAAGAGGTAGAGGTAGAAGCGATGGAGGAAGAGGTTTCGGACCTAGACCTCTACCCAAAATATCGAATATATAGATCCGGGGAAAGAAATGAGGGATCTATTGGGTGGTATGATGAAGAAGCCAACAGGGAAGTGGCAAGGAAGAATCTTGACTATGTCAAGAGGATTGAAGAAGAAAATAAAAGACAAACTTAGATGTGGGAAGAAAGACAAGAAAGGAAAAGAAAAGATGAAGCTACAAGAAGAGCTTATGAGAAAAAGAAAGCAGCTGAAGAAGAGAAGAAGAGAAAAAGGTCAGAAGACGACAGAGCTGATGAAGAAAGAAGGAGACAACGAAGGAGATGAAAAGTTGTTGTCCACACCTTCATGTAATTTACTATTGTAAATACATAAGTATGTAAGTCTTCTGTATATTATATAAGAAATCTGTAAATTCTCTATTTTTGCGTAGACATAGATGTTTGCTCTGATACACTTTGTAAACAGCTGTGTAAATTCTCTATTTTTGGCATCATCAAAAAGGGGGAAATTGTTGGGAAATTTATTGTTTAGATTTTGACGAATGCCATGTAAAACTTAGACTAGAAAGTTGGCACCCCATTTTCCTTGTAATTTGCATTAAAATAAATAGGGCAGTACGAGCTGAGTCAAGTCGGTTATGCCGGATATGCAATAAGTCAACCGGAGACTAAAATGAAGACTCATTGTGAAGCAACAGTATGGCAAGGAGGAGAAGTCAAGAACTCGATCAAGGAGTATCACCGTTATAGTCATGGGAAGTGTCACCAAGTCAACTCAAGACAACCCAAGTCAAGTTGAAGTGACGGATGGGTCTTCCAATGATTGGGAGCCGACTCAAGTCACTGGGAAATTAAGGAACGTATTCAAGTCAAGACAACTGAAAAGAGTCCGTTGCACAGAAGTCAAGAAAGTTACTTAAATAAGTAATACTTCCATGCTGCAATATTCTAAAGTGCTAAGTCCCAGAAGCGTGCAAAAGGAATAAAATAATGGGAAGCACTGCACTTGTGTCAGGCTCTGAAAAACTGAAGGTTTAGTTAATACGAGGTAATGTCAATCTCAAGGACTGCAACAAGACAAGCCAACGACCACTAGTATCTTTTGAAAATCAACCTATCTCTTCAACGGGCATATTTTTGAAAGAGCACTATAAAAGGCTGAGGAATCACTTTGAGAGAGGAAAACCTGAACCACGAACTTTCAAGTTATTATTCAAGTTGTAACCTACAAATATTCTCCAGTTATTCAAGCTAATCCTCAAGCCTAAACTTGAAGGAAATCAATCCAACACCAAGTCATGAAGGAAAGACAACTTCAAACTGTTGAAGATGAAACTTTTGAATAATCAAAAGGGTCTACATTCCAAGGAGGATCAGAAAGGTTCAAGGTTGAACCAGTCTCAAGTTATTGGAGGGCTTCGTGATCAAATCCAAGAAGCTTGAGCAAGTGAGTCAATAGTAGCAAAAAGCCGCCCCCTGTGAAGAAGCCGAGTCGGATGAGAAGCCGCTTGTGTGACCAAGGCATCTCCCGGAGCATCGAGTCCCAAAGGATCAAGTCACCAGTGTGATCAAGACTTGCATCCGGGTGATAACCACTTTGTACTCGATCAATACTTAGTGGATTCCTCCAGGAGTTTGAGTAGAGAGGATTAGAAGAATTACCCCATCTTCGAACCTCTATAAAAGTTATTGTGTCATTTACATTTCAGCATTTACTTACTGCATATTATTTAATATCTGCTGATAATTTGCTATCCAATTGATATTTAACAAAGTGCTAAAACCAAGTGTTAAAACAAACTTAAACCAAATTCAAGGGTGTTAAGTCTTCCGCTAAAAATCTTATCACAGCCAAGTTAAGTATAAGACTAAGCATCTGAGTTATTCTATCAACAAATTTCCAGTCATTAAGTAGCTAACTCTGCTTGGTTAACTAACTTAGTCATCCATCAAGGACATAGCTATGAAATCAACTCTGAACTTATTTAAAATGACTAAATCGAAAAGTTTGTAAGGTTTATTCAACCCCCCCTTCTAAACCTTACTTACACCCCTTGGGACCTACAATCGGGTTGCCTCCCGATCAACGCTTTCTTTATAGTCTTATAGTTGGACTACATCACCTTATTGTGGAGATTTGTCGCGCGGATTGGTCACAATATTACCAAGTAAAGTTCCCTGTTCCACGACGAGTTTCTCATTCTGCCCAAATAAGAAGAAAAAAATAGAAAAATAAAAAAAATGACTAGATTAATAAAAATAAGGTGTTCCTAATATCACAATCCATGTATATCTTGAATAATCATCCACCACTACTAGAGTGTATTTCTTTCCACTTATGTTGGCTGGCTCAATTGGACCAAATAGATCCATATGCAACAGATGCAATATCCTTGTTGAAGATGGACTTGACTTTTCTTTGAATGATGATTTGATTTGCTTACCCATCTGGCATGCATTGCAAACACTTTCCTTCTTGTACAATGAGTCTGGAAGTTCTTCTACAAGATTACTTCTTGCAAGCTTGTTAATCGTCTTGAAATTCAGGTGACTCAATTTGTTGTGCCACAACCAACTTGATTTGGTTGTACTCTTTGCTAGCAGACAAGTGCTTGGTGTAGCAGTTGACCAGTCTACCACATACATGTTCTTTTGTCTGGATCCTTGCAACACTACTTCATTTGATTCATTGTCTCTGATTTGGCATACTCCCATATTAAATCCAACATTGTAGCCCTTGTCACAGAGTTGGCTGATGCTTAACAAATTGAAGTTGAGGCCTTCAACATATGCAACATCTGTGATTTCTAGTCCATTTTTTCGATGGATCCAAAGGCTCTAATTTCCCCTGAGCTTCATTTCCTCCAAATATGACTTTTGCACCTCTAATCTCCTTGACTTTTGACAGATGTTTCTTGTTTCTGTCATGTGTCCGGAAACCACTATCCATATACCAGGTTCCTTGGCACTTTCACTTCTTCTTTGAACCCGCAATCAAGAAATTAATTTTTAGGTACCCATACTTGCCTGGTCCCGAGGGGTTAGTGTTGTAAGATGATCCAACCAACCTATAGCCAAATGATTTGACTCTAAGGGGTTGCCATCTATCTTGTGCCATAATCATAATTCACTTTGGCAAATTTCTCGGGGCTTTAGGTTCATACAAATTGTCTCTTTTGTCTCGTATGCCTGTGTGTGTGTTTTAGCAATTTCTTCTTTGGGTAATTGTGATATCTCTAAGTGTAGTGCTTGGGTGCATATGTGTGCTGATAATAGCTTTGTTGCCTTTGGAATGACCTTTGCTGAGTTCTAGGCCTTTGCCATTTAGGCTTGTATTCCATATGTCTTTGCTGATATTTCACAATATTCCAATCAGCTTGACTTGGGTAGTTTCTACCAATTCCGTCATATTTGTTCCTTTTATAGAACTTCTGGGGCTTTTGGTAGCTCTGTTTCTTCTTTACAGAGTACTTTCTGTTTGGAGTTTGTTGAGAAACTCTGCTGGATTTCTTCTCAGCTGTCCTCTCAGCATACTCAACTGGTTGTTTTCCTTTTCTTTTATATCCAAGGCCAACTTGTTTGTGATTGTGCTTTGGAATAGCTGTGTGTGCAACATTTGGTGTTCTGGGTTTTTGAGATGCTTCATTACTTGAAGATCCCTTTTCCAAGATCACTCTTGGAGTACTATGCACAAAGGAATTAAACCCTATACATGTCTTGTCTCCACATTCTTTTTGGCTCATGATAAGATCATCCAATGATTTAGATGCCTTTTTGAATGAAGTAATCACATTTTTGAGATCATTTTCTCTTTTTTCTATAGCAGCTATCTCTGCTGTTAATTTGGCATTTTCAGCCTTCAGCTTTTTGTTCTCATCAGCTATGTGACTTAGAGTACTCGGCTCCTTAGTCACTATGAGTTTTGCTCTTGAAATGCGCTTTTCCTCATTTAATAGTGAGTGTGAGGATTTAATGTGCTCAAAGTCTTTCATCATTTTGCCTAATGAATCATAAAGATTAGTGGGTGATGAAGTGTGTGTGTGTGTCACAGTTACTATCACTAGAATATGAATGAGATGAGTTAGAATGTACCTCATCTTCTTGGCCAGGTTGATCTTGTTCCTTAGCCATTAGACATATTAAGGATTCTTCTTCATAGTCACTTGAGTAGTCAGCTACACTACTCTCTGAGTCTGCTGCTTCTTTTGACTTGGTTGTATCGCTGATCTCTCGGCGACAACATTGCTCTTTTCTTTTCTTGCCTTAACTCTTTCTCTCAAGACTTTTCTTTCTTCTTCATTCCCTGTATTTATTGACTACAGGGATATTGACAATCAATGGCAAAGTGTCCTGGTTGTCTAATTCCAACACAAGTTTTCAACTTTTTGATCACTCTCTCATTTCTTGGGTTGTCACTCTTTGATATTCGACCTTTTGATACTCAAATTCTCTCTCTTTGGTGGCCTATCTTCCCTTGACTTGGAGGAGTCAATGTCTTCTAGAGGATTCACCATTGTTTCTTTTGTAGTTCTTGTTGAAGAACTTGTTGAATCTTTTAACCATCAAGGCAATCTCTTCCTGGTCAATGACTTCTTTGGTTTCAGCTCTCTTCCCTTCCTTGACAATGAGTGCAGCTGTTTAGGGCACAACTATCTCCTCTTGATCTTTTCTTCTCAGCTCAAACTCATAGGCTTTGAGGTCTGAGAATAGTTCATGATTGGATGTTTTTGATAGGTCCATCGAGTGCCTTAGAGCCATGGTCTTCATTTCCCACTCAGCTGGGAGGCTCCTCAGTATCTTCACACACATCTCGTTCTGTGTGTATTCTTTCCCAAGTGTTGAGAGCTCATTTGTAATTTCAGTGAATCTAGCATCCAGCTGGTCCATTGTTTCACCTGCAAGCATTTTAAAGTTTTCAAATTTTTGAACAACAACAGATAATTTGTTTTCTCAATTTGCTCAGATCCTTCACAAATTAAGGTTAATTTATCCCAGATTTCTTTGGCTGTTTTGCAAGATTTGACTTTGTTGAACATAGCTTTGTCCAAAGTCTTGTAAAGTATATCATTGGCCACATTGTCAAGGTTGTATATTTTTCTGTCATCATTTGTCCACTCAGCTCGTGGCTTTTCAACCATAGTTTGGTCTAGGAGGAGCGATCGCTTCTTCCTCACCGCAGCACTCTCCTTGCGATTGTGTTCACCTTCATTATTTGCAGTGGCCCATCCTCTATCATTATCCACATTTCATCATGTAAAGCTGATAGATGAGCCTGCATACGTATTTTCCAGTCATCAAATTCTTCAATGGTGAACATAGGAATGCGTATCAGATTTTACTTAAACCTGTGTGGGGGTAGGGGCGGATGTAGCCAAGTGGATCAAGGCAGTGGATTGTGAATCCACCACGCGCGGGTTCAATCCCTGCGTTCGCCCATCAATAAATGGACCATTTCTTTCGGAGACACAAGACAAACCTAGAAAGCATTTTTTCTGCAAGTCATCTCGAGTTCAAACGCATCCAAGTTGCTTCCATGATAATAACTTTGTTGTTAAATAAAATGGCTTTTGAGAGAACAAGTGTTAAAAACTTCTTTGAAAACATGGAGATCTAGTTCGAAGAACTGTGCGGAAGGCTCAATGAACCAACCGCTCGATACCACTTCTAGGTCCCAAGGGTGTAAGTAAGGTTTAGAAGGGGTTGAATAAACCTTACCAACTTTTCAATTTAGTCCTTTTAAATAAGTTCGAGTTGATTTCACAAATATGTCCTTGATGGACATGACTAAGTTAGTTAACCAAATAGAGTTAGCCACTTAACATACTCGATCGAAATTTGTTGATAGAATAACTCACCGCTAGTCTTATACTTAACTTAGGTCATGATAAGATTTTCAATTGAGAGACTTAACACCCTGGATTTGGTTTAAGTTTGTTTTAACACTTGGTTTTAGCACTTTGTTAAATATAATTGGATAGCAAATTATCAATGAGATATTAAATAATATGCGATAAGTAAATCTTTGAAATGTAAATGACACAATAAATTTTATAGAGGTTCGAAGATGGGGTAATTCTTCTAATCCTCTCTTCTCCAACTCCCGGAGGAATCCACTAAGTATTGATCGTAGTACAAAGTGGTTATCGAGTCAGATGCAAGTCTTGATCACACAAACCGACTTGATCCTTTGGGACTCGATCCGAGATGCCTTGGTCACACAAATGGTTTCTCGTCCGACTCAACTTCTTCACAGGCGTGCCTTGCTACTCTGACTCACTTGCTCAAGCTTCTTGGATTTGATCATGAAGCCCTCCAATAACTTGAGACTGTTCGACCTTGAACCTTTCTACAGATCCTCCTTGGAATGTAGACCCCTTTTGATTCTTCAAAGTTTCCTCTTCAACATTTGGAGTTGTCTTTCCTTCACAGCTTGGTGTTGGATTGATTTCCTTCGAAGTTTAGGCTTGAGGATTAGCTTGAATAACTTGAGAATATTTATAGGTTACAGCTTGAATAATAACTTGAAAGTTCGTGGTTCAGGTTTTCCTCTCTCAAAGTGATTTCTCAGCCTTTTATAGTGCTCTTTCAAAAATATGCCCGTTGAAGAGATAGGCTGATTTTCAAAAGACACTAGTGGTCGTTGGCTTGTCTTGTTGTAGTCATTGAGATTGACATTACCTCATATTAATTAAACCTTCAGCTTTTCAGAGCCAGACACAGGTGCAGTGCTTCCCATTGGTTTATTCCTTTTGCACGCTTCTGACCGAGCACTTTAGAATATTGCGGCATGGGAAGTATTACTTATTTAAGTAACTTTCTTGACTTAAATGTAAATGACTCTTTTCAGATTGTCTTGACTTGACTACGCTTCCTTAACTTCCCCAAGTGACTTGAGTCGGCTCCCCCAATCATTGGAAGACTCATCTGTCACTTCAACTTGACTTGGCTGTCTTGAGTTGACTTGACTGACACTTCCCACAGCTATAACCAGCTGATACTCCTTCAATCGAGTTCTTGACTTCTCCTCCTTGCCATACTCAGCTGCTTCACAGCGGAGTCTTCATTTTAGTCTCCAGTTGACTTCTTGCATATCCAGGCATTGCTGACTTGACTCAGCTCGTACTGCCCTATTTATTTTAATGTAAATTACAAGGAAAATGGGGTGCCAACTTTCTAGTCTAAGTTTTACATGGCATTCATCAAAATCTAAACAATAAATTTCCCAACACCGATAGTTCGTTGTTTTCTATTTTTTTTATTTGAGTCATAGGTTGTTAAAGAGTCATGAGTCAATAATTGGATATTTTGGTGGGTGTTGGTATCACATCTATCTTACTTGAGCAAATTTGAGCTTTCACGATATTCGAGTTTTTGTTGCAACTTCTTATTAGGTATGCATATGCCCGTGAAGACCCTTTGATTGAACATCCCAATGATCTCTCCAAATCGATTTCACTCTTGCAGTAAGGTCGTTTCTTTTTTTTTCTTTTCTTTTGAGTTTGTTGTTTTTGCGTGTTTTTGTTTGTATGTTCATCTTTTTCTTTCACATTGAGGACAATGTGAATCTATAAGTTGGGGGTGGATGTGATTGCATGCTTGTTAGAATTTTTCTTTGGAATGTTTGTATGTTTGCTATTATTTCGAATTTGTTGATAGAAGATATGATTTTTCAATGAAATAAATTAAGTATTTGTCAGTCAATAACTTGGCCTAATTACATCCAAATTAGCTTTATAATTTGTGTTTTCAATGTGAAGCAATTGATTTTCTAGGATAGATTGACGTGGATGTGGGCTAAATTTTGACGAGATTTCCAATAATACTTGATGTGTTAAGGCATATACGACGATACCTAGCACTATGAACGTCCGAGAACTCATGATTTAGTAGTGGTTAACTAGTTGTTAAACCAAGCTTGTAGATTAAAAAAAGAGAAAAAAACGAAAAAATGATCAATCGAGGTTATACTCCTCTATTTGTTGTTGCTTAGTAACTAGGAGCATTCATGAGCCCCATGTTTGTCTTTTACGTAAAACGGTGACACGAATATAAGTATGAGAAACCACCCTAGGAGTGTTTGAACGGAAATTCAAAATATAAACCTAGTGGAAACATGCCTCGAAAGGTCCTAAAAAAAAGAACGAAAAAAAGGGGAGAATGTATACTCCTTGACTTCTCATTCCAAAAAAGTTCAAAAGCTTGGTTACATGACTAGTAGACTAACTACAAAAATAGATTGAGTTCTTATATTGTCATGGTGTTATTGGATTGAAGTTGTGCATAATTGTCAGTATTTGTGGAGTGACGAATTCAAGTCTAAATATGACCCATTGATATTAATGTTTTTACTTGACAATCGATCGCTTTACAAAAACTATGTTTTTACTTAATGGCTAATTTGTGTTGTGAGGGCTAAGAATTTGACTACTTTTGTTCAATGTGTTGATAAAAAGATCTTCCTTGTGTGTTGTGATGTATTGAATCCCTCAGTATGGTTTTATGCTTTGCTTGAGGACAAATGAAGTTCTAAGTTGGAGGTGGTTTGATAAGTGTCTTTTTATGCATGTTTTATGTGTGCATTTGAGTAGAAATTGAGTTATTTTGTTGTTAGTTTCGTTAGTATTTGATTGTATATTGTTCATACTACTGTGAGGTGCTTTTATTGGTGTAGATTGACCATTCGGGGCTAATTTTGGTGAATTTCGGACCATGGAATCATGTCAAAACATACCAGGGGGTTTAAGGATGCAAAAACGCTCAAAATCCCAAGCCAAATGCGTCATTTTTGGGGCCTTTTTGGTCCAACAAGGGCAGGGGGTGTCGGGCAACACGACCGTGTTCCACTGGGAGCAAAAAACTTGAAACAATTGCACAAAATAGCCTCTGACATGGCCTAGTCGTGCCCAGAGACACGACCTGGCCGTGTTGGGAAGCATGACCATGTTATCCTGACTTCCTGCACAATAAAACAGCATGGTCTGACCGTTCTGGGAGACATTGGCGTGTTCGGATCACTTTCCAGCATCAATTTCTGGTGGAATTTGTTAAAAAGTCATCTACCAAGCTTTTTGACCACTTTTGAGCACATCTACACCTCATTTTGTTGCACTAATTCCTTAATTTCCCACATGATCACATGAAAATAATGATTCTAACAACCCAACTCATAAAGCTAAGCATTAAAACTATCAAAAGATGACATTATTAAGGATTACTTTCTCCAAAATAATGTCTATAAAAGCCAAGAGTGTGGGTTGAAGTAGATATTCATTGACATACATAGAGAATCAAATTTTAGAGATGAAAGTTCATATTTTGGAGAAGAGAAACACATATTGTGGTGAGGAAGAGAGTTAGAAGGCTTGGATCACTATGGAGAGGCGCTAAGGCTCAAGGATTGAAGATCGCTCGGAGAAGAAGATGAACTCCACCACTTCATCATCATACTTCCAACAGGGTAGTCTTATGTTGGTTTTGGAAGTTTTAACTTCAAGTATTCATGTTGATTTTGAAAGAAACTTCTTGTTTAATTGTTGTTTTCCTCCTCAAATCCATCGTGAGTTAAATCGTTAGTGTTTGAATGTGATGAACCCTAGAACTTATTTGTGTTTATTGGTTTGAATGTTTTAATATATTTTCTTATGCTTTTATGCGAGTCGCTTATGTTATGCTTATTTATTCGAATTGGTATATACGCAATATTAATTCGAAGTTTATTTTTCACCGGGAAATCGAGAGATTTATTGTGAAATAGAACCAACATAAGTGAAAGGAGTTGCATGCAATCCTAGATATAGGACGACATAAATCTTCCGGATTAGGATCAAACCTAATATGGGAATTCACAAATCGTTAATGCAATCTTGGGGGTTTTAACTAGAAAGGGATTTCAGTTAATCAACTTGAGGTTAGGAGTTGTTCGCGCTCGACAAAGGGTTTAACTTAATTTAGGTATGCCTACGGTCCATGAAGCATGAAAATATGTTAAAGGATGGTTAAAACTTAAGGGTTATGGTTGTATTCATTTTGGTAAAACCACAAAGACGTTCTAGAGGAATTCATATTCAAGCACATTTATATCCATCATCTTCTAATCCGAGTGTATCTAATATCCTTCGTATTCTTAGTTGCCTTTTTCACTTTTATTTGCTTTTGTTTTATTTTTACTTTGCAACAAACTATTTGGCGAATTTGTAGGCTAGATAATAAAAAGACGATAATTACTAGTAATCATATTCCTCGTGGGAATGACACTCGATACTCGCTTAACTCTGCTGTAAATGATAGATGTACTTGCTTAGGCTGTTTTTAGGAGTAGCTTCCGAGCCATCAATGATATTTGTGGACCAATACATCCAACAAGCGGACCATTTAGATATTTCATGGTTTTAATAGATGTATCATGTAGATGGTCATATGTATGTCTATTATCTACTAGAAATATTGCATTTGCTCGATTATTAGTGCAAATTATTAAACTTCGAGCGCATTTCCCTGATTATCCTATTAAGAATATAAGAATGGATAATGCTGGAGAATTTACATCAAAAAGTTTTGATGAATATTGCGCAGCACTGAGAATTAATGTTGAACATCCAGTAGCACATGTTCATACTCATAATGGGATGGCAGAATCCCTGGTCAAACGAGTTCAGGTCATTGCTCGTACATTATTAATGAGATCAAAGCTCATTAGTATAGCATGGGGTCATGAAGTATTGCATGCATCAGCACTTATCAGATCATGCCCTACTGCTTATCATATGCATTCCCCCATGCAATTAACTCTTGGTTTTGAGCCTAATATTTCACACCTACGCACTTTCGGGTGTGGTGTTCAGGTACCGATTCCACCTCATCAGAGGACAAAAAATGGGTCCATGGCGTAGACTTGGTATATACTTGGATTTGATTCTCCATCAATTATTCGATATTTGGAACCAATGACGGGAGATTATACCACTCATTTTACGGATTGCCATTTTGATGAAACAACATTTTCGTCAATGGGAAAGGATAAAGATATATTGCAAAATGATTAACTAAAACCAGTTGAGAATCTATCCTAGAATGAACAGAGTTTATCCCATTTGGACCCGCGTACTCCTAAATATGAAAGTGAGGTGAGTAGAATCATTCATTTACAGAATATTGCCAATAGACTTCCTGATGCATTTAATGATGCTAGCAAAGTCATGAAGTCTCATATTCTGGCTGTGAATGTTCCAACTAGGATTATTGTTCCTGAAGAACATAAGAAAATGAATGATGATGTCCCAAGATAAAACGTGGCAGGCCTATTGGCTCAAAAGACACTGTTCCTCGAAAAAGAAAGGGTAGAATTGATACTAGTAAGCATGCTCCAAATAAATCTGTAGAGCCTAATATCTCAGAAAATATTCAAATTAAAAATTCTGATAGCACCGAGAACCATTTGAGCTATTGTAATTAGGTATGGGATCGAAATGAAATAATCATTGGTGATAAATTTGTATTCTCGATTGCTCAAGAAATCATGGATGATGATTATGATAGTGAACCACATTCTATATTAGAATATCGCCAAAGGCCTGATTGGCCTATGTGGGAGAAAGCAATAAAATCTGAGTTAGCTTCTCTAGAGAAACGAAATGTATTTGGGAAAATTATTCGAACTCCAGATAATGTAAAGCCTATAGGATACAAATGGGTATATGTAAATGAGAAAAATGAGGTCGTGAGGCATAAAGCCCAACTCGTAGCTCATGGATTCTCTCAGAGACCTGGGATAGATTATGATGAGACATATTCACTTGTGATGGATACAATCATGTTCCGTTTTCTCATCAGTATGGTTGTCCATGAGAGTTTAGACATGCATCTAATGGACGTAGTAACGACATATCTATATGGTTCACTGGACTCTGATATTTATATGAAAATTCCAGATGAATATAAAATGCCAAAATTAGATACTCTCCATAAATTATGCTCGATCAAATTGCAAAGATCGTTGTATGAATTAAAGTAATCCGATCGCATATGGTATCATAGACTTAATGAATACCTTTCTAAGGAAGGTTACAAAAATGATACTAGTTGTCTATCCATTTTTATTAAAAGATCAGATATTGGATTTGCATCATTGTTATATATGTCGATGACATGAATTTGATTGTCACACCTGAAAAATTATACAATGCTGCTAAATACCTAAAGAAAGAATTTGAGGTTAAAGACCTTGGAAAAACTAAACTTTGTTTTGGTCTTAAGCTAGAGCATAAAGACAATGAGATACTTGTCCATTAATCTGCTTACACTAAATAGATACTCAAACGATTTGATATGGACAAGGCTCATCCCTTGAGTACCACTATGATCGTGCGTAGTTTAGATCCCGAGAAATATCTATTCCAACCAAAAGAATCTGATGAAGAAATTTTAGGTCCTGAATTGTCTTATCGTAATGCTATTGGAGCATTAATGTATCTAGCACAATGTACTCGACCTGATATTTCTTTTACAATAAATCTATTTGCACGTTACAGTTCCGAGCCAACTCGAAGACACTGGAATGGTATTAAATATATTTTTCGATATCTGAGTGGTACTATAGATTTGGGGTTATTCTATTCCAAGGAATCCACCAACTATGGGTTAGTTAGTTACGATGATGCTGGATATAGATTCGATCGACATAAAGCTCGATCACAGATCGGTTACTTATTTTGCTATAATAGTACGACTATATCATGACGATCCACTAAACAAATATTAGTTGCTACATCTTCCAATCACTCTGAAATTATTACTCTTCATGAAACTAGTAAGGAGTACGCTTGGTTAAGATCAGTTATAGCTCATTACGAAATAATTGTTGGTTGAAACCAGTTACAGAAACTCCTGCTATTATTTATGAGGATAATGCAACATGCATAGCACAAGTGAGAGGTGGTTACATAAAAGGCGATAGGACCAAACATATTTCACCAAAGTTTTTCCACACACATGAACTCCAGAAAATAGAGAGGTAGACATTCAGCAGATTCGCTCATATCACAATCTTGCCGATCTATTTACAAAATTCTTGCCGACATCTACATTTGAGAAAATAGTTTACGGCATTGGATTGAGAAGAATTAATACGAAGCAAGACTGATGGATTAGTTATGGAGCTGATATTCTTAATTTCAGGGGGAGTGAATATATTGTGCGTTGTACTATTTTCCCCTTCTATCTGGTTTTTATCCCATTGGATTTTTCCAGCTTAAGGTTTTTAACGAGACAACTTATGCACAAAGTTTGGATTTGAGAATGTACTCTTTTCCCTTATATCTGATTTTTTCCCACAAGTTTTTTCAGCTTAAGGTTTTTAACGAGGCATACTCATCCAACTTCATATAATGCTACATCCAATGGGGAGTGTTGTGATAATTTGTGAATTATGTGAACTTTAGCATCAATTGTATATACTTTAGCAAAAGTACTGGAGGAAATTACCAAACACGTGGTTGAATAGTCATACATTTTTGCCTATAAATTGTTGAAGTTTATTGAATGAAAACATACCCAAATACATATATTTCTCTTCTAGTTTTACTTTTTGTTCTGATTAACATATTTCTCAATATATATTTGTATTATTATTATAGAAAATAGAAATTATCTATAACAATTTCCAACTTTTTATACTTAAAAGGTTTGCTTTTCCTATAATGTCAAATAAACTTTAAAAAACATGCATAAAATGTATATATATTTAGAAAGAGTGTGTGTGAGAGAGATAGAGAAATATGAGTATATGCTTTTGAAGCCCACAAAAAGATCTCAATTTTATCCCAAGATAAAAGAAAAAGAAATAAAATAATATTTGATTCCCACATAAACTGATCAATTTGCATTGCATTGGAACAAATGCTTCCATCTAGAAAAGTCCCCTTTAATTTGTTCAAAGAACTCCACAATCCATCAATTTCTCAATTTCATATGCTCATGTTTATACTAATAGCTGGATGTTGACAACTCATTTGTAAAAATCCTCGTCTAGCCCCGATTAGTCCTTGTCTAAATGCTAGGTTTTCCTTGTTCGCCTATGTTTTTATTTTGATTACCCCGCCAAGGCGCCGCCTAGGTGCTAGGCCCCAACCTGCCGTCCGACGAGCGGCTACCGCTTTTTACAACATTGGTTGACAACACTCATTTTTTAAAATAAAATAAAATCCAGATTATCAACCTATCTTTTTGGTCACTAACTATTTGGTGTCTAACGACAATAGTGAGCCACCTTGTGTCGACATCGAAGTGGATGTTGAGATTCAATCACACGCACCATCACCACTTGTTTCAGCATTGTAGTTTCCAAGCATACTCAATCACTCGCACAACCATATTTTCAAGCCCTATTCGATCACCCACACCACCACCCATTCCAGAAATATCTTTTCTTTTAAGTGCAAGGTTTTGATGTTGAAAACTATGTTCTTGTTCATGTCAGACATCAGATAGCTATTCCCCCTTCTGGAAACCCTATGCAACACTAAATTAACAAGGGGAGAGTTATGGAAGTTCTAGTTTCTTGTTCCATAATTATTATCATAGGCATATTATCAGGGCCAATCTCATCAGTTTTTTGGCCTGAATCAAATTTTAAAATTGGGCCTCATTTATGTCTATACAAACTTAAAGGCAACATAAAATAAATAAAATAAAATAAAGAATAATGTGTAATATATAAAAAAACTTTTATTATAGTTAAAATAATATGACATTCATGTTCAAAATTCAAAATAATAATTTAAATACATCTCATTTTTTACAATTTTTTGGCGGCAGAATATTTTTTTTTTTAGGAAGGCGGCAGAATATTAATTAAGTCATAATAATCAAGTTGTTCAATAATATCATGTGAACTGTGACTCCGGCCGACATATAATGACATTTTAATTTCTCATCTTATCAATTTGAGTTATTTTATATTTAGTGCCTTAAAGAAAATGTGATAATTTAGAAAGAAAATATTGTAGACAACAAGATTTGAATCTGGGTTACCTTTCAAAGTTTCAACTGTGGTAAAGATTCAACCACTAGAATTGATATACTCTTTGTATCATATTTTATTAATTATATATATATATATATAAACTATATAAAAAAATAAAAAAAATTGGGCCCCTAAAAATTCGGAAAAAGTTTGGGCCCGAGTCTACCGACTCCTTCGACTAGTAGAATGAGCTACCTTGCCTATTAGCTACATTGTACTTCATAGAGGCAAAATAATTCCCTAGTGTGAAGTTAACATCATTGTTTCAAAGGACTGAAATCCAATTTTACAATGATATCTGAAGCAGTTGAGGCCTCCCTGAGTTGCAACCCATACATAGTGTGTATCTCTATTGGGACGCACGCATGCCATGAAATTGTGAAGATTGGTGATGAAAAAACCAATCTTGTTTTGATAGGACAAAGGATTGGGAGGACTATATGCTAGTAGAGAAGAACCTGACACCACCTAGCCACTAGCAACTCTAAGTAAACATTCATTATTATCAGTTGACTTCATGTCCTTAAATATTACGGATCCTAACTATTTTAAAAACCAATATGCATATATCAGTGGTAAAAAGTTATTGGTTCAAGATTTGACGATTATAAATATGGCAAATCATGAAGTTGCAATCAAGAATCAGGCAACTAAGTCAGTCTTATATAGGTGTAAACTAGAGGGAGCAAATGCAACTCTACATGTCCAAGATGATAAACAATTCTACCGTAGTTGCGATTTATGGTAGAAAATTTTTAGTTTTTAGAGTTGCACTCTTTCAAAAGTGTGAGTTTGGAGTGGGAAGTCATATCCTGAAAAAGATATTTTGTTCTCAAGCCAATCTTCTAATTTTTTGACTTTGAAAAGTGGCTTTGTAGTTCACCTTTGCGCATTCTATATTGATAAGTTTCAAAATAACTCAGAGATGACATTTTTGGGTAGTTCATTAGGGAGTCATGCATCTTTTGTAATTATGCAGTCCTATTTGGATACATCAGTAGGTGGATATTTATTTGATGCTTCTCCACCTAACACAACCTACTACACCATTTTTGGCAACGTACTATTAAGTTAAAATGTTTTTATCATGATTTTGATGATTTTGTTCAAATGCATTTTTATACCAAAACAATGTCCTTAAATGTTGTCTAAATACTTCCAATCCATTTAAAATATTTTTACTATTTTTCAAAGTATTTCTTGGAGTTTATTTTCGATATAAAATTGGACAACACTTTTGTTTCAGGCTCGACCGATCGCCCTATAGGGCAACCTGTACCTGAGTTGAGTTTTGAAACAAAAAACGGGACGTATGAAAAATAGGGGAGGGCGACCGGTCGACCCGTAGGTCAACCGGTAGGGATGACCGGTCGACCCTAGGGCGACCGGTACCTGGGAAGCCCTCCTCAAGAGCAGACTTCTCTGTTTCAATTTTTGACAACCCCCAACCGGTCAAGCATAGGGGCGACCGGTCGAACTCCCCTTCGACCGGTCCCCCGTGTAAAAATTGCAGCAAACTCATTTCAAACTTATCTCTCTCACACGACCGTCGAACCCTTCTTTTATCAAAGAAACTATCCTTTACATTTTCGCACAACTTTTCCCTAATTTGTGGGATTTATTTCTAACAGATTATAATCTTGATTTTAAATGGTTTCTTTTGCGTAAAAATCACTCCCCAAGGAGGAGCCTATGTCCGGAAATTAAGCCAAGACCTCTCCTATAAATAGAGGCTTCATTCAAACAACAAGAGATAATACAATATACAAAAAGCATACAAGCAATTACTTTCATATCTTGTTGTATTCAAGCCTAAGTACTTTCACTTGCACACTCTTGAGGTCTAGGTTTTTGATTCTTGATTACACTTGCACTCAATCTTTGTATTGGTTTTATAGAGTTGTAATCTTGAATTTTGTCAATCATCCAAAACAAGATATCCTTGTTGTTGTTCTTGTGGTAAGAGCACACTTGGGTGATCTTAGGTATTGAAGAGTGTGGTACTCTTCATAGGTGTTGAAGGAAGATTGTGGTAATCTCCTTGAAGGTGTTGTAAGAGGATTGTGGTAATCCTCAAGGTGGTGTTGTATTAATTTTGGTAATTAATAAAACTCTTTTTCCTTTTGAAACCCATCCCGATATCTTTTGGGGTGGTAGAGCACGTAGTCCCTAGGTGGGGTGAAGCTCTTTAAATCGACGTGTGTTGTTTATTTTCTGCACTTTAGTTTTCACTCTTGCTTGATTATTCAAAAAAGAGGGCAAAATCTGAAAAACGGGGATAATCTATTCACCCCCTCTCTAGATTATCGTAGCCACTTGGACTAACAAATGGTATATATTCACCCCCTCTCTACGAATGACGCTTATCTCACCACCGGCACCTCCACCAACAAGCCACCACTATTCGACGCCAACAACTACGCATTTTGGAAAGACCGTATGGAGTGCTTTCTACAAGGGTGTGGGTTCGACATTTGGAATGTGGTCATTGAAGGAGTTGCTCAACCAACCAAAAAATTGGAGGACGGCACCTCGTCTCCTAAACCTTTCAAGGAGTTCGATGAAAACGACAAGAATGACTTCTCTCTAAACGGTAAGGCCTTAAATATTTTGCATTGTTCTCTTACCGCCACCGAGTATAATCGCATACGAGGCATAAGATCGGCACATGAAGTTTGGGAAAAATTAGAGACTATTTATGAAGGGACTAAGAAGGTCAAGCAAGCAAGAAAGACCATGCTTGTTAAAGATTTTGAAAACTTTAACATGCATGATGGTGAAAGCATCTCAAAAATGGTGGAAAGTCTTGACAACATTGTCAATCCTCTTGTGGCCCTCGGCAAAGTCATCTCCGAAGAAGACAAGGTGACTAAGGTATTGAATGTTCTTCCCGGCTCATGGTCCGAAAAGGTGACGGCTATCACGGAGGTACAAAATCTTGAGACACTCAAGTTCGACGAGCTCATCGGGAATCTCCTCATCTATGAAGTCTATCTGAAGGAAAGGAAAGATTCCAAATCATCCATAAATCAATCGGGTATGCAAATTATTCCTAAAGGTCTTGTTTCTTCTTCTAATAATGCATACTATGATAATGATGATGATGAGGAGGAGACGGCCGCACTTGTTCGAAAATTTGCAAAATTTGTGAATAAAAATAAAGTAAGAAAACCGAGAGATAATGCTTGCTTTAAATGCGGAAAACCCAGGCACTTCATTGCCGATTGCCCAAAACTCGATGAGGAGGAACAAAAGAAAAAGAAGCCTTTTTCGAAAAAGAAGGCTCTAAATGCGAAAGTCAAAACTTGGGATGAAATACTTGAAACAACCGACGAGGAAGGAGAACATGGTCTTATGGCCATAAACGATGAAAATAATGAGGTACGCTCTAACTCTTCTACCTCCTCCTTAGTTGATGAATTGCAATGTGATTTTGATGAATTGCAAATTGAGTTTCAAAATTTGATTGTTAAAATACAAGTCTTTGAAAAAGGAGCATAAAGAGCTTAAAAGTGAAAAAGAAAAATTATATACCTCTTATGAATCTCTTGACAAAGCTCATGCTCTTACTCTTACTAGAGTTCACTCTCTTGAAACCGAAAAAGAATCGCTCACCAAAGATCTTGAATGTTTAAAAAAGGATGTGCATCGTTTCAACATACACGGATAAAGTTACAAAACTTTTAGATGCACAAAGAGGTGAGCATTCCAAATTAGGACTTGGTTATAAACCATTTCAAAATGTTTCTAAGAAAAATAACCAAGGTCCGACTTTTGTACATGCTAGTAGCTCTTATACTCCTACTTGTTTTTATTGTGGCAAAGTTGGACATTATGCTAACAATTGCAAATTGAGAAATAGCTCTAGTCATATTTGGAGACCCAAAGGTCTCAAGACTAACCCCCATGGACCCCAAAATTATAGGGTACCTAAAAGAAATTCTTTTGTAGGTAATAGGGGCTATAACAACCCTGGAAGATTCAAAATGGCTCATGGACAGCGGATGTTCACGCCATATGACCGGGAGGAGAGAACTTTTTACAACATCAAGCTCCAAGAAGAGGGTATGGCCATGTTCGGCAATGGTAAATGAAGAATTCTTGGAAATGGAGAAATTGGTAACTCTTCTTTTTCTCTTAGTAATGTTCTTTTAGTAGAAGGGCTTAAGTTTAATTTGATAAGTGTTAGCCAACTTTGCAATTCAAATTATGATATTTCTTTCAATAAAGAAAAATGCCTTATTCTTAAAAATGGTAAAATTATTTGTGAAACAAATAGAAAAGGCAATCTTTACAAAATTTGTACACGTGATTTGGTTAGTCAAAATATTTCTTGTCTTGTCGCCAATAATGATTTAACTAATTTATGGCATAGGCGACTTGGACATGTTGGATACAAGAATTTGAAAAATATTTACAATAACCAATATGTAAAATGACTACCCAAATTGAATTTTGAAAATCTTGGCTTATGTGACACTTGTCAAAAGAACAAATTAGTTAAAAGTAGTTTCAAGCCCGAAAATGAAATTTCCATAACCAAACCCCTACAATTGCTTCACCTTGATTTGTATGGGGATATTGATACAGCTAGTCTAAGTGGAAAACATTACGCTTTCGTTATTGTCAATGATTTTTCTAGATATATTTGGACTCTTTTTCTTACCAATAAAAGCGATGCCGTTAATGAGTTTGTTAAGTTGTGTAGACTTATTGAAAATGAAAATGAAGATACTATTAAGTCTATCCGAAGTGATCGAGGTGGAGAATTTGATGGCGAATTTAGAATCTTTTGTGAAACCAAGGGATATGCACATAATTGTTCGGCCCCAAGGACACCTCAACAAAATGGAGTAGCCGAAAGGAAAAATCGGACACTACAAGAGATGAGTCGGTCCATGCTCAATGAATTCTCTCTTCCAAAATATTTTTGGGCCGAAGCCGTAAGTACCGCTTGCTATGTCATTAATCGAGTTTATATTCGTCCTAAGATGAATAAAACTCCATATGAGCTTTGGAAATGAAGAACTCCAAATATTAGTTACTTCAAAATATTTGGATGTAAGTGTTTTATTTTGAATACTAAGGATCAATTGGACAAACTTGATCCTAAAGCCGATGAAGGAATTTTTATGGGGTATTCTACAAAAAGCAAAGCATATCGGGTTTACAATAAGACTAGTGGGGTTGTTGAAGAATCCATCCATGTCAAATTCAATGAAGCTTCGGGTGTTGAAAGGGTACCCAATGATGAAAGTGATGAAGAGGATATTATTGAACCCATTGTTCAAAATGATGCTCAAAATGATCAACCTTCTACTTCAATTGATCAACCATCCACTTCTAATGTTCCTCAAGAAGATAGAGGTGATATTTCGGATCTTCCCGTGGCATTGAAATTTAAGGGAGATCATCCAAAAGATCTTATTATTGGTGATCCCCTTGATAGAGTGATGACCCGAAGAGGATTTGCCGAGAAAGCTCTTATATCTCAAAAAGAGCCTAAAAATGCTAAGGAGGCTATTGAGGATGAGGATTGGTTTTTGGAGATGCAAGAAGAGTTGAATCAATTTGAAAGAAATGATGTATAGGAATTGGTACCTTGTCCTCCTTCTCAAACTATTATTGGTACTAAATGGGTATTCCGGAACAAACTTGATGATCAAGGCAACATTGTTCGAAACAAGGCAAGGTTAGTAGCTCAAGGGTATTGTCAAGAAGAAGGTATTGACTATGATGAAACTTTTGCACCCGTAGCATGTTTAGAAGCTATTCGTATTTTACTTGCCTATTCTTGTTTCAAAAATTTCAAGCTTTACCAAATGGATATTAAATTCGCTTTCTTAAACGGTTTAATTCAAGAAGAAGTCTATGTAAAACAACCTCCGGGGTTTGAAAATTTTTCTAGGCCTAATGATGTTTATAAACTTAAAAAGGCCTTGTATGGTTTAAAACAAGCACCCTGTGCATGGTATGATAGACTTAGCTCTTTTCTTTTACAAAATGGTTTTACAAGAGGTAAAGTTGATACTACTCTCTTTGTTTTTGAAAAAGGGCAAGATTGCTTACTTGTGCAAATTTATGTTGATGATATCATATTTGGTGCTACTAATGAATCTTTGTGCAAGAAATTTTCTAAGTTGATGCAAGGTGAATTTGAAATGAGCATCTTTGGGGAGCTTAATTTCTTCCTTGACTTCAAATTAAGCGATGCCAAAGAAGGTATCTACATTTCACAATCTAAATATACAAAAGAACTTTTCAAAAAGTTTGGCATTGAAGAAGGAAGAACCGTCTCTACCCCTATGGCAACAAATATCAAAATTGACAAAGATGAGAAAGGCAAGTCCCTAGATGAATCAAAGTATCGAGGTATGATTGGTAGTTTACTCTATTTAACCGCTAGCAGACCTGATATTATTCATGTCGTATGCCTATGTGCTCGTTTTCAAAGCAATCTCAAAGAATCTCATATGAGTTTCGTTAAAAGAATTTTTCGATATTTGAAAGGCACTATTCAATATGGTTTATTTTATCCAAAGAATGAAAAATTTTCTCTTAAAGGTTATAGTGATTTGGATTATGCAGGAAATATTGATGATTGGAAAAGTACCTCTGGATCATGTCAATTTTTAGGCGATTGCCTAGTATCTTGGTTTTCAAAGAAACAAAATTGTGTTTCACTTTCAACGGCCGAAGCCGAATATATTTCCGCAGCGTTTTGTTGCACTCAACTTCTTTGGATGAAACAAACCTTAGCGGATTACAAATGTTCTTTTGAATATGTTCCTATCTTTTGTGATAACATATCCGCTATTAATATTGCTCAAAAACCCGGTTCATCATAACCGTACAAAACATATTGAGATTCGACATCATTTTCTAAGGGATTGTGTTTCTAAACAAAAAATTGAGATATCTTTCGTACCATCTCAAGATCAATTGGCGGATATTTTTACAAAACCACTATCTTCCGAGACTTTTGCGTCAATACGAGCTCGGTTAGGCATAATGCATATTGAATGAGGTTTACATTTGTATTTTGCATGTTTTTGTTTAAAACTTAAGGGCGAAAAATAGGATTTTTGGTTAAAATTTCGGATTTTTGGAAAACAGAATGAGACAGTGGGCTGGCTGGGGTGAGGGCAACCGGTCGCCCTTGCGTCGACCGGTCGCCTACACCGTCGATCGATCGCCCACTGCCATTTTATGGATTTAAACGTCTCTGTCTTCAGACTTAGCCATTTTGGCTTATTTTCTCTATCTTTCGTTCCCTTCGCCAAGTGCACACATATTTCACTTCAAATTTGTTCTCTTGCATGTATTTCATATCTTGGACTTAATATAGCTCGATTATCATCATCTTTGCTCATCTTTACCGATTGAATGGTAAGAATTCTACTCTCGTTTGTTCAATTGGGTTAAACCCTTGAGTTTTTGGCCTTTGTGAAATTTTCTTGTTTTAAATGTTATATGATTGTGACGAGCCTATTCATTAGGATGTATTGCATTGTGTTTGTAATGATTTGGTGATGAATTTTTTTGGCTTTATTTATTTACAAGGGCTTTATACAACCTCTTTTATTTTTCATGCCCACAAGGTGTTCGATGAATTGTCACCAAGAATTTTCCATCTTAATCATGACTCTTATGTTTTTACACGTCTTGTATATTTCTTGAGATCATGACTTGACAATCACAACGGGCTTATGGAAATCAAATGATTACACTCTCCCATTTCTCTTTGGATTCTACGACTACTCTTCCAAACGGTTGATAAACTTGACTATTTGGCGCACTTTGATATACATGTTTGATGTCTTTATCATCCTAACATTCTTTTTGATGATTCCAAAGGGGGAGAAACAGGAAATTGGCTTATTAGCTCAAAGAAGCTTATAAAAGCTCAAGAAAGAAGCTATAAGTTATGGTCATTTAAAGCCATAAGTTGTGAAGTGCTCTTAGTCCAATGGTTGTGTTATGGACTTGTTGGCATGAATTATGAGTACTTGTGACAGGGGGAGCCTCTAAGCTCTTGACATTTTTGGTTATCTTGTATTAGCTTGTGCTTCCAGCTTATTAGCTTATTGTTATCATTCTTATTAATATGCTTATTGATAGGGGGAGCTTTTGTAAAATGTTTTTTTTAAACGGATAGTTTACTCTTAAAATGGAAAATTGTTTTGTTTTTAATATCGTCCTCTTGAAAATTGTTTTGGTTTGTAATCATCAAAAAGGGGGAGTTTGTTAAGTTAAAATGTTTTTATCATGATTTTGATGATTTTGTTCAAATGAGTTTTTATACCAAAACAATATCCCTAAATGTTGTCTAAATACTTCCAATCGATTTAAAATATTTTTACTATTTTTCGAAGTATTTCTTGGAGTTTATTTTCGATATAAAATTGGACAACACTTTTGTTTCAGGCTCGACCGGTCGCCCTATAGGACAACCTGTACCTGAGTTGAGTTTTGAAACAGAAAACGGGACGTATGAAAAATAGGGGAGGGCGACCGGTCGACCCGTAGGTCGACCCTAGGGCGATCGGTACCTGGGAAGCCCTCCTCAAGAGCAGACTTCTCTCTTTCGATTTTTGACAACCCCCAACCGGTCAAGCATAAGGGCGACAGGTTGAACCCCCCTTCGATCGGTCCCCCTGTGTAAAAATTGCAGCAAACTCATTTGAAACTTATCTCTGCGCGACCGGTCGAACCCTTCTTTTATCAGCAAACTATCCGTTACATTTTCAGACAGCTTTTCCCTAATTTGTGGGATTGATTTCTAACAGTTATAATCTTGACTTTAAATGGTTTCTTTTGCAGAAAATCACTCCCCAAGGAGGAGCCTATGTCTGGAAATTAAGCCAAGACATCTCCTATAAATAGAGGCTTCATTCAAACAACAAGAGATAATATAATATACAAGCAAAGAGCATACAAGCAATCACTTTCATATCTTGTTGTATTCAAGCCTAAGTACTTTCACTTGCACACTCTTGAGGTCTATGTTTTTTATTCTTGATTACACTTGCACTCAATCTTTGTATTGGTTTTATAGAGTTGTAATCTTGAATTTTGTCAATCATCTAAAACAAGATATCCTTGTTGTTGTTCTTGTATTAAGAGCACACTTGGGTGATCTTAGGTATTGAAGAGTGTGATACTCTTCATAGGTGTTGAAGGAATATTGTGGTAATCTCCTTGAAGGTGTTGTAAGAGGATTGTGGTAATCCTCAAGGTGGTGTTGTATTAATTTTGGTAATTAATAAAACTCTTTTTCCTTTTTGAAACTCATCCCGGATATACTGGGGTGGTAGAGCACGTAGTCCCTAGGTGGGGTGAAGCTCTTTAAATCTGTGAGTGGAAATCTATAAGTTGGTTGTATGAATGCATCTTCACAATTATAAGCATCTTCATCGATAATTCCTCCATCAACATTACTATTTTATTAATATTATCAAGTAAAATTATATGAATAACGTGCAACGCATGTGCTTTTTACCAAAGTTATATCTAAATCACGTGCAACACACACATTTTTTAAGTCATATGAGTCAGGTGCACACACTTGCTTTATGTGTGACATAAGTGCTTTGTACTCTAAAGTTATTCAATTTTGTGTCACGTGCAACATTTGTACATTGAATTTTTTCTAAAGTTATATAAATCATGCTTAACATTTGTGCTTTTTCTTTCAAGTTATATGAATCACGTGCAAAACTCGTGCTTTTTACGGGTTTTCAAAAGAGTGCTAATATTATTTAAAAAATAAAGCATATTAAACACAAAGCAAAAGAATATGAAAAGGAAAATTAAATGCATAAAACCAGAAAATATTTATACTGTTTTCAACGTTATATAAATCTCATGCAAAATCGGTGCTTTTAACTGGTTTCGAAAAAAAAACTAAAATTAGTTAAATCACTTGTCTAACACATTTTTCTGTTCAACAAAGTATAAGGCATGTAACCCAAAAAATTTATTTGGGCTTTATACGGAATCCATGAAATTTATTTGGACTAAGCTTGAGTTTAATTTTTTGTATTTGGGCCAACTAGAAGGCATTCTTTTCGAGCAAGGTTATAATAGTAGTGACGTAAGATATATATATATATATATGGTGGCAGTTTAGACATTTTGATATCAATAAATAAATAAATGACTCAAGAAAAACCTATTTATTTCCATTTTTTTAATTGACCCGAATCTCTAGTTTTGAAATCCCTACATAAATTCAATCATCCAAATAAGAAGTGGATTTCAAAATATTTGCTCTAAAAATTAACAACAAACAATAAAAATTAATTAATGAATGTCCTGCATGAAATCTCTAAAACAATTATACATTAGTTGATAAACCCTGCAAGTACTTCTCACCTTTCTCATTATTCTTCCTGAAAATTTCCATTTCTAGAAGCTCATCAGCACTTGGCCTTTTAGAAGGATCCATAGTCAAATTTGAATACCATCTTCTCAAATTTCCTCGAAAATGTAATTTTTTTTTAAATTCTTCTTCAAATTCACCCACAATAACGAAGCCGAATTCCATTTCCAATCTTTCTTGGGTTTTTCAACAATCTCGTCCTAAATTTTCACTGACAGCATCTGTTTTTTAGTAAATTTATTAATTTCAGATAAGATCTCACTCATTGTCGGTGTCTAAAAAATACATCAAATAAATTTCAAACTTTCATGAGATTCTAAGTCTTAAAAGTTGTTCATATCTTTCCATTTATTTCTGCAAGATGGCATATTTATGCCCCAAGACTATCAAACTGCTTTTCTTTCTTATTTCAATATAGATATAATAAGAACCTAAGTAAAAATTGATCAAGAAAACAAAAAAGGGGGAATTTTTTATCAAGACGAGGGATATTAATTACCTTCTGATAATAGATATGACGGGTGTAAAAGGTGATGTTGCCACCATATAGCGGTTGGCAATCAGCACTCGGAGGCTGGCACCCGAATTTCTAGCCAGCTTATAGAAAATGTTGCCGCCGGCTAAAGTGATTTGGACAACTATCATGAGTAATGTTGGCAAAAGCCCATGCACTGATAGTTTTTTCATTGTGAAATGCACTCAAGTAACTGAAAATAGGAGGTCTTAACTATCTGCACGTGAATTCCCTCATATATCTCCTACCATTAGTTATCATTTTTTCAAATTGAATGATATTGTCTTGTCTTCTGACAAGTTTGTCTTTGTCTTGTTTAACTTAACAAGTTTGTTATCCTCGTTTTTTTTTTCAGTTTCTGTGTAATTTTTGTCTCTAGTCTAGTTTCTTTTCCCTTTTGTGTCTATATTTTTGCCTCTTTTGTTTCAATGTCGGGAAAAAATTTATCTATTGATGAACTATGTGGACATATGCAACTTGAGGAGGAAGAAGATAGTGGCTTGCTCCTTGATAACATTAACAATGAGACACAAACTCGAGATCTTAGATGGTGTCTTGTTGGGCGATTTCTATCCGATCGGCAAGTAAATGTTATGGCTATGAAAAATACACTTGCTTTAATTTGGAGATCGGTGAAGGGAGTTTTTATCAAATATTTGGGTTCGAATCTCTTTCTATTCCAATTTTTTCATGAATTTAATATATCATGGGTTCAGTCGAATGGTCCTTGGACATTTGACAATTTATTATTGATTACCAAAGGGTTGAATATAGGTGAACAACCATCTAAAGTCCAATTGCTCTACATGGAATTGTGGGTACATGTGTTCGATCTTCCATTTGGGTTCATGACGGAAAATGTGGGCAAAAGTATTGGAAGTTTTATTGGTGTGTATGTTGGGTCCCATCAATATAATTTCACAGGGGTGTGGCAAAATTACATGTGTATCCGGGTAGCTTTCGACGTTCGAACTCCATTGAAACGAAGGATGGAATTAAAGAACATGGGTGGAGAATGGGTATGGATTCACTTCAAGTATGAAAGGCTTCCGTCCTTTTGTTTCTATTGTGGTTTTATTGGGCATTCGGATAAGTTTTGTGTAAAACTCTTTAATCTCCCTAATGTTCCTAAGGAACGTGCATATGGTCCATGGTTAAGAGCACCTTCGAAAATGCAGCAGAGTCGAACAAGTGGGCAATGACCGCATTCTTCATCTATTGTGCATAATTTCGGCCAGAATCACAATGAGGATGGCAATTTCTTCCCAGAAAATTTTAGCATAAATCATGCTCCACAATATCAGGAACATGATTGCCAAAGGGATGGTAACAACGAGAATCGATGAGGAGTTACAGGAGGAAGTAGTGGAGAGATTGGGTTGACAATTACTAGGGTTAAGGAACTAATCTTATCTGAATCTGGATTTGGGAGTTATAAAAATAAAGAAGGAAAGGGCAAGGATGTGATATACTCTAATAATAAATGTCGTCATATGAAGGGTAAGGAAAACTCAGTTACTTCTATAACTGACATTGGGCCGAATTTAAAGGTGTATGAATTGGCTAATGGGCCGTTTGTTGAGATTTCTCAAGAATAATTGGGTCTGATGGTAAAAACCAAAAAAACTCATTTGCGGTGAGCTCTGGTATCCAGACCCACTGAGATCAATGAGTACCATTAGCTGAAACTGCCGTGGGATTGGGAACCCACAGACAGTTCAAGTCTTATTGGACCTGGTTCAATTGAAAAAGTCATCTTTTATTTTTCTTATTAAGACTATGATTCATAAGGATAAGTTGGAACCTCTGAGAATTAAATTGGGATTCAAAGGACTGCTAGCAGTGAGTAGTGTGGGTCATGGAGGAGGTATCGCTCTGCTTTGGAGAAAAAAAGATGCGCCTCCTAATTGAGTTCAAGAAAGGTTGGACGGATGTCTTGCACCTCCGAATGGGTGTGATCTCTTTCCGAATTGTAGAGTCTGAAACTTAAAAGCTTCTATGTCGTACCATTCCCCTATATTTTTGGACCTGGGAAAATACTATCGAATAAGGAGAGTGAGAAAGTTTCGTTTCAAGAATGTTTGGTTAAAAAAGAAAGATTGTCGGGACATAGTGGAGTTGGGATGGAACAAAAGCATGGATGGTAACCTTCTGGGTAAAATAAATGCGTGTGGTGCTGAGCTTTTTAGGTGGGGTGAGATGTTGCGTAAGTCTTTCAATGCAAGGATTCAGGAAGTTAGAAATCGAATGAAGGAATTTCAAGGTCGAAAGGATAAGTATTCTTCAGGGGAGTTTAATAAAACTCAATTTGATTGCAACAAGTTATAGCCCAACAAGAAGACTTTTGGAAACAAAGAGCTAAATTATTTTGGCTTAAAAGAGGAGATGCCAACATGAAGTACTTTCATATGGTTGCGTCGACCAGGAAAAGACATAACTCGATTGACAGGCTGAATAATTCGAATGGTGTGTGGCTTTCTTGGGACAAGGGTTTGGGAAATCACATAGTCAATTCCTGTGTGGACATCTTTTCTTCCACAAACAGTGATTATGGCCCAATTTTGGATTGTGTGGAGCCTAAGATTAGTACTGAGTAGAATGCGTTCCTTCTGGCACCTTTTTCTGATTTGGAGGTAAAAGAAGCTGTGTTTTCAATGTTTCCTGATAAATCCCCCGGTCCGGATGGGATGAACACGATTTTTTCCCAAAAGTTTTGGGATATTATCAGGCCAGAACTTATCTCTTCGTGTCTCCAATTTATGAACTCATGTTCATTTTCGGCTGGATTTAATGATACTAATTTAGTTCTTATCCCGAAGAAAAATAATCCTGAGTCGATTACTGATCTTTGGCCAATTGCACTATGTAACGTTGCTTACAAGGTTATTTCAAAAGTGCTTGTGAACAGACTGAAGCTTATTCTATCAGGTATTATTTCTGAATTCCAAAGTATTTTTGTCCCGTTAGATTAATTTCAGAATTATGGTAGCTTTTGAGATTAATCATTATCTCAAGAGAAAGAGACAAGGTAGGGAAGGAGTGATTGCTTTTAACATAGATATGAGCAAAGCTTACGATTGGATAGAATGGGGTTATGTTAAAGCTATCTTAATCAAGCTGGGCTTTCACTCTAGATGGGTTGATATTCTTATGTTGTGTGTAACGACTGTCCCTTACAAAATATTACATGGTGAGTTTGAATCAGTTTTGTGCCGGAGCGGGGGTTAAGGCAAGGGGATCTTCTATCGCCTTATTTATTCATCTTGTGTGCGGAAGGTCTTTCAGCCATTATACAAAAATATGAAGCTAGCAGCTAGGGGTTGGATTCATGGGTGTAGAATTGTAAGAAATGCACCTATTGTGACTCATCACGAATGATAGCTTTCTCTTTTTTAAAGCCAATATGATGGAATACTCTAAAATAAAATAATGTTGAATCTTTATTCTAATGTCTCTGGCCAAGTCATGAATTTTCAAAAGTCATCCATCAGCTTTAGTAGAAATACTGAACCTGTGATTATCCATGCTATATGCGATTTTCTTAATGTTTCGATTATTGCTAGTCATGGCTCTTATCTCATGTTTCCGTCTTTGATTGGTCGTAATAAAAATGAGGTTTTTGCTTTCATAAAAGAGAAGGTTTGGTCTAGGATTTAATGTTGGAAAAAAAAAGCTTTTGTCAGGGGCTGGCAACGAAATTTTGCTTAAAATAGTTGCCCAAGTTGTCCCTATTTATGCAATGAGTTTATTCTTTCTTCCAAAAGATTCTTGTGGTGAGTTAGAAAGGATGATGAATTCTTTTTGGTGGGGTAAAGGAGGAGACTCAGGAAGAGGTATTAATTGGTTGTCTTGGAATAAGTCGTGTGTTTCTAAGAATAAAGGGGGCTGAATTTTAGGAGGTTGCATGAATTTAAATTGGCCTTGTTAGGCAAACAGCTGTGACGTTTATTGATTGATCAAAAGTCTCTTGTGACACGTATTTATCAAGCTAGATATTTTTTTAGGTGCTACTCTCAGTTCAGCTCAACTTGGATCAAATCCAAGCTATGTTTGGAGGAGTATTCTCACTGCTCGGGATATTGTTCTAAGTGAATGCAGAAGAAAGGTAGGGGATGGAAGACACATCTCTGTTTTGAAGGACCCTTGGTTGCCTAATGCACATGCTTTTGTGTCCTCTTCTCATGCTGCTTGAGTGGGATGTGGATATTATCAGAGATACTTTCAATGCTAGGGACCAAAGTTTAATTCTTAGTATCCCTTTGAGTGTGGGAAATTCTGGAGATGCCTGGGTTTGGAAGGGAAACAGAAAAATAACTTATTCTGTTAAGTCAGCTTACCATCTTTTAAGTAAGAAAATGGATTCTGAATTTCATTTTGAACAGTTGTTTGATTGGAAAAATCTGTGGTCAAGAACCTGGTTTGGAGAGCTTATCACAATGCATTACCAACCAAAGAAAGATTAAATTCAAGGCAAATTCACATTTCTCTGTTATGTCCTGTTTGTAACTTGGAGGTAGAGACTCTTGTCCATGCCCTTTTTTTCTGCTCTAATGCCCAACAATGTTGGAACATAGTTTTAAATGATGTTAATCTGCTGAACTCATCTTCCTTCCTACATTGTCTTAATAACATTTGGTTGGCAATCTCTACTGATCTAAATTGTCAGATTTGTATGATCTTGTGGGCTCTATATGGTGGAATAGAAATGACATAGTGTGGCAGCAGAAGCTATTCTCCTGCCCAAATTATCAATTATGCCAACTCTAGCCTACTTCAATGGCAAGCAGCCCAAGTTACTCCTCAAACATAATGGTTTCTCCTACCCTTAGATGGAGTAGTGAAGTGGCAAAGACCACCCCCAAATGTTTTTAAATGCATTGTGGACGCAACAGTCTTCTATGAATATTCTAAACTTCGGTATGGGAGTGTTATTAGAGACTGGAATGGAAACTTTGTAGCACCAATCCAAGGCTCCTGTCAAGGTCCCATGATACCAGAAGTGGTTGAGGCTATAGGATTGAAGGAAGCTTTGAGTTGGTTGAAAGAAAAATCGGGAATTATGATGTTTGTTTGGAAACTGATTCTCTCATTGTGATTAAAGCTATGAGGGGAAATGATGTTGATATTTCTCATTTTACTGAGATAATCAATGAGTGTAGAAGACTTCTTGATAGTTTATCTAAAGTGTCCTATTTTTTTACTAATAGATCAGCGAATGTGGTTGCTCATGTGTTAGCTAGAGCGTCATGTTCTGTGTCTGGTGTCGAAGAGTGGAGTTATATTCTTCCCCTCTTTATCTGTAATGAATTGCAGTTCGATCTGCTCTATAATGAAAATTCTTTATTTTTGTTTTAAAAAAAAAGAACCTAAGTAAAGCCCTCATATTATAAATAAGGGTTAGTCTCCTATCAGACCATTTAATGGATCTAATCCGTTAGATAGATCCAAATACCCAGTTCGCGGTTAATATGTGTATTGACCCGCACAACCACTAACACCACAACAACAAAATCCGTTGGCCGTTGCTAATACTTTTTAGGAGGGATACTAATACTTTTTGGTAGGATTGCTAATATTTTTCAGGAGAAATACTAAAATACCTTTAATCGAAAAACTTAATATTTTACAATAAAATTATTAATACATTTTATGGGGACTACTATTACTTTTGCAGGAGAAAATCAATACTTTTCACGAGGATTACTAAAAAAACTGTTCAAGGGGTTACTAATATTTTTCCAGATGGATTACTAATACTTTTCCAAGGGATTGCTAATATTTTTCAAGGGAAAAACTAATATTTTTTACGGTTGTCTGATATTACGTCATTGCCTAATACTTTTCAAGGGGACAATTAATACATTTTAGGTGGATTGTTAATACTTTTAAGGCAAAAAATCAATACTTTTTATGAGGGCCACTAAAAATATTGTTCAAGAAGATTACTAATACTTTTCAGATGTACTTAGGGGTAGGCATTGGGTCGGGTTTTTGGGTAGTCGGTTGGGTACTCGAAAAACCTGGGTACCCAACCAGTTGGGTATCGGGTTCCAGTTTTTACCTTTTGTTTTCTCTTGTACGATGTTATTACAGCTCTTAGGGTCCTAAGGCCCCCTAAAAAAAGAGTAGGTTGTCTTGGCCCTTAGGTCTTGCCGTCTTGGGCACCCAATAGCAAACAAGGAATAGGTAGTAATGAAACAAAGGCTACGACTAGCAATAGCCTTTGAATGGAGAGATAAAGAAATGGGCTACCTTTTGCCACCTCGTTCGGCTCGCCCTTGTCGCGCGTGGAGACTGAAGAGTGAAGATAGAACGTAATTCTTGGACTCCATCTTTACCCCTTTTTATTCTCAGTATGTTTTTATTTTTTTTAAAATATACGGGTACTCGATCGGATAATCGGGTAACAATTACACTACCCGACCCCGACCCATTTTATGAAGTTCGGTTATCGGGTACCCGGCATCCCATTTTTTTTTAAAAATGCCTGACCCGTTTGGGTATACCCTGATCGGGTCGGGTCGGACCCTATTACCCGACCCGCCCACCCCTAGATGTACTACTAATACTTTTTAGATTTACTACTAATATTTTTTAGAGGAAAAATTAATATTTTTAACGACCCCTAATATTATAAAATACCACCGGTCCGGAGATCCTATGACATCGCCCCAAAATATTACAAAAATACCACTAGTGCATGAATTTACTAAAAACCCAGGTCGGATTGGATCCGTCTAACGGGTCTTCCGTTAGATGGCCTAACCCAATTTTTTTTCAATTTAAAATCATTATTTGCCAAAACAACCAAAAAAAAAAAAGAGAAAGATGAAACAAAGGTACAGGCCAGGAACGAGTAAACATTGAATACATGCATTTGATGGATAAAATCATCAAATAATATTAAGACTATTATACTTTGTTTCCAGCTTTATACTTTCTCACTTACCACTTTTAAAGGGCTTGCTTTTCCTATAATATCAACTAAACTTTAAAAAACATGCATAAAATGTATATAAATGATGTCACCATTTCTTTTTCAAGTTACTCATTTAAAAAAATGTAGCCGTAATACTTATTTATATAATTAAAAAAAGAATAGTGAAATCACTTTGTTTTTATTCCTTTCAACTTCCTTGACCCTTAAAAGTTTAATCTATTCCCTAATTTACACATCAAATACTAAAACTGTTATTTGTCAAATCCCGATATGGTGCAACAATGACATTTTAGCTTTAATGAAATTACTTATGTTGCTAATGTGAATAACCTAAAAAAAATATTCATTCAGAATTTACCTATAAATGTAATTATATAATTTTCGATTTGTTTAAGTAACAGAATATTGCAAAATAATTGTTAAAAATTACAATGTGTGAAAATAAGTAGGGGTGGCAATTCGAATCGTGTTCGGAGGTCGTGTTGAGACATCATAATTACACAAATTTGTCCAACCCGAACACGACCAATTTAATTATTCGGGTCAGATGGGTCAACCCAAAAACGACCTATTTAATACACGAGTAACACGAACATGACCCGAAATGACATGTATATTTTTTAACCTTGAATAAAACCTTTTATTTATTATGATAAATGGGTTATCTATATACATAACATTAAAAAATATTAAAAATAATGCTGAATTTTCTTATTCAAATAGGTTAAACGAGTTTAGTGGGTCATTTCAGGTCAACCCAAAATTGACCCATTTATTATTTGGGTTAAATGGGTCTGACACGATTATGATCCGAATAATAAATGGGTCAACCTTAACCCGCTTATATCGTGTTAAGTTCAGGTCGTGTTTTCGTGTCGTGTCGGAGATTGCCACCCCTAAAAATAAGTATAATTCCTGTAACTACATATTTTATCCCTTGTCTAAATATGTCACAAAGTAACCCAAAGTAAGTATGAAATAAAAGATCAGTTGATTTGAGGCCAAAAAAAGTTTAACACCGGAATCGATTTTCCCCATATAGACTACAAATGTTTGTTTTACCTTTAATTTCTACTTCTAGAAATAGATTGGAAGTTTGACTGATATCAATAAATTAGTATAAGATCACTTCTTTTTTTTTCAATTTTATTGTTTGCCATTTTTTCTGAGAAAAGACAATATGCTTTTCATATATATGGACTATATATGATTCTCATTTCATTCAATTAAACCAACTTATATATAATTATGTATGTATATACATATATATATATATATATATATTGTTTTAGAGAGAATGTGTGACAGACAGAGAGAAATGAGTATATGCTTTGGAAGCCCACAAAAAGATCTCAATTTTATCCAAAAAAGAAAAAGAAATAACAAAAATATTTGATTCCACATCAATTTGCATTGCATTGGAACAAATGCTTCCATCTAGAAAAGTACCCTTTAATTTGTTCAAAGGACTCCACAGTCCATCAAGTCCTCGTCTAGGCGCTAGACTCCCCTTATCTGCCTATGTTTTTCTTTTGATTAGGACCCAACAAGGCTCTACCTAAGCGCTAGGCCCCAGTCTGCCGCCCGACTAGCGGCTAGCGCTTTTTACAACATTGGTTGACAACACTCATTTTTTAAAAATAAAATAAAATTCAGTTTATCAGCCTATCTATATCAGTCACTAACTATGATATGCTATTAAGAGAATATATAATTTCATTTAGGAAAGTGTTTTGCATTTATAAATGACTAGCTAATATTTATGGATAGAGCAAAGCATAACTTGACATTTTTCATTCTTTGTCCTTTAATTATCTTTAAGTTTTTTGATCCTCCGTGTATTAATATGACACTGACATTATCAAGAGGATAATTACAAAATCACCCATAGGTTTGGGGTAATTATAGTAAAACCCAGATTTTTTTTTTAAATTATAGAAACCCCCGTAGATTTGATTTCATCTTACAATTTTACCCTAACCGTTAGTTGAACCGATGGAATTTACTAACGTCGTCAAGATTTATAATTACATCTTCAACTTTTCTAAGTTACAAGTAGCCACACGAAAAACGGGGTTATTTGTAATATTTAGTGAAATTGAGGGACGTAAGTAAAATAGCTGATATCGTTGGCAAATCCATAGGTTAACTAGCAATTTGGGCAAAATGACATAATCAAACATGAAGGGGGTCTGTAATTTTGAAACTTATCCAAATTTCTTTGTAATTACCCCAAACCTCAAGGTTTTCTTTTTTTTTTTTGTAATTATCCCAATATTATAGAGAATGAGAACAAGGTACCATATGATAACAAGAGTGCAGGTCATATTCAAAAATGTAACTTCAAATATATTCACAATTGTGGAATTCATTGCACCTGAGCTATATATAAATCCAAATTGGACATATATAACTAACTGTTTTGTCTAACAAAATGCAATTTGACTAACTGAAAAGAAAGAATCAATTAATAAGCGAAAAATAGCAGATATTTTGGCAAGTAGGACAGTACTTTGGAGGACAAAAAATTGATTATACATGATTAAGGGCATCTGAAACTATGTTAAGACATTTAGGATAAAGCATGGAATGGGATAGTTTGGGGAACCCATTTTTTGTGGCCTTGAGTAGAAAAGAATAAGTAAAGATTCTTGACTTTGAGAATATGGCCCATCACCTTTAGTTTGAGTTAAGATTCCCAAATTCCATATTCCTCAGAATCTCACTTTTTTTTAAAATTGTTTAAATATATTCTATGCAAGAATATAATTCCGTGGTCATTTTTATCTTTCTGCAGTTTTTTCAGCCAATAGAAATTGCTTGTGGTCAACTAGTCACAGCCAATCAGCAACCAACATGAGTTCTAGCTAATGATTGAAATGCCCCCATAGGCCATAATAAATTGATTCTGATGTATTTGCTGTAAGGTTCTTTTATGTGAAACTAAGCAATCAAAGGGAGAAGGGGAAATTTTAAGTACAATAAAGAATAACAAGCCCTATATTGTTCTCTCATCTAAAGTGGGAAAACATGGAACAACGTTAGAATGCAATGGTAAAAGCCAAGTCACGTGTGAGAATCAAGCATAGAACACCAGTTTTGTGCCTTTATGGCAACATCAAAGAAAGGCAACACTAAGTTAAAATGTTGGACCTCAAGCACTTAACGGATTGACGACTGTCCCTACAAACCAACATGAGCCTTTTTTACACTTAACGGATTGACGACTGTCCCCACAAACCAACACGAGCCTTTTCTATTATCACATTTTGTCTTCACGCACGTGCTCTCATGTCTACTTCAGGCCAAACACGTTTAACTTTAGAGTTTATATGTAATGGACACCAGAAAAAAAGATGCATTTATTGGTATAGGTAGTCCATATCTAATCATTTAAGCTCCTCTTTAAATGAGCAATCCAACAATCACGAGTTCGAATCGTTGGCCGCGCCTCGCGCCTCTTTTAAAACCCATTGCATACAGGATGTTGGACCAAAGCCCAACATAAAACATAGTAAGTCTTGCATGATATTTCCTACGGTATTTCATCTTATGTTTCAAATCATTAATTATGTGAATGCCACGCATATATATAAGAGCATCTCCAAGATAGTGTTTTATCTTCAATTTAGAGCGAAAACTTGTTCCAGCATTGCGCCAAAGCCTGTGACATTTTGAAAATGTGAATAGTTATGTGCCAGAAATAGCGCAACGTTGTAGCTACGCCAAATTGTTTTCTTCTCTTTTTGTTTTAAATAAATGATTTTAGTGTATTTTATATGCACTAAAATGAAATATTATGGAATATTCTTTTTTAGTGCAGTGCAATTTAAACTACTTGGAGATGGAGTGCAAATTTTGCACTAAAATAGTACATAAATCTGCTTTAAAATGGTGCAAGTTGATCGAGATGATCTAAGACAATGTCATTATTATATACATCATCCTATTTATTGAAATTCTAAATGAAACACTAAGGAATATGAGAACTATACTGCATCGGTGCATCCATGACAATTGACATGGAACAAGAACTTTGCAACTGATAATCCTATTTATATCCATAAATGCTTAATTACAACATGATTCTACTATCATGTATACACCACCATACAATAAGAAAAATGGAAAGAAAAGAGCAAGGATTATCATTTAACTACACAAATGGCCAGCAGAGCCGGCCCTGAGGGTAGGGATGTCAACGAGGTGGGGCGGGGCCGGAGGAGCCATCCCCATCCCCGTCCCCGCGACCGCGGAGAATCCCCGTTCCCGTCCCCGTGAAACAAACGGGAAAAAAATTCCCCCCATCCCCGTCCCCGTTTCAATTTATTTTTTTTTTTGCAAAAAAATAATATTTTTTTAAAAAATAACCATTTTTAAATATTTTAAATATATAAATTATATAAAATAACTAATAAAACACTAATTAATAAAATAAACTAAAGCTTTTTGTCATTTTATTATATTTAATGTGGATATATTTATAATATATTATATATATTTAAAATATTATATTATATATAATATTCGGTTCCCATGGGAACTCTGGTGGATCTCGCGGGCGGGGAGTATGATCCCCGTCCCCGCCCCGCCCCCGCCAACGGGGGGAAAAAATTCCCCGTCCCCGTCCCCATAGGGATAAATTTCGGGGAATCCCCGCCCCGTTCGGGGCGGATCCCCGCGGGGAATGGGGATTCTCCGCTCCACTGCCATCTCTACCTGAGGGTAGTCACCGAGGGCGACCGCCTAGGGCCCCCGAATTTTAGGGCCCCAATCTTACATAAGTCTATATACATAATTAATAAGTTGTTTTTAGGGCCCCAAAAAAGTAAAAAAAAAAAATACCAAATATCCTTTTGCTTTCGCAATGGTACTAAAAAAAATTAATCTAACTTATAAAAATAAAAAATAACATTATTTTTTCCATTAAATTATGTTTCTACCGAAGAAAGGAGCCCATTTTTACTGTTTGGCCATGGGCCCCCAAAAATTCAGTTTTTCCTGTAAAAAAATAGACAAACACATAAACCCCACAGATGGAGGAAGAAACAAGTTTAGAGGGAAAGATACAGAACAAGGAAATAAAATTCGTTTTTCTGGTCCTAACAGAACAAAAAATGGAAATATATGTGTAACTTTCAAGCGAATTAACATTGATCAACTTTAATCTACTATATTTAAAGTAGTATTATGTTTTATTTGGAACCATCTGTTGATGTAGCTTGAATTGCGACACATATATCGCTCTCCATCTTGATCATATGTCCACATGCCACCAATCTATCGAGGAATTTTTCGCTTTACGACTTTATGTAAAGGTGTTCCACAGATTCCTCCAAACTTCATAAACTATCCTAGCTAACATATATATCAGAATATATCAATGAAAAGCTCGATTTGAACTAATGCTCAGAATATTATTTGCTTAATTCCCTCATCAGATTATCATAGGTAATTCTAATGCAAACAATGGCAAGTCCCTATAGTTTATGAGCAAGTCTCTTGTGAGACGGTCTCACGGATCTAAATTCGTGAGACGGATCTCCTAAGTAGAGATGTCAATAAGGGCCGGCCCTCTAGCCCGACCCTAAAAATCTAAGGGTTGGGCCTATATTTCATATGCTCTTATAACATGAGGGCTTTTTAGCCCGACCCTAATTGACCCTATGGCCGTCTAGGGCTAGGGTAGGGCTGGCCCTTAGGGCTTTTTTTCTGATAAGCTTTTTGTATTTTATATATTTATATTCAAAATTTATGCTTGTAATACTATTAATGTATTATTTGATGTCATTTATCAATTAACATTTATCTTAACAAATTATCAAATTTGATCTTTGATCTCATTTATAATTTAGTCTTACTAAATAACTTAGTAAATACAAAATTAAAGTTGGTATGTAATTGGTAATGATTATTTAGTACGTTAATAATTATAAAGAACTAAAATATATTTAGTATAGATTATGTGATTACTAAAATAAAAATGGCAAATTTTGAATATTTTAATCCAAGTGGAATCTAAAAATTACATGGCATTATTTTTATAAAATAAGAAATTCGCAAGTTAATTTTTCCATCGTGGTGCAATGTTTTAATTTAGACGGAATAACTTCATCAAAAATGTAAAAAAAAAAAAGGTCATAGGGCCGGCCCTGGCCCGACCCTAGCCCTAAGGGCTCCGTCTTGAGAACATGAACCATGAAAATAAATTTAAAAATAATAATGAACCATGAAGAAATAAAAATAAACCCTAAAAACATGAATCATGAAGAATAAACCCGAAAAAAAAAATAAACCCAAAACATAAAAATAAACCCTAAAAAAAACTAAAAATCCTAAAAACCCAAATCAATTAAAAATAAACCCAAGAAACAAAATAAACCCTAAAAAAACAAATATAAACCCTAAGAAAAATAAAATTTGAAAAAAAAAATCTTTAAAACTTTGTGTAAGGGCTCCGTCTCACGCAAGTTTTTGCCATAGTTTATATATCTCATCTAAAATATCTATAATTAGACTCAAATGTTGCACCATAAATGCCACAATTACAATCTAAACCCCCACCAATATATTATAAAAAAGGATAAGGAAAAACAATGAAACAACGAAAAATAACTTAAAGATGCAATTTAAATGAAGGGTGTGATCTATTTCTAGAGGATTTTCGTATGACATTGTCATTTGTTTCTTTAGCACGTGCTCGGGTATCGTCTTGATGGTCTGATAAATTTTACTGTGATGTAGCCTGATACTCGAGCCACAATTGCCATACCCTTCATAGCTTCTGAGGAGTCACATGAGTGAATGGCAAACAAAGTAGTTGAACAGTTGCCTAGCTTGGTCTTTAAAGTTTCCAATTTGTCTGCATCAACTTGAAAATCAAGTTTAAAATGATAGCTTGATGTTGGAGATGTTGAATCATGAGTGAAGTCAAAGCTTTTTTATCTTGCGTCTTTGGTACGGTGTGATCATTTGTAATCATTTCAGCACAGTTCTCTGAAATTGAGACACGGACTGCAAATTTTTTTCCTTTGTAGGATCAAACGGATTGCGAGTAGAGATGTTTGCTAAGGCCGTAAATGACTGGTATTTTCACCATCACTACATGATTTTTTGTTGACGGTCACAAATCCATCATTATCCATCTGAACTACTTGGACTATATCAGAAAATTTAAAAGTCTCATGATTAACATCATTAGCTAAGATATCAAAAAAAATTCCTAATTATGAACTTTTTAATCCACATAGATGTTGTTATTATTAAACCCCATGACCTCAATAAAACTGATTAAAATAGGGTAAAAAGAAAAAAAAAATAAAGATTGCATTTGTTACCTGAACTTCATGCAAACTCATGCAACCAATGCTAAGTAGATGCTTTAGTCAACAGAATCTTCCTGGTTAAAAAATAAAAATAAAAATAAAATATCACCTATTTCAAAACATCATATAATAGATAGTGGATTCCTCCAATCCACATCATAGGTGGAAAAAATTCCACAGGAATAAGGTTCCAATAACTTTGCAAATGACAAATATGAGTGCACTGAGATGGATCTATTCTTGCACCTATTGTAAGGTGTTAAATTTTTTCAAGAAAGTTAGGAATTTTTTGCAGCTGTCTCAGAATGGAAAGGGAAGTTGCGCGACGGGCCCCACCGACGCGCGAAAATAGAAGGAAACATCTCTTTTTCAAGAAAATGGGATTGGATCTGATGTAGTCCTGCCCCTGTTCAACCCTGTTCCAGATTCTATGCCTCACTTTTATTATGCCTATAAGACATCCTTGGAACACAACTTTCATACGTGAAAATCGGCCAAGATAGAAAACCGAGTAACGGATTGTTAGACGACGCGCAATATAGCAGTGTCATAATTCATATTCAAGAAGGCCTAAATCAGATAATTTCTACAAGAGGTACAACTATTTCTTCACATTAATTGGTAACCTTTTTTCATTTTTAAGGTGAAATTGATCGTTCGTTCGATGTTATCGTATTAAGACAGCACGATGTATCATCATCATCACCACCATCAAGGAAAGAATATTCAACAACCTTCGACTAGAATGTCGAATATTACGCCAGAAAGGCACTTGTTCTTACAAGGTGTGAATGGCAATGGAGATTCGGGGCTTGTACTCTCGACTGATGCTAAGCCGAGATTGAAGTGGACGCCGGACCTCCACGAACGGTTCATAGAAGCGGTGAATCAGTTGGGAGGAGCAGAGAGTAAGTATATACGAACGTTTGATCAAAACGGATTGTAATGTGATATTTGCATTTTCAGCTTTTTTTTTTTTTAAATAAACGCGAAATATTATTAAAAAGGAAAATTTAGTGGACTGATTAGTTTATACGATTAATTTCCTTTTATTTCAGAAGCTACGCCAAAATCAGTGTTGAAACTAATGGGAATTCAAGGACTAACATTGTACCACTTAAAGAGTCATCTCCAGGTAACTAATTGCCAAATGTAACACTAGAGTTGTGACTAAAAGCAAAATAAACATATTTACTTTAGAACATTTCAAGAAGTTGGTGCATTTGTTTAGTAGCCAAACATTTTTTTCTTCGAATTTCATAAAATATTTTCAGCATATTGAAAGAAATCATCATAAACAAAGTCATATTTGTTACGTGTAAACATTTATAATTTTCTCATTTTTGGCTTGCAGAAATATAGGCTCAGTAAAAACATCCACGGACAAGCTAACAGTGGGAGCAACAAAGCTGGTAAGAAAATCTCATAATTTCCAAAAACTCTGAGGTTCGGTCTAGTTACAGAAGAATCTAGAAAAAATTACAAAAAACCCCTTAAGATAATTAATTCCTTCTTACATTTTCCCACTTCATAAGAACAAAACATTTCAAAATCCCCCAGATATTTATAGAAATATTACAATTACTCCCTTAAATTTTAAGATAGAATCAAACCTGATGGGGTATTCTGTGATTTTGAAACATCTTCGGAATTTATTTTTTTTTGTAATTAGCGTAAACCGTAGGAGGTTTTTGTAATTATCCCTTAATGTTTTAGTATACATTATACCTATTACAGAGAAGTATATGTATATATATGTTGCTTACCGGGTTGAAAATTCATTGCAGCAACAGGAGATAGAATACCTGTGGCAAATGGTACTCAATTGAGCAATCAAAACACGGCAAATCTAACAACAAAGTATGAAACAAAATAACCGTAGCACGTTTAATTATCGTACGTGTTATTTTGTACGTTCATTATAAAGAAAGATCCAGCTGACCTTGGTGTTTATTATATCAGAAATATGCATTTAGGTGAAGCTATACAAATGCAAATCGAAGTGCAACGAAGGCTACACGAACAGCTTGAGGTAAACATTATTACAATGTTTACATTATCCTAGAATAATATTACATGTCCTAATTGCAATATACAATTATACTTACTATTATTCGATAAACAAGAATCGAATGTGAACCCTTCCCACAGCTCTGTTTAGCTGCACTAACACACAATTTCAACAACATGAATAAAAATTTAGGGTAAATTACAAAACCTACCTCTCATGTATAGCCTAATTACAAAAAAAAAAATCGATTATCTTTCAAAACTACAAGACTTAATTGCAAAATTGGTCCCGTAACTATAAATCCTATAAATATTTTGGTTAGCAATTTTGATACCGTGATATTTTGGTCCTATAAGTTCTGTTTATGTGCGAATTTGGTTTCATTTGGGTGTTCCAATATTTCATTTATTTCCACAATACTCTTGTCATTTAGCCAAAATACCCAAAATATATATATGACAGTTAAAAATTACATGACTAATATTGATATTTTGACCAAATGGTAAGATCATCAGCAAATGAAACTGCAACGTCAAGAAGTTACAGACTAAAAGTCTAAAACTGCCAACTCCTAGTTGGGACCAAAATCCCACAAAATCAAAACTTATAGGACCGAAAATGCACAATTAGAACTTATCAGATCCAAATTGCACATAATCAAAATTTACGGATCGATATTGCCACTTAAAATATTCATAGGACCTTTTTACATTTAGCCGTTTTCGAAACTACCTCTGTTGTTTAGCCTAATTACCCAAACCACAAATTCAGTTATCTTTCAAAATTACAAATACGCCCTCACGACTTCTTTTTTTGAAGTTTAACACTGCCATTATAATTTTTACATAGGTACAACGGCATTTACAGCTCCGAATAGAGGCTCAAGGTAAATACTTACAATCCGTGTTAGAAAAAGCACAAGAAACACTCGGAGGCCAAAACTTAGGAACAATTGGTCTCGAGGCTGCAAAGGTTCAAATATCCGATTTGGTGTCCAAAGTATCCACACAATGTCTTAACACATCATTTTCAGGAATTAAAGAGCTTTCAGATTTATACCATCACCAAAAACAGAACAACAATCAGCCGACGGATTGTTCGATCGAAAGCTGTTTAACCACGTCATGTGAAAATAATTCACTTAGGGACCAAGAATTGTACAATAATTTGATGGGCTTAAAGCCTGTCAATTTTGAAGACAACGTGGATAAAGCGGCATTTGTGACGGAAAATAACTGCGGCAATTTGTCAATGAGCATTGGCGGTAATTATTTTCCGGAAGAAAGGTTTAAATATTTCGACCAGAAAAGTGATCGTAGCGATGATTTGATGAAAATGGAGAAGCAGAAAACGTCGGAGGAGTTGAAAATGCCGTTTTTTAATACAAGGTTGGACCTTAACACGGATGATGATGAAAATGATGACGGTGATTTAAGTTGTAGGCAATTAGATTTGAATGGGTTTGGGTGGAGCTCATGAGAGGGAAATATTTTGTAAGAGATATATTGATCAAGATTTTATATGAAGGAAAAAGGTTTGGATTTTATTTGAGAAAATATGTGCCTTTATTTCTTTATTATGGTGTATACTATATAATTATGCAAATGATAGAAGCTTCAAATATTTGGAGCAACTGTAACATAATGAGTGCACACAATTTTTGGACTTATATAGTAGTTGGTTGATGATATTATATAGATGTTTCTTGACAGTCTTATTAATTTTTTATTTTTCTGGACATTTTCTCCATAGTAAAAATATTTTTTAGCCATATTTTTTTAATCATTTTTGAGTTTAAATATCCATGTTACCTTTTTTTTCATTTTTTGGGACCGGTACATAACTCATTACCGAGTTACTTGACTCGATACCGAGACATATAACTCGGTACCAAGTTATGTACACCATCAATTTTTTGAAAAATCGTCAAGCATCTCACGAAAGAATACATGAAGGGAATGACCGTCAGTTTTTAGTCAAAATGGCTAAAAAACATGCTTTTGAAAACACATGACTATTTTTCATTTTCACAAAACAGAAATGGCCAATTTGGCCTATTACCTCTGTATTATACAACAACAATAAACTAAGTCTTAGTCCCACTACGTGGGGTCGGCTATACGGATCATATCGCGCCATCGTTTACGGTCATAAGCCATATTTTCATTTATTTCTAGGTATACATCTGTATTATAACAGAAAATAAAAATTGGCTATCTTCACAATCATGCACCAAATGACCTAATGTGTCATTTTGGTTCTGCATTTCATTTTTTGATGTTTTTAATTTAGGGTGAAAAATAAAAAAGTTGGTTTATGTTTAACTATTTACAAAAAATATATATATAATTTTGTAAATTACTACAAGTTCTTTAGTATTTATTTTATATTACAAATTGTGCTCTTAGTACTTGTAAAATAAAAACAAATTACTTTAAAAGGATATGTTTTTAATATCTCAATGGGCATTTTTAATTTCAGAAAGAAAAAGAAAATGAAGTTTTTATAATCAAATAAAATTAAGAGAGGTTTTTTTTTGTGATTTACCTATTTATGTATTGAAGAAATAAAGAAATATCTATTTGTCATGCTATCCCAGTTTTTTGTTGAGTATGTTTCTACAAGTATATTAGTATGATTTCTCAATCCAATAAATGCATTATGCATGCGCTCTTCTGTTGTTCATCTACTTACAATTTATATAGGCCCTGGAAACAATGCTGATTTATGGGCAGCCCAGTAATGTCAGGCTGGGCTTTTATTAGGGTGGAAACGAGTTGGCCCATATATACATTCACTGAGTAATAACTAATAAGTACAAGATTATGGATAGAACAGAACAACCTATTTCTTGGACATTACCATATGGCAGTTTTACAACATTTAAAACTATGGAGTGTTTAATTAAAAAAAAAATTATGGAGTGTCAAATTTTGGATCTTTAGACTGAAGAATGAGTTGGAGAGAGATAATTAAAAAGGAATACAACATATCCATTTGTAACATGCGCACCATGTCTGGAAAGTGTACTATATTGTAAAAAATAATAATAATAGAAAAAATCACTCCAATCAAAGCCAAATAAAGTCGTAATTGTCTCAATAATGAAGTGCCCATAGCTTACCATACAGTTTTTTTTTTTTTTTTTTTTTTAGGGGAAAAATCAACTTCATTCAGCTAAGAGGATTGCTCCTCAGAAAATACAAGATTTTGCAAGTTGGGAGGTATGTCACCAACATGATACCCATTACATTCATCAGAAAACGCAAAACGGGCCAAATTATGAGCTAGTCCATTGGCACTCCTAGGAACAAAATTAAAAGAAATTGAGTCAAAATCAGAACACATAGGCCTTGTATGGTTATGTTTCCATGGACTATTTCTGGTTTTAGTGTTGGAAAATGAATTTTCAAAATTTATTGGTTTTAGTGAAAACCTGGAATTATGTTTGGATGAGTTAATGAGAATGAGTATTATGTAGGTTTGGAAATGAGATTATGTTTGGTTAAGTAGTTTTGAAATAATATTTTATGTATATAATAATTTGAAAAGTTGATAGTGGTTGAATATTTTAATTGAATATATAATATTATATTTGTAAGATTGTAGGCTAGTGGGTCTCATTAGATATATATAGTAGTATTTTAAGTAGATAAAGTTGGTAATGGAGGGTCCCACATATATAATTGGATTAAAAAATAAGAATAATGATTGATAAGTGATGTAGGGTAGTGTATAGGGTTGAGAATTGAAATTGTAGGTTTGATATGATGCTTTATGTGAAAAGTGGAAAGTGGAAATGATGATTTCCATTGGAAATTTTAGAAACAAACATGATTTCATTTGTATGAATAGTTGGAAATTGGAAATTGGGCCTTGGAAACATAAACAAACAAGGAGATTTGATGTCCTCCATAATGCTCCCCAAATATGAGAGGTTGTCGTGGCCTAACTTCAACCCATTTATCAGTTTGAGGAAATCCGATTCAACCTGTATTTGTCTAAGATTAAGATGTCGAGCTATCTTAATTCCTTCCCTGTACGCCAACGCTTCTGCCACCTCAATATCAAATTCTGGAGTAAGGTGCTTGGACATCGTTTACACAATATTTCCATTGTGATTTCTAAGAACCGCTCCTAGTCTAGTGCCAATGTTCCTGACAAGAGAGGCATCATAGTTAATTTTTATGATTCCTGGTGGGGGTTTAACCCATCCTTGTGCAATTGCAGTATTATGGTTGATGTGGCCAAGTGATTTGGCCTGTTGGAAATCTTGGAGACACCGCATGGCTGTAGAGAAACAATCCTGGTGGGATAGGACTTTGCTTTGAAAAGTTAAAACATTTCTAGCGTGCCATAACTCCCATAGGAGCATGGCAAATAAGCACCCGAATTCGTGATTTTGTATCTTCGAGATCTCGAATATGAAATCTGTTATTGATGCTTGATTTTGTGTCCACCAATTGGTTGTCTAATCGAAGCAAAGAGGCCCTCCAATAGAAATTGCTCCAAGTGCAATCACGTAAGGCATGTTCAGCTGTTTCCATGTGATCGTGGCATCTGATGCAATATGGATTTACGTCCACCCTTTTTTTGATTAAATTTTGTCCCACGGAGGATACCATTAGTTGTTTTCCATAGGAATACATGGACCTTTGGTGGAACATTTAAGCTGCCATATCCACCTCCAAATTTTCGAGACAGGTCCCGAATGAGAAGGCACATTGTCTGTTGCTCTATCAATGGAGAGTGCAATTTGGTATCCTAATTTAACACTGTAAAAACCATTTGTCGAGTAGTGTCACACCAATTTATTAATTCCTCCGGAATTTCAAAGTGGTATCGAGAGGATTTTAGCTTCGCTTTCGAGAAAATCTCATGTATGGCTTCGAGTTCCATTAGCGTATGCCTGGTAACATAAGCTCACTGACTTTTAAATCCATTGGCGGTCCGGATTATTTCGTGATGGTCGAAGTTCCCGCATTCCCGAAGCCATGGATCGAGCCACACTTGTGTTTTCTCACCATCTCCAATACGCCAACAAACCCCGCACAATAACACCTCTTTACTAGCCATGGTGCTTTGCCAAGTAAAACTGAGGTTGTAGCTCTTCATGGCATTCAAGAATGTATCATGTGGGTAATAGCAAGCTTTTAGAGTTCTGGCGAGTAGTGAGTTATCATCATTTAGAAGTCTCCAACATTGTTTTGCTAGCATAGCTTTATTGAACGCCTCAATGTCTCTAAAACCAAGTCCTCCTTCATTTTTAATCATGCGTAGTTTTCGCCAAGAAATCAGTGAATTCGCCCTTCATCTCTTCTTTGTCCCCACCAGAATCTCGCAATGAGAGAGTTTATTTTCTGACATACCCCCTTAGGAATTAGGAAGCAACTCATGAGGTATGTTAGGAATACTTGTGCCACACTTTTGATAAGTATTAATTTTTCACCGTAGATAGAGTCTTCGCTTTCAATCTTTCGCTTTTGTTCACCCTACTAGATTCCTTGAAATAGTGACATTTTGGAACGGCCTACTGTTGTGGGGATGCCCAGGTATATAGCATGTTTATCCACCAGCTGGACCCCCAATTGATTCGCAAGTGACTGGGCCAACGTGTGGGGGATGCCTCGACTAAAATTCAGCTCTGATTTTTCAAGATTTGCCATTTGTCCCGAAGCTTCACCATATGTGCTTATGATACTTTTGATAACTTCAATCTCCTTCATGTTCGCTCTTCCGAAGATAATGCTATCATCTGCAAAAAATAAATGGGAGATAGAAGGGGCCCTTTTGCATATTCTAGCATCATGTAGTTCTCCTTGAGATTCTGATCGCCGAATTAACGCCGAGAAGGCTTCCCACGCACGAAGAAAAAATAAGTAGGGGGATAGGGGGTCGCCTTGGCGAAGACCCCTAGAGGGGTGAAAGGGTGAGCCTGGCAATCCATTAGTAACGACAGAATATGAAACTGTAGTAACACATCTCATTAGTAATGAAACAATTGAGTTGGAGATTCCCATTTTTAGCATGGTTTTTTCCAATAATACCCACTCTACTCGATCATAGGCCTTGCTCATATCAAGTTTAAGTGCAAAAGTCTCTCTTTTTTGTGCATTGTTGGATTTCATAAAGTGAAATATTTCGAACACTAACAAAGCATTATCAGTAATAAGTCTTCCAAGGACAAAAGCCGATTGACATGGGTGAATGACATGAGGCAAAATTCCTTTTAAACGGTTCACAATGACTTTTGTGATTATTTTAATAATAACATTACACAAGCTAATAGGACAAAAATCACTCGGGGACTCGGGGCATTTTTTTCTTGGGTATAAGGACGATACAGTTACATTCACAACAAAGAACCAACTTTTGATGCTTGCCACCAAGAGAGAATTGGAGTATCCTGAGCTAGTAGTGTTAGAGTTTGTGTTTGTGTCCCGCATCGCCAATTTACTGGGTTGTTATTACGTTTAAATGTGGGTTGGACACCCTCTCCCCTTGAGCTAGCTTTTGGGGATGAGTTCTACCCAAGCCCACGATGATGGGAATTGAACCCCCAACCCATTTGGTTGGCACGCTCGGTGAGAGGCGGGTGTTAGGTTTGTGTTTGTGTCCCACATCGCCAATTTGTTGCACGCTCGGAGAGAGGGTGAGTGTTAGAGTTTGTGTTTGTGTCCCCATTGCCAATTTGGTTGGTACGCTCGGCGAGAGGGCGGGTGCTAATTTGTTGGGCTATTATTATGTTTAAATGTGGGTTGCATACCCTCTCTCCTTAAACTAGCTTTTGGGGATGAGTTCTACCCAAACCCATTTATTAAGTACATCATACATAACATAAGTTTATTAAAAATAAAAAATGAAGCATTTTATTTATGTGTTTATTTGTAAAAGTAAATTAATATCCACTCTTTTGATCATGGGGTTTGATTTCAATATTTGATATTAATCAATTGAAATCTCCTCATTTCAAGAATCAAGATACATACCATGTCAAAAGGTAAAGTCACCTTTTGAAAAGTGGGAAAGTTTGTCAAAAGATGTTGGTACATTGTTGACAAAATGAATATGCAATAGTAATTAGGCGGCTAATTACTTTGGGGTTGGTGGCAAAGTTAATCAAAAATGCCTATAAATAGATTGAGTTGGGATTATGAAACCACACCAAGGAGAAAGCAAGCATTCAAGCATTATTCATTTAGTCTTGTTTTAATTATTTCCTCATTTAAAAGAGTGATAGTTTTTCTCCTATTTCAAGAAAGAGTGTGATATTGTTCGCTTCTTGTATTTAGAGAGAAGGTGTTGTAATCCCTATTTTATAGTGAATTGCTCCTACACTTGCCCGTGGTTTTTCCCCTCAAATTTATTTGGGGGTTTTCCACGTAAAAATATTCGTGTCATTTTACCTTTATTTTTCTCACATCACTATTGTCATGGCTTTGTTCCGGTCCGTAATTTCCTAACAGTGGTATCAGAGCCATTGGTTTAGGGGTTACTGTTCACGGATTACTATCACGCACTATTCGCGTGAATAGTGAAATTCGGTTCAAGTGAAATTTAATCGGTGTGAACAAAATGACGACGAAGTTCGATGTAGAGAAGTTCAATGGGAATAATTTCTCATTGTGGAAAATGAAGATTAAGGCAATTTTGAGGAAAGACAATTGCTTGTCGGCAATTGGAGACAGGCCCGCAGATATCACCGACGATGCCAAGTGGAACGAGATGGACGGCAATGCAATTGCTGATCTGCACTTAGCATTAGCCGATGGAGTGTTATCCAGTGTGGCGGAGAAGAAGACGGCAAAGGAGATATGGGATACTCTAACAAAATTGTACGAGGCCAAGTCACTTCACAACAAGATTTTCTTAAAAAGAAAATTGTATACTCTTCGTATGGCGGAAACCACTTCGGTGACTGACCATATCAACACCTTGACGAACAACATCAATGGGTTACAAAATAGAAGTTGTTGAACGTGCGGAACTTTTGCTCCAAAGTTTACCAGATTCGTACGATCAACTCATCATCAACCTGACGAACAACATCCTTTCGGACTATCTAGTCTTGATGAAATTACGACCTCTATACTAGAAGAGGAGAGTAGGCGCGAGAAACAAAGAGGACAGACAAGCAAGTTCGCGAGCAGCGGAAGCTTTGGCGGTGGTGAGAGGAAGATCCACGGAACGTGGCTCGGTGGGAGTCAAAATCATGGTACATCAAAATCCAGGAGTAAAAAGAACATTAAGTGCTACAATTGTGGCAAAAGAGGGCACTTCAAGAAGGATTGTTGGAGTAAGAAGAGTGGCGACCCTGAGTCATCAAATGCTCAAGGAATGTTGCAAGTACCTGCGAAAATGGATAAGTTTTATACGGCGAAGCAACAACCAACGCTGAAGGCAGAAAATTATTTTCTGATGTCTGGCTTTTAGACTCAGGAGCAACCTGGCACATGACCTCCCGGCGAGAATGGTTTCACACATATGAACCAATCTCTAGAGGATCTGTATTTATGGGGATGATCATGCCTTGATATTCTTTGGTATTGGTACTATCAAAATAAAAATGTTTGATGGTACGATTCGCACCATTCGGAGGCGACATGTGAAGGGTCTACGGAAGAATCTTTTATCCTTAGGACAATTGGATGATGTTGGATGTAAAACTCGTATTGAGGATGGGATCATGAAGATCGTGAAGAGAGTGATTGTAGTAATGAAGGCGAAGAAACTCGATGCGAATTTTTATATGCTTAAAGGTGAGACAATGCAAGGAGGAGAAGCTTATGTTGCAGTTGCAGGTTCAGCAGAAGAATCAACGATAATGTGGCACCACAAACTTGGCCACATGTCGGAACAAGGGTTGAAGATTCTCTCCAATGGAACTACTACCGGTCTTACAAAGGTATCATTACCATTTTGTGAGCATTGTGTTACAAGTAAGCAACACAAATTAAAGTTCGGCAGATCAACATCTAAGAGTAAGGGCACCTTAGAGTTGATTCACTCTGATGTTTGGCAAGCACCACTATCATCCCTAGGAGGGGCGAGATACTTTGTATCTTTCATTGATGATTACTCCGGAGATGTTGGGTGTATCCTATCAAAAGGAAGGTCGATGTATTTCCGTCTTCAAAGTTTACAAAGCTCAAATAGAACTTGAATCTGGAAAAAGATCAAGTGTCTAAGGACCGATAATGGAGGAGAATATACAAGTGATGAATTTGAGTCTTTCTGTCAATAAGAATGCATCAAAAGACGATTCACGGTGGCGTACACACCTCAACAAAATGGAGTGGCGGAGCGAATGAAGCAGAACCTTGTTAGAAAGGACAAGAGCAATGTTGAGAATCTGCAAGTCTACCCAAGACGTGCAGGCGGGGCGATCAAAAACCGCCGTTATGTGATCAATCGGTCACCATCAATTGCGATTGATCTAAACACGCCCATGGAGATGTGGACTGGTAAGCACGCTGATTATTCTCGCTTACATACTGATTGACTGGTATTTTGCATGTATTTTGGGCTTAATATTGGCTAGAATGTGGGGATATGCATGCGTTATATGAGTAAATTGGGTAGTATTCTTGTTTTGTGGAATTGGATTACGCTTTGCTCGTTTTGTAGGAATTTATCTATATTTGTGGCATAGTGGCAACAATTCGAGCATCGCAACCGCCAATACTTGACACAAGTGACGAAGTTTGGAGTCAAGTCGAGAAGAAGTTGGACGAACCGGGCGAGAAACGGAAGAAAATAGTCTATGGGCATATTGTTCCCGGAGGTGAGCACGGGCGGGCGTGCTCTTTCAAAGCCGTGCTCAACCCAAACAGGATGACTCAAGGTGCGGCCTAGGGCACGGGCAGCCCGTGCCATATTGGCACGCCCGTGCTCCTCTGAAGAAAGATTACAAATGGTTCGGCACCCGGACCGCGGTCAAGTGCCAAAGAACGGGCACTGTGCCGTGCTTTGCGGAAAAACAGAGTTTATCCAATTTCAACTAGGTTTCGACCGACGAAGTACAAATAGACCGGGCGGCCAAACGGGGACACGCTGATTTTTACCCTAGAACCCGGAGAAAAGAAGCGATTTCCCACGGATACTTCGAGAGATTGATCAAGACCGCAACCACACCTTCGAGGATTGAAGATAGATCGAGAGATCGATCGTCATCCCCCGAGTCACTCATTCCATCGTATCGTTATTTCAATTAGTTAGATTTTGATTATAAATAATTTGTCTATGAATTGTTTATCTTCAATGTCCTGGCTAAACTTCTTGTGATTCCCTGTTTGGGAGTAGATTAATAAACACTTTTATGTGATGATTAATGATAATTGAAGTTAATGTTTTCTTTCTCTATTCAAGTACTTTGCTTTAATTCTTGTTTTATCAAAAGGCCTTTGATCTAAACTTGTTTGATGTATTGATTCATAATTCTAACCGATGAGTTTCAATACTAGATCTTGAGTACTTGACACAAATAGATTGCATGATTGAGAAGTCTGTGAATATTTGTGAGATCTTTTAATCTTTTGAACTTTTGGGAGTTGGATATCTCATGTTGAGTAGAGATCTTAACATAGATATTCCAATCAACGCTTTTACATACATCTCGAGAGAGGGAGTAAATTACTTTTGTGATTGGTCTATAGAGAAGAATATGTTTAACCTTGGTTTGCTTAACTTTGAGCATAAAAGTGGGATATTAATTGAAACCATAACCCAGAATCCATCCATTCATACTTGATCTTTCAATCAACTCTTTTGCTTTGTTAATTTAGGATTAATTTACGCTTTAGTAGTAATAAAACCAAACCTTCAAATTTTGATAGTTTAGATAAAAATAGGACTATTATAATCCAATACTTAGTACATTAATTTATTAATCCTGTGGATTCGACCTTGCAAACCCTATTCTATAAATTGATCCGTACACTTGCGGTGAAGCTATAAAAATAGGCGAACACATACATTTGGAAGTCCTGTGTATGTGATGTACAATGACCAAGAAAGAACGAAGTTGGACCCAAAGTCCAGAAAGTGTATCTTCTTGGGGTATCTTTGATGGAGTCAAGGGGTATCGCTTGTGGGATCCCACTACCCACAAGATTGTCATCGAGAGATGTGATATTTGCGAAAGATAAACTGCAAGAGAAGGAGATAGTAACAACAAAGAGAACCAGGAGACTACTACGGAATAGTGGAAAATAATCTGAGAATGAAGATTCAAAATCTTCCTCAGCATTACGAGCACGAGGTACAAGAACAAGTCGAGTCGATGACCAAGAAACGTCGGTCAACTCGTGAGAGAAAGCGCCCGGCTTGGCAATCGTAGTATGTTATGGAGAGCAATGTTGCATCTTGTCTTTTTAACGGAGGATGGAGAACCATCAACTTTCCATGAAGCTACAAAAAGCTCGGGGACGTCTCGATGGATGACATCAATGCATGAAGAAATTGAAGCTCTCCACAAGAATCAAACTTGGAAACTAGTACCGTTACCACATGGTAGAAAAGCCATTGGTAATAAATGGGTCTACAAGATCAAGCGGGATAACAATGATCAAGTAGAGCGGTATCGTGCAATTGGTGGTGAAAGGATATGCTCGAAAGAGGGTATTGATTTCAACGAGATATTTTCCCGGTGGTTCGACTCACGACAGTGAGAGTAGTCCTGGCTATGTGTGCTACTTTTGACTTACATCTCGAGCAGTTAGATGTAAAAACGTGTTTCTTCATGGAGAGCTTGAAGAAAAGAAATTTATATGCTTCAACCGAGAAGGTTTCTTTGAAACAGGCAAAGAGAACTTGGTTTGTAGGTTGAACAAATCTCTGCATGCGGTCTCAAACAGCGCCGAGGTGTTGGTATAAGAGATTTGATTCCTTCATAATGAGCCTTGAATACAACAGACTTAGTTCACCATTGTGCGTACTACAAAAGGTTTGATGATAATGATTTTATTATTTTCTTTGTTGTATGTGGATGATATGTTGGTGGCCCCAATAAAGATCGGATCCATGAAATGAAGGCACGATTGGCTAGAGAGTTTGATATGAAGGACTTGGGACCAGCAAACAAGATTCTATGGATGCAAATTCACCGAGGCGAAATAATAAGAAGATCCGGCTTTCTCGGAAGAACTACTTGAGAAAATTTTGCGACGCTCAACATGCAAGATTGTAAGCCGGTTCTACCCCTCTTCCTATTAATTTCAAGTTATCCTCAAGTATGTGTCCTAGTAATGAAGCAGAGAGGAAGGAGATGTCTCGAGTACCGTATGCATCAGCAGTGGGGAGTTTAATGTTCGCTATGATATGTACAAGACCAGACATTGCGCAAGCGATGGGAAGCGATCGATCGATACATGGCGAATCCTGGTAGAGAGCATTGGGATACAGTGAAGAGGATTCTGAGATACATCAGAGGAGCCTCGGATGTTGCATTATGTTATGGAGGATCGGATTTTACTGTCAGGGGTTATGTTGATTCGGATTTTGCAGGTGATCTTGATAAAAGAAAACCCACTATGGGCTATGCGTTTACACTTGCCGAGGAGGAGAGTCATAAGTCGGGTTTCAAAACTAGATGTTGTAGCTCTATCTACAATGCTTTAGTTGTAGCTCTATCTACAACTAAAGCGGAATATATGGCAGCGACTACGCAAGCTTGTAAAGCGCGATCGGATCTGAGTTATTGGAGGAGCTCGGTACAAACAAGAAAAAGATTGTTGTTTTGTGACAATGATCAGTGCTTTGCATATTGCAATGAATCCAACCTTAAATTCAAGGACAAAGCACATAGGAGTTCAATATCACTTCGTTCGGTAAGTAGTGGAAAATGGAAGTGTGGATATGCAAAAGATCCATCGGCGGGAGAACTAGCGACAGCATGACTAAACCAATCAACACCGCAAGTTTGAATGGTGTAGATCCTCATGTGGCCTAGCGGAGACGTAAGCGATGTGTGTGCGGTGTAGAGAGTGATGCAAAGATTACAAAAGTGATTTTAAGTGGGAGAATGTCAAAAGGTAAAATCACCTTTTGAAAAGTGGGAAAGTTTGTCAAAAGATGTTGGCTGTTGTTGACAAAATGAATATGCAATAGTAATTAGGCGGCTAATTACTTTGGGGTTGGTGGCACAGTTAATCAAAAATTGCCTATAAATAGATTGAGTTGGGATAATGAAACCACACCAAGGAGAAAGCAAGCATTCAAGCATTATTCATTTAGTCTTGTTTTTAATTATTTTCTCATTTAAAAGAGTGATAGTTTTTCTCTTATTTCAAGAAAGAGTGTGATATTGTTCTCTTCTTGTATTTAGAGAGAAAGTGTTGTAATCCTATTTTATAGTGAATTCTTCCTACACTTGCCCGTGGTTTTTCCCCTCAAATTTATTTGGGGTTTTCCACGAAAAAATATTCGTGTCATTTTACCTTTATTTTTCATCACATCATTATTATTAAGTGGCTTTGTTGGTCCGTAATTTCCTAACTGACCAAACAGGCTAGGATTCCATCAAACTTATTACGAACTTGATAAACACACACACACACAGAGCGTGTCCGGCAAGAATTCTACTTTGCGGCGACCGCCCAACGTTGGTGGTCTTGGTCCAAGAAATGTGTGATGCCTTTCTTTCTTGAGTGTGGGTGGCAAAAGTAGATGGTGACTGTTGGGGGGGAATTAATCACTAGGGAATATTTGTCTCTTCTCAAAGTCAAGTCTGCCATTGAATTCCCATATAACATCAAATAATAATAAACAATAAATAATTTAAAGATTAATAACTATTGATCTCAAGCCAAATATCGAGTAGTTTGATTCATTTTTCAACCCTAGTTATAATGACGAACCAAGTTTGAACGTATTTTTGCTTTCAATAAGATGTAAAGCTTGACTCGATTAGTAAAATGAGAATATAATATGTATAAAAAAACTCAGTTACTCGAGTTTGATTTGTGTTTAGTTCTATTAAACCTCGTTTGAGCTCGAATTGATTAATAATCAAACCAAACTCAAACATAATTTTAAAACTTACCTAAATTCAAATAAGCATGAATATTATTATCATGTTCGGCTCGACTCAATTTATTTACACCCTAATTATAAAATAGTTTTCTCGATAATATATTTTTATTGTAAATTATATTGCATTGTTTATTAAAATGTACGAATTGTATCAGCGCATATATTGATTAAGAATAGAGATTTTATATGTAACAGTAGATGTGATAGAATTTATATGATAATCGGCGTCCTAACAAACACTGCTTGTTTCCAACTAATAACTCAGTATATACTATATAGTCCTGTAAAAATTAACTTACTAATTAACAGTTAATACCTATCTATTTGACGAAAATTATCTAAATGGAAAATAATATGCCCCCATCTTTGCAACTTTTAGCTCACTTTTTGTTGATACGTCTCAATCTAAATTTAATATTTTCATCCACTCAAAAAAAAAATTTAATATTTTCACAAAAAGAATTTATAATTTATTCCAACAGTTAGGCAAAGTAAAAGACAGGCAGCCTTATATCAAGCATGCGTGTTGATAACTTCATTTACCACTAACCAACGTATATTCCACTACAATCCATCATCCAATATCTGCCCTAAATGGCCTCATACATATACATATCCAAGTAGGTCCCTATTACATTTTTTTGGTCAAAAAGTTAAAAGATTTTCTTTCTGTAGCTGCCATTTTTATTTGTTTCCAACCCACTATCCTAAAGTTTTCTTCACACACCACTCTAGCTTGGTTTATATGCTAACTGCTAATACACAGCAAGAAATCATGAAAATTACCACCACATAAACCTAATTATACTTCAACTTCATAAATGGTCTCACTCGTATATATTTTCAACCACCAATCAGTGTTCTAAAAAGCGTTAGGTACTAGGTAGGCAGCAGACTGGGTCTAGCTCCTAGGTGAAGCCTGGACAGGTTAAACGGGCCTAATAAAAAAAACGTAGGCGAACAAGGGGAGCCTAGCGCCTACGCGGAGACTAATCGGCTAGACAGGAATTTTTAAAACAGTGCCACTAACTAATTACTGGACTGTAGAAAAACCCACAAACACGTTTTTATTTATTTTTATTTTTTAATAAAATATTACATGGACTAATTATATGTGTCTAACCAACCAGAATTAAGGATGATCTAAGCAAATAATTAATGTTGGTAGAGTGGAGTCAACCATTAGAACAACCAGTAAACTGGTGAGGAGAGTCAACCACTAACTGGGCATTTTAGTGCATGGTCCTGTTGGATCTTAACTGAAAATTTCCCAGCAAAAATGGTGTTAAGTTGGTGATGTTCCATCTTCTACAGACCTATCATAGTAACAGTTTATCAATCCGTGGTGGCATTATGGAGTTCAACATGTACATAATTAGTCAAATACGAGTGAATATGAACCTTTTAAACGACAATGATGATTACTATTATGATACAACACGCGTGTATTTTTCTTTTCGTTATTTTTTTACCTAAAGAGATACAACTTGAAAGATGGATGATATAGTGGAAATTTATTTATAGATAAGAATCATGTTTTTGTCATGATTGATACATTATATTCACAAAATCAATAATCTGAAAACGTTTTCATATCGTTTGATGTTTAGATGCATATTTTGAAATTTTAAGGATACGAGCACTATATATATTTAATTATATTCTTTTATGTATTGAAAGTATAGGCATACTAAATACAATCAAAAAAAATTAATATTTCAAATATAAAAAAACTAAAATTTCATAAATACTCAAATCTAAAATGGGATAACTCACAGACACATAAAATATGTTGAAAATATCAACAATAGAATAAATCATGTCTTTCCATATTTGGATTTATAAGAATTTATTGGTATGTGTAGAGAAATGTATTAAGGGAGTATCGGAGAAAAGCTACATATTCGGTGCGGGTACACCATCCTCACAAAAGTTTCTGTGTTTCCTAGGTATTATACTTAGATATTTACAGCGATTTGTATATTTTTCCGGCAAAATTGTATTATGGGTCCTGTAACTATTGGGTGGTAGCAAAAAGGTCTTGTAAAAATTACATTTTGCAGAAAAGTCATGTAACTATAGAAAATTCTCGAATTTGGTCCTATAAAATACACAATTTGCAAAATAGTCCTATAACTACATGGAAATTTCAATTTTGGTACTAATTTCATGGAGTTTCAATCACGTGATTGGCACATGTTGTTCCTCATTTCTGTTGAAATTAGGACTAAAATTGAGATTTCCATATAGTTACAGGACTATTTTGCAAACCATGAATCTTGTAGGACCAAAATTGAGATGTATTTATAGTTATAGGACTTATTTGCAAAATTTGATTTTTACAGGACCTTTTTGCTACTATCCAATAGTTAAAGGACTAATTTTGCAATTTTACCTATTTTTTCGGCTTTCTATCGCTCTAATATTTTAAAAACAATCCAACAGCGCATAATCTCGAGGAAACTAATTTATGACATGCTAAAACTGTACAAGACATCATTCAATTACTAATCAGCTGTACTTAGGAAAGATTCAATTTCAAACACATCACAATCACCTCATTGAGATGGTCATTACTCATGATCCAACAAAAAATCATTAAAAGTGGGCCCTAAAGTGCTACACAGTTTTTCTTGAAAAAAATAATAAACTATTAGACATGCTCATTTCTTTGCTCGTATAAATACTACATATATGTGGTACACTCAGAAAGCCAATTAACAGTTCAAAGCCAATTATAACTTCTACTCCTCAAATAAATGTTTTTTTGCCTACAGTTTCTTGCCAGAAGTATGGGAAATTGCTTAGTTCTTCAAGACAAGTCTGTTAATGTGATGAAAACAGATGAAAAGATCAATGAACACAAATCCCCAATTAAAGTCATGTCTGAATTTTCTCATCACCATGAAACCTCTGATAATTATAAACTTCCAGAAATAAAGCACCTGCATCCAAATGCAGAAATGGTTGAAGGTCAGTTGAACTATGTTGTTCCTCTACCGGTGGCGGCCCAACCGACTAAGAAGAAGAAGACGGTTCGATTTTCAGATGATGTCGTGGAAGAAAAGAGACAAGAAACTGGAGTCGTGAGGATTAAGGTTATGCTCAGCAAGCAAGAGCTGAAGGCAATGATAGGAGAAGGGGGAGTTTCAGTTGAAGATATGATTTCTCAGGTGCAGAAAGAATTAATCGCTAACAAGATTCAAATTATTGACAGAGATGATGGTAATAGGCCTTCCAAAGGATGGTTGCCAGCCATGGAAAGCATCACAGAAGTGAACTAGTTCTTGGCTTTTTTTTTTTCTTTCTTTTGCTTTTCTTTTTCAGTTCGACTCAAAACCTGTTATATTTGAAAAAGGAAAGTAAAAGAAAGAAAAAAAAGAGGGGATTAAAAAGTTGATCATTAGAATTTAGAAAAAAATATAGCGAGGACCGTTACGGTTGACAAGAGATAGATTTCAAGTTTTCTTTTTATCAGGAATGTACATGACTCTTCTCAATTGTAGTTTAACACCCTAAAGCAATCTAAATGAAGCTAAGAAGCTTTTGGGTTCCTCAAAAGTTACTTCTAATTCCGATGCAACGTAAAGAATCAAGTAAATTACCTAATATACAAAGTCATGCAATCAGAAAGCAATGATGATGCTATAGATCTTTCCAAACAGGTGAATAATTTGGGCTATCCAATCAATCAGCTGACAGAAAATTTATAAGTCCATTTAGAGATTGAAATAGACGCAGGGAGATTGGTTAAACTTCGTCTGTTATTGAGGGACAGGAACTGGGAATTTACACGGAAAAGAACAAGGCAATAGCTATGCTACCCATATTATGCTAGCAAGATATCACTTGTCACAGAGTCATAAGACATTATTAAAACATGACTGCATGAGTCATCCAAAAAAGACAATCTTGTAGTTAGTTTCTCATTGCATAACAGGAAAACTTCTATCTTAGATAAGTCATAAGATGCACGTGACCTGTGCCAATTACATGGCTCATGAAGAACCTCTTTCCTATAAGTATTATGGAATACTAGTTGATTCCAAGAAAACTACTTGCTCTTTATTGGTTTGAGATCACAAAAACCAATTTCACTAGAGTTTTCTTAATAAGGATCAAAAGCCCAAAAGGAAAATTTTCTACATGTTCCATGGTTCATTAGCCAAAGATTCGCAGCCAATGTGGCTCTTAAACGGTATATTATACCATTTTTCATAATTATGCATATAGATGTAAGCTGGCATTAATAAATAATGAGGTCTTGTAAAACCTGCAGGTTACGTCAGACTGCCAAAGCCTCTTGCTGAGAATGCCACGCGACTACATCCTTGTAAGACAAATTACCCCCAAATATATCCAAAGCACTTCCCACTGTGACATCTACACATCCCGTTCCAGCTATTTTGATCCTCTCTAAATCAGCCATAGTGGTGACTCCACCAGCATATGTCACCGGAATCTAAACAAACACATAAGAAACAATTCAAACCGAAGCAGCTGAAGAGACACGAGCCTTACAAAATGGGGATACTTGATGCACAGAGCTACTCCAGTAGCATGATGTAGGCAAATGATATGGCCAATATGTCAATGCCGAATGACAAAACCACTACTTCCATCATGAAACGATGAAAGAATGATCTTTGAAGCAATGAGCCCAAGGAATCGGTGGGGAAAGAAAAATTACTAAACTAGAATGAGATGAGTCGAAAAGAAGAGTATTTGCCAATAATGTAGTACATTCAGTTTGAAAAGAAGCAAGAAAAGTATAACACGGCTATGGAAGACAAAATATTCAAAACTAGATTCACAAGAAACACACCGGTGAGTGCCTGCCGAGCAAAGCAACAAGCTCTTCATCAATTCCCAGCCTGCAATATCAAAGTAGGCAGATAACATCAGATGCAAAGTATTGGTACTTCAATGTCAGGACAAATCTTTATAAATTCTCTAATAGCGAAAGAGTGAAAATGATTTTACAGATGCACATTGCCTTTTGTCAGATTGTTTTACACACAATACTTAGTTCTGCAAGCAAATGTTAGGGACCCCATATTAGCAATAAGACGTACTTTTTGCCTTCAACATCAACTCCATGGACAAGGAACTCATCAGCATATTTGGCAAGAAACTCCAACACTTTTTCGTCGAGATATACATCAGTGAACTTCTGCCATCTATCTGTGACAACTGCATATTTACCCTCCTGCATAAAACCTTTTCAAGTCAGTAACAGTAACACATTGACCATAATACATTTCCTGTTTTGACAAAGGAGGTAGCTGCAAACATTCCTATATAACCGATCATATCAGCTATTTTGTAATCATACAGAGAGTTACTATTATGGGTATCGGAATAACAATCAGATCAGCAGTTATTTATATAAAATAATTTCACAAAACTCGTGATTACACGGGTTGCTAATTGCTAGTAATTTAGAAGCAAGCACATACAACTATTTGTAGACATAACCTCCAATGAGAATGGAAATAGGTGGAATTTGAGTGGGCTTGGATTGGGTTCATACGGATGTTAGCGTATTCTTTTCCACCAGGAACCCAACCAAATATCTGCTCAACCCAATAATAGCCAAACGTAACCCAACATGAAAAACGTAAGATCAGCTCAATAAACTGACAGATTCCACTGGATCAGGCTATGAAAGCATATTGATTTACTGTCAATTTATTCAGAAGTTCAACCTCAAATAGTTAAAGAACTAGAGTCTTGAAAAGAGTGACGAAGGAGTCAGCCAATACAATTCACAACATATTACAGGGCCAGTATTATGCTTACCTACCGTTGTATTTATAATGTCTAAATATAGCAACACCTGGAGGATCTTCTAATACTTACACTAACTGCAATTTCATGAAAACAGAGAAAATAAAGACAAAACAAAGCGGAGACAAAAGGTGATTCTTAGGACTCTGTAAATGATCCTTCAAAAGTTAAAACTTCAAATGACAATCGAAGAAAACCCCGAGTCTTATATTTGCGAGGAATGTTCAATAAAAAAAAAATGTTTTTTTTGTTCTGCTTCAAATAAAAGAGCTGAAATTTTGCTTTTATATTTTTAAGTGGTCAAAACTAAAATCTCAACTAAAAGATTTTTTAATAATTTCAATTATTAAAAATTGTCTTCAAAATTTGAAGGCCGTCAAGAAGGTTTGGTTTGGGTTAAATCAGGTTAATAGGTCACCAAGAAAAAAACTGTAGGTTTTACGGTAACTCAAAGCCTGACTGGACAAAAATGCCCAAACTAAAACTAAAATTTTCGTTTCGGCTTGTCAAGCGGTGTCAGAAATTGCCATCCCCAACCTCAAACACAAACCAAAAGAAACAAAAAGAATGTTCAGAAAGCTTCTTTTAAGTGACACAAATTTAGTCCTTAAGAAGAGATATACCTTCTTTCTGCAACTAAGGTCCAACACAAGTCTCTGTTTTCCCACAGCATGGGCAAGTTCCTTTAACCTTTCGAAATCAACTTGTCCATCTTTGAATACGTACTGCCATTGCAATGAAGAAGTACCGAATATATAAGCTTCTAATTTTTTTGGCCAGCATGATTTACATCCAAAAGATTATTCAACATACTGAAAACATGAATATTATCAAAACGTGTGGAAATTTTCCACTGAAACCTATGGGAAATTCTAACTGTCCATATGCAACCCCCTTGTGCAATGTTCTATTTGAACAATATCCCAGTCCCATTTCCTATATTTTGAGACTATTTGCCTGAGCACAATAAGCATGACTGTCTATCAAGTCTGAGATTTGGCTCATGTAGATCATATAGAAAATCAACCACCATAAAAATCAACCACCATACAAAATGCAGGATCTAACAAGCTTAAAAAACAAAGAACAAAGAGGTCACTGACACAGAATGTGTGCATATAATCGTTTCCTATATGGTCAACAAGAAAGCGTCAGTAAGCAGTGTACAATTTATTATGCAATTTTAGTACGCCCAGATCAATTGGCTAAACCTTGATGTTCATAGCAGTAGTTCATGACGGTATCCTAACATGCATAAGTGCAAGTCAGGTGAAAACAATGGTTTTATGAGAGCTCTCATAACATCATATATAGTATGCTTGTATTGATCGAAACTCGGAAGAGAAGTTACTTTTGGCATCGCATAAGGCAACATGAAATACAGGCCAAAAGACAAAACTACTTGAGAGGAATAAACAAAATAGTACGTACTGATGTAACAATAACATGGCTCGCCCCTTCATCTATGTAACCCAAGGCATTACTTGAATTGATACCACCTCCAACTTGCAAACCACCTAGATTTTTCCATTATAAAAGTAAGTACAGTGGAAGAAAATCTGTAGGTCCAACATGCTATCAACCTTGAAGATCAAAGATCAAGGGGAAACTCCACGTAACTCTGCGTACAATTTATATTCTGAACAGCAATATCTGAATAACTCAAAATAGCTTCTCCAGTATGATTCAATTGGATGGGATCTTCACAGTCGATGATAAAGCATTGACATCAGTTATTCTATTTTAACTTCAGCCAGCGCTGCAAATGACTTTAGATAAGACACAGAGCGCAAAACTGGACTAGGATACAAGATAAGAAATGCAGTTTGCTACTGATATCAGATATTTTTTGTGCCAATTTTTTTTAAAGAAAACATAAAATCAGTTAATCCAGTAGAATGTGCATTTTGGAACTTGTAGCACTAACTGATTGGCTATAATAGTCTTTGAATCCAGTTAAATATCCATTTTGGAACTTGGAGTCGTAACTGATTGGCTGGAATAGGGTTTGCCATAAGTAAAAAATGGATGAGGTAGTAACATACCCATAGTTGTAAAAATAGTATCATTCAGATCAAGTTGAGAGAAGATCCAAAGTGATGCATAAACTGGCTTTTTCCATGAGAAGATGCATAGAGTTCCTCCTCAACAAGAGATTGTTTTGTTTACATTGGATCTTGATTTTAAGAACTAGTATTAGGCCTGTCCACGGTTCCGGAACCGCCGGTTCCGGTTCCAAATAATATGGAACCGGAACCAGAACCTTGAACAGGCGGTTCCAAGACGGTTCCAGAACCGCCGGTTCCGGTTCCAGAACCGGAACCGTGGAACCGGCGGTTCCATTCGGTTCTGGAACCGTCTTCTTTTTTGTTTTAATTTTTTTTTCAAAAAAAATTAATATTTTTTTGTTTAAATATAACACAATATAATTCAATACCAAAATTAGAATATTATCTTAGATTATTTGAAGACTTTAAATTAAATAAAACAAAAAAAAAGAAAAAAAATGGGTTTGAACTTAATATGAATAATTAATATTAAGCTGCGTAGGTATCCTCTTCGGATATAGTGGAATCAAAGTCCACATATTTCTTTATACATTTTTTACCATTATTTCTTATAGTAGGTGTAGGTTGTATTTCTTGTTAACTCGTTTCTCTCTTAAATTTTAAACTATATGCATTATAAGTTCATTATATTTGTTGGAATCGTGGAACCGGAATCGTGGAACCGACAATTTAGAACCGTGGAACCGGAACCTTGGAACCGGAACCGTGGAACCGGAGGTTCCACGGTTCTTCCAAAGGAGGAACCGGAACCGGAACCGATAAAGACCAGTTCCTTCAAGGTTCCGAACCGAGAACCAGTCAACGGTTCCAAGAACCGTTGACCACGGTTCCGGTTCCGGTTCCTCTTCCGGTTCCGGTTCCATTTGGTCAGGCCTAACTAGTATAGAAAAAATGAGCTTTCTGCAGAAATTTTGGGGAGGTGTCACAAAGTTCATAAGAACTCTAAATTCAATTCCTGACATGTGACAGCGATACATGATCGAATTGTGAGAAACACGAAATGATAATTGAAAATAATTTCTGAGTTGAAAGTTGAACACGTATCCAATCCTTGTACTTCAACTGCGTAACAATCAATCTAATTGCAATGTTATCAACAAATATACTGTTTCTAGTCCAGCTATAAGCTGCTATCCCTAACATTTCATTTGGAATTATTACGACTAACAAATGAATCTTATATCCCTTCACTGACTTTTAGGTAAGGGGACTTATAATAATAAACAAGCCAATACATTTAGAAAGACACCATAAATGATATTATTATTGTTTAAAAGGAGAGAGTAAATCATGCATACCAGGATAAGCATGTAAGGCTTCGATTGCTGCTGAGTTACTCAACGGATCAGCTCCAAGCATGATCACATGGCCACCAGTAAGCCCATCGTCCTTATACATTTTAGCATATTCTGCAGCTGATTTATCAGATTCATAATTAGTGATAAGACTTGAATCTCCCTCTTTAGAATCTCGAAGAGTGGATCCAACAATCTGTTTCACTTTCCCCTGAAAATGTATTAGAATTATCTTGATGCTAGTCATCCATAGTTGATACTTATAAGGTAAAACGACAGGAACTGATAAATTTCAGTTATGTGGTATATCATGCAAATGTTAGAGATACAAAAACCTAATAATGAGGAACTAAAGCAACAAGAAGGCAGCTACTGCCTTATGAAAGTCCATAAAGAGGATCTCTCCTCCTTCCATGGGAGCCTTTAATGATTTTGATATTATATGCAACTTATTGTGTTGATGATCTTGAATAAAATACAAGTTCAAGAAACCATCCTAATATTCCTGATTCCTCTGCCAGAGGAACTTCAAAAAAGGGTGAGATAGGACAGATAAACTCGATGAGCAGGTATCAATGTAAATGGTTCAAGTACTTAAATAGTATCTTTTCAAAGTACAGCTTAAAAGAAGCTCAGCATTAACCAGTCTCTCTCAATATAAGCGAAGTAATGACTTTGGAAAATCTCAATGTTTCTGGCAAAGATAATATTGTTGTATCTCCTTAGAACTTCTCCAATTTTAGGACAAGATCTAGACCTTATATTGTCAATTTCTCAATTCATCTGCCCATGTAATTTTATGTTTCACATCTCTTCATTCTTTCTTTTCTCTTATTTAAAAATCTAAAGACGTGCTTCGTGCAAGATGGCAAATTATTATCACAGCAGGCGCTCTTTCATGTCACAAATTTCACGGACATACTTTTGGGATTCCAGATGATGGAAAAAGAGATTCCATACATATTAGGCCTTGCAAGCCCTATGGCTGGTTTTAGAGTAAAAACAGCGTCCTGGTCGGCTAAAATTGTTGATACTATTTTACAGACCCTATTTTATAGACCCTTTCTGCTTTTTACTGAAGAAATTGCTTCTACGCATGCAGTCCAAACAATCTAAAAACATATGTTACAATCTTATGATATAAAAAAGGCTAGTTCACAAGGTGACTCCAAATAAACCAGTAAGAAAATTGGATTAACATTCATATAGGAATTACTGTAAATGTAATAAAAATACCAACTACAAAAAAATCTGCAAAATAACAAAGAGGAGGGGAAGATTTTGAGATATCAACAAGTATTCCTGTACCCATGGGACTTCTTTCTCGTTCTCGAGCTAATAACCAAAATCTCACCCTCCAAACTATTCATGTTTTCATCATAGACATTTTCTGAAGGTGAATGGCAGTGGAACTGATTGGTGATTAGCAGTTCCATTTTTTCATTCTTTTAAATTTACCTCCCTACTATTTTCCCGTACATTAACCTTGTCATGAATATGATCCCTACTATGTGGGGTATGGACATTGCAAGTTAGGCCATCCCACAAGCTGGGCATGACGTCAGTTACTCACATTAGCAGTAAAAGGAATGCTTGCACAAGATATTGAATCAAACCTTGTGTATGTCAATGCAAGGGCGAAACCGAACCCCACATTGTACCGATAGCCTTCGAGTTCCTGAAAACAATTTAAACATTCTGATTACTGTAAATTTATGATTCCCCGAGTACTATTTCTACCCATCAGTGCGAATGAGAATGGAAGAAAAACAAAAGCATACTGGGGACCAGCCGAGGGGCAGCATGCACCAATGTTGGCTTTCGAGGAGCATAAACTGTTGAAGGCTCAGTAAGGTCCTTCCAGATTGAACTTGCTTTAAAGCCGTGAATGCTCATAATAGAACCGAATTGGGATTGATCACCTATATATCAGCATTAATGTAAGAGTCATTCTATCAAACAAGTCTCGGATATGGCGCAAAGAACTTCAGAACTTTAAATGGGAAGTATCAACAACTTTGTTATAAAGAATAGCCAGTGCAACTAATAATTTAGGATGAAGTTAACCAAAAAACAGAATCGCCCGACTAGTTTTAGTAACATTAGAATTTTAAGTAAAATAAACCAATAAACTGCGAATGGAAAGGTACCTGGACTGCAGGAGGTGTACTACTATTCGTCTATGAGAAGTCGATGTCGGAATGTGTTATCGCCGACAGACAGTGAGAAGAGGAGAATAGGGATTGATAAGGAGAGTGGACAGCCTGCTCTGCACAGAGCGTTTAAGGAGTCTGGGTTTGTAATTTGTAAAAGAATTTGACTAAATGGGGGAAATTGCATAAAACCCCATGCGTTTAGCCAAAATTTCAAACGTCGCTCTTCGTATTCCTAATTTCCTATACCCGGTTGGGCACAGAATCCCTAATCCCAAAGAAAAAGCATGTTCTTTAGGGTGTGGATATGCTTTTCATTTTGAAAATTTTTCTTTTGTTAGAGAATAGGGATAAAAAAAAATTGAAAAAAAAAGATGAATTTTGAGAGTGTGATTGAATGTGAGATGAAAAAATAATGATAAAAGTTGATTTGATTTAAAAATAGTAAAATAATGATTGGATATGATTGATAGTTAGAAATGTGTGAGTGAGTGAATAGTGGAATTTGTGAGAGAATGTGTAATAATAATTAGTTTTTTTGTGAAAAAATGTGTAGATGTGATTGGTATGAGAAAAAAGTAAAAGTGGGAGAATAATGTATTTTCTGAAAATTATCATAAACATTTGTACGTTTGGGTAAAAAAATTATCCAGCGGAACGAAAATGGAAATCCTTCCATATCCAATCGCAGACTTAGTGCTTCTTCTAAAAAAAAATGGTTCTTTAGTGCCAAATTCGCGGTGAGCAAGTCAGCAAGCGACCGAACCACAAAAAATCGAAAACCAAAATTATATTTTTTTTCTTAACTGAAATCGAACCGCATTGCTAGAAAAATCAAACCAAACTAATATTTTGGTTTGGTTCGGTTCAGTTTTAGGTCCGGGCTTTATTTTTTGCCTTTATTTTATTTGCTAAATATATATATTATTTATATTTATTTGTCGATTTAACAATGAAATAAATTAAAAATTAATATAATAGTATAAAAATAGAGTAGTTCTCCTGTCAGACGGTCTAACGGATCTAAGTCCGTTTCACAACACCCGACTTGGATCTTTAAAAAAAACCAATCGATATGCTCTGCTCTCTCTCTCTTTCTCGCGATCAATCTCCATCCTTTGGGCTCCGACGCACAGCAGAACGGTGGAGGCGGTGTTCATATGATGTTATCGTCAGAAAATAGAAAATCAGCGATTGTGTCCGAAGATTATTCGTTGAAATTTCCTGTTGTTGCTACTCGTGATTCACGAAATATAAGTATTCTTAAGGTGGTCGAAGGTTTATAGAGTTTCAATGGTGAGGTTTTGCATTTGACTGAGTCCAAAAATGGTGAAAAGTTTGTTGGGAACAAAATTTGGTGGTTGGGAGTGGGAATTTTAGTATGGAAATTGCATTTGATTTTAGAAAAAGTATTGTGAAAACCTCCATTTTTGTACGGAGCCCTGTAAGAAGACTTATTGTTCACATTGTAGAAATTTGGGTTTTTATTAATTTGGGGTTTGTCTATTATTAATTATACTTTACACTTAAACATGTATTACTCTTTTGCAAATCGGTAATACTTTTCAGTTTAATATGTAATATATTTTTTTTTTAAATGTGTAATAATTTCACTTAAAACTATAATACTTTTTATCTTACCGCGTAATACTTTTCAATTCAACATTTAATACTTTTCCATTGGACTCTTAAAAAGTGTTCATAATAAAAACTAATACTTTTTAGGGAGCTACTAAATACCTTTTAGGAGGAGGACTATCAAAAACTTTTCCAAGAGAAGTACTAATACTTTTCAGAGGGGTTATTAATACATTTTAGACGAGAAACTAAGGTGGCGATTGAATATAAATTCCATTTTCGTTCCGCTGGAGAATTATTTTTGACCAAACATGCGATTGTTTAGGAAAATTTTCAGAAAATATATTATTATCTCACTTTCACTTTTTCTAATTTTTCCTCTCACCAATCACATCTATACATTTTTTCACAAAAAAATTAATCATTATTACATATTCTCCCACAAATTTCACTATTCACTCACTTACACGTTTCTAACTACCAATCATATCAAATCATCATTTTACTATTTTTAAATCAGATCAACTTTCATCATTACTTTTTCATCTCACATCCAATCACACCTTCAAAATTCATCTTTTTTCTTCTAAATTTTTTACCACTATTCTCTAGCAAAATGAAAATTTTCAAAATGAAAGTATATCCAATCGCGCCCTAATACTTTTATGGGTAATTACTAAATACCTTACAGGAAGACTACTAAAAAACTTTCCCAGTGAAGTACTAATACTTTTTAGAAGAACTACTAATACTTTTTAAGCAAGATTTCTCAAAAAAAAAAATACTTTTTAAGCAAGAAACTAATACTTTTAACAACCCTAGTAATACTATGTTACTGTAATAAATATTACAAAAATGCCGCCGCCCATCAATGATTAGAGTGGCATTTTCAAAGTGTCGGGCTCGGGCCAAGTCGATCTTGCCACACGGCCAGGAAGGAGAAGAAATCGACGGCCGAATTTTCTTCTTTTGCTATTTTGGGGAGCCTAGCCTAGCCCATGTATTAAAAATATACTAAAATTGTTTCGGACCGACCCAGTGTTTCGAGCCAACCGGGCCGACCCAGTGTTTCGGGCCAAATAGGCCCGGATCTTTTCGGGCCTACAAAATCGTAGCCCAGCCTAGCCCTATTATCGGGTCGGTCGGACCGGCCCATCACGCCGAGCCATTTTTGACAGCTCTATGAGTGATACTATGACACCGCTTATATTACAAAAATGCCACCGCCCCCATAAAAATTACAAAAATACCACCGCCCCCAGAAAAATTACAAAAATGCCACCGCACATGCCATTGGATTTTGGTTTAGGATCCGTCTAACTAATTTTTATCCGTTAGACCGTCTAACAGGAGTTTTTGCCATAAAAATAAATATAAAAAATAGAAATCCATATATTCGATCTGATTCGGTGCAAACCAATATTTTCTAGATCAAAACCGAATCGAACCAAAAATTAATTAGGTTTATTATATTTAAAATCCAACCGCACCGTTTAAGCCAAGAAAAAAACAAACCAAACCGCACCGAATTCATCGGTTCGGTTTTTCGGTTCCGGTTCGGGTTTGCTCACCCCTAATTGTCAATACTCAATACTCAAAACTTTGGGGTCTATTCGCAAATAGTTGATAGTTGAGGGGACTTTAGTACAATAAAGCAGATTTAGCAAAGCGATTTTATAATTTAACTTCCCCTGAAACTGGAAACAACCACTGGAAGCACGACGGCGAACCAGTAAACACGGCGGCATGTCTAGAAATATAGCCCTCAGAAAACTCACAAAACCCCAGCACCACCACCCTCCACAGCCCCAACCTCTCAAACTCCCGGACCTCCCGTCATCTGTTTCCGCCGTAACTCCCGCCGCCACCGCAACCACCGCCCAAACACAATTAACTCACCTCACCGCCGTCTTCCAATCCTACCTCAAAAACAGCCCCATCGCCATCACACCAGAAGAACTCCTCCACTTCCTCAAATCCCGCCTCCGCCACCACCCGACGCTGGGCCACCTGGACTTCCATCTCTTCCGTTACGCCGCAACACTCGACTCATTCCGCCACGATCACTCCACGTTCGAGTACATGGTGCGCTCTCTCGTATCCACCGACCGCCTGGATTCACTCCGCTCGCTTCTCGAATTCATATCCTCCAATCCTTGCCCCTGCTCAGACGGTATCTTCTCTTGCCCTAAAATTGAACCAATGTTCCGTGTTTCAATTAGTTCGTTCTGTAGGTCTGGCAGATTTGATGATGCACTCTATGCGTTTGATATTATGAAAAGATTAATTGATGGTAAGCCTAACGTTGCATTGTATAATATGGTGATCCATGGGTTTGTTAAGCTCGGGAAATTAGATAGGGGGGTCGAGTTTTACGGGAGGATGATCAGGGACAGGGTGAAGCCAGATGCAGTCACATTCAATACTTTGATTAGTGGGTATTGTAGGAACAATAAATTCGGGTTGGCGTTGGACGTGTTTAGGGAGATGAAAGAGAAAGGGTGTGTCCCAAATGTGGTTAGTTTTAACACATTGATCAAGGGATTCTTTCAGGATGGGAAAGCCGAGCAAGCGGTTGAAATGGCAAAAGAGATGATTGAATTGGGGTGTGAGTTTTCGTACGTAACGTGTGAGATTCTTGTTGATGGACTTGGTAGAAAGGGTAAGGTAATGGAGGCTGCTGATTTGATGATTGAGTTTTTGAGGAAAGGGGTTTTGCCTAGGGGATTTGATTACTTCGTCTTAATTGAGATGCTTTGTCACGATGGGAAGGTGGACCGGGCATTTGAAATGGTGGATGAGTTGTGGGGCAAAGGTTATACACCGAGCTTGATTGCTTGTACGACTTTGATTGAAGGTTTGCGTAGGGTTGGAAGGATTGAAAATTCGGTCGATTTAATGAGAAAAATGCTTAACGAGGGCATTATACCAGATACCGTGACATTTAGTTGTCTGCTTCAAGATATGTGTGGTATGGGGAGAGCAATGGAAGCAAATAAGTTAAGGTTGTTGGGTTCCAAAAAGGGTTTGGATCCAGATGGTATGATGTACAGGATTTTGATTTCGGGTTATACCAAAGAAGGCAGAAGAAAGGAGGGTGAGGTTTTGGTGAATGAGATGTTGGATAGAGGATTTTTACCTGATATTGCAACTTACAATATGTTGATGGATGGCCTTGCTAAATCTAAGTTCTGAAGGTTCTCTCGGTTGATTGCAAAGAGATCTCAGGGCTGGAACAGATTATATAGGCCTAAGAGTTCTGGTGGACTAGGATTAAGAAAAACTAGAGATATGAAGAAACCTCTCTGGCTTGTTTGGGCCGGATATCTTTCATCACAGCAGCTTGGATACAAATTTTCAAGCCTCCTGGATTTAAAGGAATATCTTTCCTCGCATAGGCATTATTACGAAAGGTGCATGCTACGTGGTCGTAATCAACTATTGTGTGAATATGTGGTTTGACCCTCGGATCCCTACAATTGAAGGATTAAATAATCCAAGACCTTTTGGAATCTACTTTTCTGAATTTTCTTGTCCAATACCTCAAGCCTTGTTACATTTGCAGCAACTATTTTGCTACCATTCAGAGAATGCTATTCTACAGACCACCGTTCCAGCTGCTATGAAACCAAGCCCACTCTATGCACTCGCTCTTGTTTTCATCAACAGCATCTACCTTCCTGAACAAAATAAAACATTTTGGAGCTCATGCTTGGGAAAACAAAGACCTTTAGAATAGAATAAGGAATCTAAAGTTCATCTATGCCTCAAATTGCTGATGTGTAGAATTTCCAGTATGATCCAACTTGAGGATGTTTCTCTCCACTTTTATGGCATGGAGGAAGTGACAATAGAGCACTTGTTCATCAGATGTCATGTGGCATCTAGTCATTAAGCAGTGGAAATATATTCTTACTGATAAGCAAAATCAGTGCTTCCCACTAAGAAAGGATGTCTTTTTATCCCCTGCAATGGATAGATGGAGAAAGAAGAAACAAGAATAATGGGGTGCCCAGAAATGAAAAGGACAATTGCTGTCACTCCCACAAACTCTTAAGAGGAATATAGTTGTGCTGTGGAGTTTGTTGCTATTGAGGGAGCTACAAAAATCGTAAACGAGGTAAAGTTTGACAGAAGCATTTTCTGAAACTGACTCCCTTGCTTGTAGTTCCAATAATGATTGGCAGTATTACCTTTGAATGGACTTAGGGAGTGTTTGAATACTCTAAAAAAAAAGTGATTCTCAGCTTCTTTTCAGAGTTTGCAAACACTCAATTGAAATTCAGAAAGTTCCTTGGACCGGCAGATGAAACAATCTGATTATGCAAACTTGGCTTCGAACATATGTGTATGGATGGCTGAATACCGCAGAACAGAACTTCCCATTGATGTGTATTGTGATGGAGGGAAGTCATTTTTTTCACACGGTTTTTTATTAACTACTTGTACTCGTGATCTTTCACACACACACAAGAAAGAAGAAAAAGAACCATGGTCTTGATTTCATGACAAACTTGTATGAAAATAGGTGCAACGAGATCAATTCTCGAATTTGAACTTTACATGAATTATGGACTTCACTTAGATTATGCAACAGTGGAGAATAATAATGCTTGCTTACAATATTGCCATGGAATCTATTAAATCAACTTATTATCAAAAGGTTAACAAACATATCTTTTTTAGCCTTTTTGTTTGGAGTACGTATCTTTTAGCTTTTTAAGTATCAAGAACTGCATCATTCCAATACATGTGAAGTTGTGAATTGTGATCGAAATATCGAAAGTTGTATAGAAAAACTGAGAAGTAAATATTTTGAGAAATTATTTATTTGTTGATCTTTTCATTTTTTTTCTTTTTTCTTTTTATTTTGATGAATCTGTCCAAACCTTGCGCGTCAAAATACATCAAGAAATATAAACAATATCAGAAAATGCTTTTATGAAAAAATGAAAATGCTTTTATGAAAAAATAATTATGAAAAAATTCACATTGAAATTCTTAAATTTCACAAGTGTCGCATATTGATATCGTCTTTTTATTGTCAACTTCTCATTCTTCATATTCTACTTGGCGGGTTTACATTTATCTATGTGGTATGTGTACAAATTTAAATTTAAAAGATAACAAATAATCCAAATAACAAATTTGAAAATTGAAAGATAACAAATAACCCAAAATCAAAGATCTACACTATATTTTAAATTTGTTATCTTTTAAATTATTATACTATATTATACTTTTCAAATAAAATACAGAATACAAGCATTTTCAAATATGTATATATATAGGATTCTAAAAGATATGTTATTATTTTTTAGAAATTTTTCTATGTTTTTCATCCTTGGAAATTTTTTTCTAGTTCCTCAAAAAAAAAAAAAACAAGATAACAATTTTAAAAGATAACAAATAACCCAAAAATCAAGGATATCTATACTATATTTTAAATTTGTTACAACATTAAATTTTTATTTTTACGTTATTATATGATATTATACGCATAAATTAAAATATAGAAAAGAGGAACAAACACCCATTAACAATAATATAATTTACATAAACGTTTTTCAGAATTTAAAGTGAATTAATTGTATGATATTCTTCCAAATTTCGAATTTCTTTTTATTTATCTTTGTTACACAGTGTTATTCTAGTTAGTGATAGACAATAAGTAAGTTGAGAGTAAAATTATCTCTGTCGATCATTATCAATAGTTCCAACTTCCAACCAAATAATAATTATAATTAAATTATAAATAGGCAAGAATATGAGAGGGTAAAAATGTAAATTAACAAGCGTCATCCTCTCGCAGTCCCGCTTTCCATTCAACTAGCCTTTAGACTCAGAACGTCTTCACCACCAAGAAAACAAGCGTTCAATTTCAAGCACCTCCACAGTATATATATAGATATATTCGTAAAATAAAAGACTGAGAAATATCTTTTATCCATGGCTGAAAACCTAAGCACGAACAAATAACAGGCAGTCAAAAAATCTGCGAAGTAAGCTGTAAATGGCAACCATGTCTGCTTGCTTCGTCGTTTTTACCCCAAAATCCCACTCTTTAAGCCTCTCTCATAAACCATTTTTACCCTCCCAATTCAACTATTTTACTCCTCTGCCGCCCCTGATACTTCCCCAATCCACAAAGTTCGGGCGCGGAAAAACATCTATCGCCGTAATTAGGGCTAGCAGTAGTGTTGATGTCACAACGTCAGCTATTAGGCCCGGCGGCAGGGTCGAGAGCGATAAATTGCCGTCCGACGTGCGGAAGCGAGCGATGGATGCCATTGATTCCAGCGGGAGGAGAGTCACCATTGGAGACGTGGCGAGTAAAGCCGGGCTCAAGTTGAATGAAGCTCAAAGAGCTCTTCAGGCTCTCGCTGCTGACACCAATGGCTTCTTAGAGGTTAGTTTTCATGCTTTATCGGATAGTTCGTAGATGGGATGTTTAATGTGGAAGATGCTATTGAATGGTTATGGTTGTAAACTTGTGATGCTCTTTGTTTAATAGGTGTCGGATGAAGGTGATGTTTTATATGTTTTTCCAAGGATTATAGATCAAAACTTGCTGCCAAGTCGTTTGGGATGAAGATTGAACCTTTGCTGGAAAAGGGGAAGGTACAGACTAATCTTGTTGGTGGATTTGTGCTGGTTCACGATGATTACATTTTGATTGGAGTGAAATTTCGATTGACAGATGGCAGCTGAGTACTTGGTTCGGGTTTCCTTTGGGACAGCACTGATCGCATCCATTGTTCTTGTTTATACCACGATCATTGCTATAGCCTCAAGTAGTCGGTATAAGTCTTAGCCTTTGCACGTCAAACTGAGTTTTGGTAACACAACTGCCTATCATGCAATCTTATTATCACTGACTTTTGGTGTTCATGATCTCAAACAGTGACTCAGACGATCGTGGCAGACGAGGAAGATCATACAGCCCTGGTTTCAGTTTTTATCTCAGTCCAACTGATTTATTCTGGTAATACCTCTAAATTATGACTTATCATTTATCCAATATAGATTTTAAAGAGGGCCTTTTGTTACCGTTCGAGTGAAATTCAAGAAGCTTATCTTTAATGATTAGACTTTTTGCTAAGTGGTACCGTTGTTTGCTTGATACTACAGATAAGCCTTGGTTATCTTGTGGGGATTTGAGAATTTAATTCTAGGATTTTAGTTACATAATGACAAATTACTTTGTTATCGCATTGGCATATTTACTGCAAAAGAAATGTAAAGGGATTGGTAACTTGTCCATCAGTGATGGGTGTTAAATTATTATATATACCATGTGGCATGTTCTTTAGTAGTGCTTTGAACTTTTATGTGTTGTCCGAATATGTATATTGTTTTGGTATAACTTATTATATATCATTCAATTTCCAGATCATGAAAAAGCCAGAAGTTTGGAAATGAATTTTCATCTGCCATAGTTAACCATGAGGTTTCATTTCATAGGAAGAATGCAGTAGAATTGGGGAGAGGGAAAGACTGGTGAGGCGAATGGACCTTCACTCATACTTTGGTAAAATGTGAAAGGGGAGGGGATGGGAAACAGGGAGGTTGCAAAGGCCACTTCTAACACCTAACGGTTAGCCCCAAAGTTGGATCAAATTCAAACCACCTCGATGCCCTGATTTTGGGATAAATAATTCTTTAATGTTAACAGTGCAAACACATGATGAATGGTTGACCATATACCCTCTTACAGCAGACAATTTAATTTTCTCTCTCAGAATAATAGACAGACCTTGAGAGTGGGAAGTCTATAAATGCCAATAAAAGTAACAGTAACATCCATTAACACGAGCAAGACAGTAATCAGCTTGATTCTCTTTAGCTGGCCTACTCATCCAGCATAGTTGGCTATAGAAGAAAAATGCCAGCATATTTGTGTGACTTTTCGTCTGATGCAGAGTCCAAGTCACCTATCTATTACTTTGTCCAGGTATTGGGATCCAAATTATTACAGGAGACGGAGAGTAAGAGAAGGTGATGGTGGGATGAACTTCATTGAATCTGTAAGAAACATCGAACTGCAGGTAGTATGGTTATGGATCTTTCCTATATTTTAAAAGTAAATTCTTTTTATTTCTTAATTTTCAGGTTTTTTCCTTTGTATTCGGGGATGGTGATCCCAACCAAGGGATTGAAGAAGAGAGGTGGAAGTTGGTAATAATTGAGCACTGATTTCAGTGGTCCGTTACTTTAATGTTTTCATCGCATTGTGTCTTTATAATTGTTCTGCATCTTTAATTTTTTTCCAATCTTGTCTGTATTTGCAAATTCCTCATTATACCAAATGGATACGATTGTCCACATTTTTTTTGTATTACGTGTCATGATTTTCAAGCTAGTTAGAGGCCCAGATGTCTTGAACAAAAGAACAGCCTGGAGAACATCCTAAGCAATGCAAAAATAAGCTCGAGAATATTTTCTGCTTTTTATCTTTTGGTGAAAGCAAGTTGATAAATAAGGGAAGACTATACACTTTCGAGGACCAGTGCACCTTTCTTGAAAGACAAAGAATCTGTACTATTAGTCACAGTAGAAAAAAAAAAGAATTTTAATTGCATGTTAATTATATCAAATTATTCTTGTAAAAGTGTCCACTGATGTGGCTCAAATGTGCGGCCAAGAAGAATATATAATCCCCATAGTACGGACAGAATTTATGTTGGGAAATTTCTGTTATTCTTCTGTGGAATTGTTCCTGTCATTGCAGCCCTGCTAACACCAAATTCATTTTTCCAAATTTGACATTCACCTCCGGTGCATCAGACCAAACTGTAATGTCAGAAAACAAGTTCATAATGTTCTCTCTGTTCCCTGAGCAGAATGAAGATGTTGAAAAAAAGGGAAAGAACAGAAGCTTATGATTGTGAGGATGATGTATACTTATAAAGCTCACATTTGGAGGACAACGTAGGTTTCCTGGCCTGGAACGAAGAGTAGTCTTCATCCTTTTTAAGCACTAGCACTAGCAAAAAATCTTAATCTTGGAGTTTTTTACCTGATAAAAGAAGCCCATGCAAAGAAAGTCTGTCTACAAGGTTTGAAAGATGACCTATTGGGACTACAAACTCCAAATTTTGTGAAGAGAGAGTGTAGAGCAGCTAACTGTTAGTCGGTTGGTACTCTGAGACACTGAAATTTCAGGTTGCGCACATCATTCACTAAAATGTTGGTATTGATTGCCCCAAGCTTCCTAAGATTCTCTTGAAAAAGACTCAAAATATAAAGCTTCATAACTATGCTAATTTTTGTCTGAAAATGCGTGCCAACTGTCAAGATTCTGTCTTATGTGCAAGGACAATATGATACCACAATTGCTTAGACAGGAAATAACATGTGGGTTCATGGATCTTGATTGTCCATTAAATTTGCTCTAAAATCTTCAAGGCTTTGTCTTCAGAAGTTGAAAATCACTTGATTTTCTACTAGTCGCCCTTGAAGGGCTTGGGTTTTGACCAAGAAGTCACTTTTTTTAAGCTCCTTTTTTTTGACTCCGCAGTTTGTTAGTTGTATCTGTTCTAACTGCTGGATCAATATGAGGAAATTTATTGTAAAAAGTACTAGGAAATTATTGTCGTAATGCTGCAGAACACTTTTGCTCTTCGTTACCCATTTATCCGAAAGGTCTAAATGGGTGGGGGACAAATGGGTTGCATAAACAACTCAACCCATATAGATCTATATAACACTTTCTCGTGTTAGGTTCATACAACAACAACAAACTAAGCCTTAATCCCACTATGTGGGGTCGGCTATACGGATCATATCGCGCCATCATTTACGGTTATAAGCCATATTTTCATTTATTTCTAGATATAACACTTTCTCGTGTTAGGTTCATGTAGTGTTAAATTTGCCTCAACCCTAACCCACTTATAACGTGTTAGGTTCGTGTAGTGTTTTCGTGTCGTGTGAGAAATTGCCACCCCCAAGTCTAATTGTCGCACCCTTGTACACCTATTATAATAAATGTTTGCATGCACAGCTAATTATTCTTGATGGGTTTCGGCGGGATAATTTGGGTGTTTATCACTTGTTAGTCAAAACTCAAACCTTAGTTGGCTTTGCTCAAACTTCAGATCATGAATCACAATCCCTGAACTTTCCGGTAACTCAACAATCACTGAGTTATCGATGTGAAACTTACATCTTTCAGATAATGTGCAGGAAAGAGTGATGAGTGCTGCGGGTCTTCCTTAGTCTGAAGTTTGTACAAATCAATCTCTGTGTGGATGTGATAAAACTTATTAGGTTATTAGACCTCACCTTGAAATAATTCTTTCGAAATTCAAGGCTGCAAATCTGACAAGTTATTTTGAGCTGGGCACTTGATGTCACTCTCGGATACTGTTCCAGGCAGTCTGATATGAAAAAAATGTTTTTGACTCTAGTATATGAAATCTGATTGTTCTTGGTACTTAATTCTGAACTTTTTTATGTTCTTTGTTAAGATGTTTAACCTTTTCTTTGGATCTATCCTCTTTAATATTGTACATGAAGCTGGTTTGATTGGTTACAATCTGTCTACCTCTTAACAGCTAGTATGTGTGATAATTTCTTTTCCCTAAATATGTCTGCAGATTGGACAGTACATAGCTTCAAATGGTGGTATTGTCACAGCTGAAGAACTTGCTCCATATCTTGATCTGGAGACTACTGAAAATATGGTACTATCAAACCTCACTTATACACTGAGATAAAAGTTAGTATTTTGGCTCTTTCATCTTAGAAACATGATAGACTTTCTAGGTTTCCAGTTTTGAGTTGGCTGGTTTAGAGTGATGTGTCAAAGTCGGTCAATGCCATTTAATTTGAACATATGGGTGGTTTTAAGCTTAGTTACTAGAAGTAGTTGTCCACTAATGTATGTAACTTGTGTTTGTTTCTTATTCCGCAACCCCTATATGTGATTGCAGGTTTAGCGTGCATGTATGTCTTGTGTGCTGTGATTTTGGTTTTGCTTGTGTTTGTGCATATAGGCACGAGGAAGTATCTTTGTGTCTGTTCCCATTCAGTTCCCATCTTTCTTGCTATTGATTGCATATGTTATTTTCAATTCCTCCAGGATGATGACTCATACATACTACCAGTGCTGCTACGATTTGATGGTCAGCCCGAAGTGGATGAAGAGGTCAGCCAGAATTTGGTTTTCTACATATGTATGCATTTACTAAATGCATGTGGCTTGAAATCTTTTTAATTATATAGTTGTGGAAGGTGTGACATATTTGCTTATAAAAATTGCATCAGCTCTTTCCGCATAATTTATACCAATCAAATGTCAATTTTTTTAACCACTCACTAAGTAATGGAGTTGCATAGGATGGTAAAATGTAAGATGTCATTTAAGATTGCCAAATGAATTCTGTAGTTTAAAAAGAGTTGTGTAATGTCATTTTCTCTAATGAAGCTTTGACTTGGCTGGCAGTAGCAAACTGCTTCCTTGATCTGTATGGGTATAATAAGTTCCATGAGTTTCTTGTTCATAAATAGAGGACAATGTTGATTTCCTCATGTACATTTGGAGCATCAAATGAGGTTCGTTATTATTTGCCATGTAAATTCAAGAAACTTAGTATTATCTCATATGTCAAACCACGTCCCACTTTTTCTCCTTGCAATTTCCCTTTTCTGTAACTTATTTGTTGGTTTATATGTGTTGCATGTTATACGTAATTATAGAAATCATATTAAATCAGTATCTCTTTCTCTTTGAATATATGTACCTGCAGGGGAATATTTTATACCGTTTTCCATCACTACAACGCACTGCTGCTCCACAGAGGAGTGGGCGGAAGGAATATGTTGGAAGAAAATGGGCTGAGTGGGTTGGAGAAGTTGAAAAGTTCTTTAAGGAAAAGAAATGGCAATTTAGGTACTCATTTTCTCGTAAAATATAATTTGGTCAATATCATGCATTCCTGATATTATTGTGACATTTTTTTTTCTGCAGCAAAACTAGTGCTTCAGAGAGGGCGATGGTGGTTGGTCTTGGTGGCCTTAATTTTTTTTTGGGGTTGTAATTCTTGGTACCATGTTGAAGTATGATTCTGCTTGCATTGCTTTTTGTTTCGATATTTTAAGTCTTTCCACTATTTCTCTGACTTCCTGTTTGAATTTTAACTTGAAGGAACATGACGGTTAGCCCGAGTGGTTTCATATCATTTGTGTCCGATATATTTCCCCTGCTTCAGGTATAATTGTTTTTGGTATTGCAAACCGTCCCCATTGCTTAGAGTGTATACTTGCTATTGGAGACTGCCTTGTTGCTGCTAAATTAGTTTGATGTTGCTTTACTCCTAAAAGTTACATTTAACCTTGCAGATCTATGCTGGCTCTTTCTTTGCGATTCCGTTAATTCGGTGGTTTTTCGTTCAAAACAAAAACGCAAAAATTGTAAAAAGGAATCGAGCGAGGGAACAGCGGGCCAGGGCACTAGAATCACCTGACCTTTCTTTGAGGCGGAAGGTAAACACAGTAATGATAATTCACTAACATAATTACTCAAAATCCTCTTTAGATCTGTTTCCAACTAATCGAAGTGATTATATAACAGGGATAATTACAAAAACTCCCCCTGAGATTTGGGTTAATTACAAAAATAACCCACAAGTTTTTGAAAATTACCAAAAAAAAACGTGAGGTGAGGTTTGGGCTGTATTATGCTTTACTCCTTCATAAGCATAAACTTTTCAAACACCCCTTTACATTTGTAAAAATATTGCAATTACCCCCTTACATTTAACACAGAAACAAACCTCAAGGGGTTTTCTTTTAATTTTCAAACCATCTATGATTTTTTTTGTAATTAACACAAACCTCAGGGGTAGTTTCTGTAGTTATCCCTATATAATATCCTAACTCACTATTGAACATGTCCTCAATGTCAAGAGTCAAGATCACAATTGTTTACTCCGATGCTTAGTGTACATTCGCAATGCAGTATTCGTAACTAATAATTGTGTGGATTAATTTATTTTTCCATCCATTTCTGTGGCCTTAAATGATGTAGTGTGGTCCTATGATTGCCAATGATGTTAAACATTAATGACTATCTTATACACTTTAATCCATTCATTTTTTTCTCATGATTTATTTCCTACTCCAAGTGTTCTCGTATATGATATATCCATCTAATCTGACATTGGGTTTATACTAATCTTCATCTATATACGAATTTGAAAAATGTACAAAGGTCAATAGGATGATTTTTGATTTCACAATGTCATGTCCCTTTATGGTTATATATTCTTTCTGTTTCGAATATAACTTCTTTATATCCAATATTTTCAGCTTTTAAGTGCTCGAGACATGGCGCAAAGGACATTCATTGGCAAGGATAGAATTATTTATAGTACTGAGAGGGATATGTATGAGCAGGATTATGAGGCCCGAGAATGGGATCAAAGATTCAAAGAGATTGAAAAGTCTGACTAAATAAAGGTTATGTAAATTTTCTTTCACATAGATACATGTATTATTATATGCAGGCAAGGTGGGACGTTGTCCCTTGATACATTTCATTTTGTAAATGAGCATATTTTATTGATGCAAAGGCAATGAATAAGGTAGACTTGCTTGGTATAAACTATTTGTTCATTTTGTATATACCTTCTAATCATGATACAAGAGTTTTCGTGGATTTTGACCCTTAGGTCTCCATACACTTAATATGAGCTAATGCTAGCACAAGTGCACAACTTTGTGTATTAACTTATGGACCCTGTTAAATAGCAAATGCAAAATTCAATTACGACAAGGATAAAATAGGGGTGGCAATTTGGGTCATCGGATTGGGTTCGTGTTGATTTCGGGTTATGCTTAAAGTATGTCAAAAATTAATCAAAATATAAAATAATTTTGTTTTAGACAAATTGGTAAACATTGTGTCAGATTCGTATTAGTTGTTTTCGCATTTGGGTTTTTCTCAGTAACTTCATGTTGGATTCGTGTCGTGTCAAAGATTGCTACCTCTAAAAAAAAATACAAATATATCCTTGTACTACCAACTTGTGACATCTTCATACAAAATGACATCTACCAAATTCAATTTCCCAATAGTTTTTGGCAACATATGCATGTAAATTCGATGTGGAAGCTTGAAAACGCAAACCCTCAACCCCCCACCAAAACTCATCCACCTACACTCTGTCACTCTCCCAAAACCAAACACGTAAAAGCCATGCAAACACACAAACCCACCATAAATACCCCTCAAAGCCACCACCATTTCTCTCACCACACCAAGCAACAACACTCAAACTATCTCCTTCCCAAATATCACATCCAACACACACACAACAATGGCAACCAGAAAGATAACCCTCGCAGCAGCTCTACTGGTGGCCCTGGTGACCCTCGCCACCGCCACCACCTACACCACCACCGTCACCACCACCACTTTCGACGAGGAGGGCAATCCAGGCCAGCAACAGCAGTGCCAACGCCAGCTCCAGGGGCGTCAATTCCGCTCATGCCAAATGTACCTGTCCCAGAGGAGTCCGTACAACGGAGAAGATGAAGTTCTTGAAATGAGCACTGAAAATCCAGGGCAGCAACAGCAGTCCCTGAGAGAATGCTGTCAGCAATTGAAGAATGTGAATGAGCAATGCCGGTGCGAAGCTATTAGGCACGCGGTGAGGCAGTTGCAGCAGGGCGAACAGGAGGAGATGGGCCAATCTCAGGTCTATCAGAGGGCTACAGAGCTTCCTCGCAAGTGTAATATGAGGCCACAACAGTGCCAAATTAGGGTTGTCTTTGTGTAAGATATAATCGAGTGATCGATCACCTGAGGTGGTTGTCTGAGGAAGTACTTGAATAAAATGGTTTTGAGTTTGTGAATGTGTTTTTTGTAATAAGCTATGTACACATGGTGTTGTGTGTATTTTCCTAGAAATAAAAAAATGAAGTGTTTTTTTGTTTCTTATACATATTGGTCTTTTTCTTACTCCTTGAGTCCGATGGATTGGATTTTTGGCCATTTGTCCGTAACAAAAATATTTTTCAAGAACATGTTTTTTTGGCCTTTCTTGAGTCCAGCTGTCTGCAGTTTTTTTCATTTCTCCGGACCGCGAGACCAGTATAATTTTCAGGATCAAGAAAGATTTTTCGGTACCAACAAATGTTGCACATCAGGTTTTTTTTTTTAAATGGCCAAGTAACTCACCAAAGAATACAAGTACAACTATTATTTGTTAATCAAAAAGGCTAAAGAACATGTTTTAGAAAAATGACTATTTTTCATCTTTTGAAAATGTAAACTAAAATGGCCTATTTACACAAATGAATTAGAAGATGTCAGAATTAGTAGAAGGATTTGGGAAATTTTTTAGGGCTTATGATAGAAATACCCACCTTTTTAAGTCAATATCAGTCTTTTACGCTTCCCGATGCAATTTTACCTAAATTTACGCTTCCCGGTGCAATTTTACCTAAATTTACGCTTCCCGGTGCAATTTTACCTAAATTTATGCTCCGTGAAGGCTTCCCGATGCAATTTTACCTAAATTTACGCTTCCCGGTGCAATTTACCTAAATTTATGCTCCGTGCTCATTTTTTACAGAACAATACGCTCCAGCAAAAATTCCCGGAAAATTTTACGCCTTGTTTCAACATTGTTTCAAACATGTTTTAAACATGTTTCTGTGTTTCAACATTATTTCAAACATGTTTCTAACATGTTTCAAACATGTTTCTGTGTTTCAACATTGTTTCTAACATGTTTCTTTTAATAAAAATAGGTAAAAAATTGTATTTAAACATCGAAAATTTCATTGAAACAACAAAAAAATATCAGAACAACATTAAAAAGGGTATGAAAACAACCCAGAAACAACGTAAAAAATATTAAAAACACAACATGAATAAAAAGAGCTTAAAAATAGGTAAAAATTGTATTTACACATTGAATACTACATGAAAATAACAAAAATAATTATTAGAACACCATTAAAAATATTATAAAACAACACCGAAACAATAGAAACAATGTACAAAATAATATATGAATAAAAAACAACATAAAAAATAGGTTAAAGTTATTTTGAAACATCGAAACAACAAAGAAACAACATAGAAACAATAAAGAAACAAATTTAAACAACCTCGAAACAACTTATATAACATATAAAACAATGCAGGAAAAAAAACGAAAAAAATAAAAATAATCAAAAAATAGCAAGGAGCGTAAAAAAAAATTAGGTACAAAAGTAAAAAAATAAGCATAAGAGTAATAGGAGCGTATTATGTGGTAATGGTACAAAAATCAGCGTATTTTGTGTAATTTTCCCAATTTTTTAAGTACACGTTTTGGATAAGAGAATTTTTTTTACCCACTCCTATAAGATTCCCCTACCCGGGATTTAAACATGTTGCAGCCCGCGCCGGACTTTTTAAATTAGAAAAAAAGAGGGTTATGACCAAATTATTTTGACGCATTTAAATCAGTGTCTTTTTTACCCGGGGCCATTTAGCTCAAAGCCCGTTAGGACGCCCGCTAGCTCGCCATTTTGCCAAAAGAAAATATAGATATAATTTTAATATTCTATATCTATTTTTATTATCTCCTGTAGTATATATTTTTCAAATTCACATGATCATTTTAGTTTGTATGACATGAGCATTTATTTTTAAAGAACTTTTTTTTCACTCATTTTAATTCTACAACTCATTTATACTACTTTTATATCTTTTTTACAATTTTATTTCAATAATATATACATAAAGATAAATTTCTTACTAACTATTGATTTTTGTTTTATATATTTTATATAAAAAGAAATTGAAAGATAATAATTTGTCCAAGAAAAGGTCAAACATGATTGAGGATTATTGTCACCGATTTGTTCCCTCAACAACAACCGTACGGCCTTATTTGTGTTTGACGATTTGTCCTTTCCAATTTTATCATGTGTTTGAATGCAATTAGGAAGAAGTTAGTGATTCTTCAATCTCTGCTACCCGATATTTGTAATTTTATGTATTTATTAGTTTCCTACTTTCCTAGTTTTTCACACACTGGGAGCTATTTGCTGCTGTCGCTGCAAGGGTTGGGAGTTTTTTTACTTTACAAACTTGTTCTGGATCAAGATAAAAATAGAAAAAGAATGAATAGTTAGATATTGAATGTAATTTTGGGCCAAACATTATTGGACATGGGCTAACACAAATGGGCCACAGATTCCAACAACTACTTCACAATACTCCGCCCGAATCGGGCTCTGATACCATCTGTTATGGACTTGTTCCCTCAACAACAACCATGGGCTAACACAAATGGGCCACATATTCCAACTACTACGGACTTGTTCCCTCAACAACAACCGTGCGGCCTTAGCTCCTTCATTAATCGCCATGGCTACATAATAAGCACTCAAGAAAATTAGAAAAGGAACACTTTATTACTCACTCAACTTGCTTACAAGATGTTTGGTTGGTTACAAATGAGGTCATTCACCTATTTATACTATCCCACCTCCTTAATGAACGGTGGTGATTCATTTGATCCAACGCTAGGGAGAAATTCTCTAGAACTCTCCACATAATTCCTACATATTCTACAAGTATTCTATAATTTTGTACTCTAGTCTACAATTTTCTACATAGTTTCATACTACTCTATAACATTTTAGACTATTCTACCCCATTCTAGACTCTTCCACAATATTCTAGATTCTTCTAGAACATTCCAACTCTTCTACAATGCTCTATACTCTTCTACAACATTTTAGACTCTTTTATACTATTTTAGATCATTCTAGAATCATGCTAGGTGATTCTAGAAGACGGACTACGTACAATGGTGAGCCTCTTTATCCCGGCAGATGGCGAAAAATGAGTCGTAAAAGCCAACTGCGTGACATTATGCTTGAGTAGTAGTTAACTAGTTCTGTACTTACATCGTATTTGTACGATTTTATTTATGAAGTTTAAAGTTTGAGTGGAAAATAAATTTTGCCCTCATTAAATAATCTATTTTATTCTCGAAGTCTTATAAACAATCAAGAAATATACGCATAAAACAACATATATTAAAACCAAACAAATTAAAAATATTATAGAAACAACATGAATAAAAAAACACAATTCAATTTTTGATCCAATGCATGAAAAGTTGAAAATATATTAAACATGAAAACAACCAGGAAACAATATAGAAATAAACCAGAAACAATATAGAAAATACAATATGAGCAAAAAGAGTTAAAAATAGGTAAAAATTATATTTAAACGTCGAAAACTACAACAACAAAGAAACATCAAAACAACATTAAAAACGATATGGAAACAATCCAAAAACAACGTAAAAAAATATTAAAAACACCACATGAATAAAAAGAGCTTAAAAATAGGTAAAAGATATATTTACACATTGAACACTATATGAAAAGAACAAAAAAAATATTAGAACAACATTAAAAATATTATAGAACAACACATAAACAATGTACAAAACAATGCATGAACAAAAAAAGAATAAAAAATAGGTAAAAGTTGTTTTGAAACATCGAATCAACAAAGAAACAAATTTAAACAACATCGAAACAACATATAAAGTAATACACGAACAACAAAAAAACGTAAAAATAATTAAAAAAATATGCAGGAGTGTAAAAAAGAAAAAAAAAATAGGTACATAAGGAAAGAAATATGTACAAAAGTGATATGAGCGTATTTTGTGGTATGTTTACCAGAAAGATGTTATTTTATGTAATTTCCCCGAATTTTTAAGTGGTAATAGGCCAAATTGGGCACTTCTATTTTGTGAAATAAAAATAGTCATGTTTTTCAAACACATGTGTTTTTAGCCATTTTGACTAAAAACTAACGGTTATACCCTTCGTGTATTCTCTAGTGAGGTATTTGGCAATTTTTTCAAAAAATTAACGGTCCCAAAAAATGAAAAAAAAGGCAAAGTGAACATTTGAACTCAAAAAATGGCCAAAAAAAATATTTTTGAAAAACATGACTATAAAATATTTTTGCTATGAAGAAAAGCCAAAAATCTAACAGACTCAATTTTTAAAATACCAATTATGCACAAGGGAATTTTTAAAAACATTAAAATTCCCAAATTTTGTGTGTCAATTTTTAGTGATTTGGCGTATCAATTTTTGCGCCAAATTACCAAAATCTCTAAGTTTATTAGACACATTAGCAATCGTAGGTTCTTATTTGCAATTACGGTAAAATTACATAATTTTGGTCAAAATAGGACTAATTGTCCAAGTTTTTGAAAGATATTGGACCAAAATTTAAATGTGACTATTTAGAGAACTAAATCTCCAAGTAGTCCAAGTTATAATGCCAAAATAACTATTTTCCCAAAATTTATGAATCATAACATGGCAACCTGAACAACGATTAGAGGTGTTAAATGGGGTGCAACCTGTAGGCCCCACTCATTTAAGCTGGTAAAAAAAAGGGGTTATAATTCATATCATGTCATAAAAATCATAGTTGTGGCATACTATATCGTGGCAAACGTTATCCAACATCTTCCAAATATCTTGCATTTATATAGTCGCAATCTGCTCCATGATATAAATATGAATAATATAAGTTATATAGTGAGTGGCCACCTGCTCCACGATATAAATTTATAGTGGGACTCTATATCATCTTCAAATTAATTTTGGGGGTACGAAAAAGAGAGAAGAGAAAGGAAATTCATTGTTTGTAGTGTTTAAAAGGAATAAAAAAAAGTAAAGATATTTGGGTAAAAGACTAGGAAAATTGGGTATTAAAAATGGCTTTTTTATAGGAGTGGATAGAAAAGAATTCTCCTTACCATATCCAAAATGGCTAGTTCCCACAATTTCCATTATATAATATTTAGTGATAATTACAAAAAACCACCCCGAGGTTCAGACTAATTACAAAAAACCCTAGATTTTTGGAAATTACAAAAAAAACTCTTTAAGTTTGATCCGTCTTACAATTTCCCCATCATATGCAAAAAAAATATTTCAAAAGCTCCCTTTCCTTTTATCAAAATATTACAGTTTCCCACTAAATTTAAGACACAATCAAACCTCAAAGTGTTTTTTTTTGTAATTTTCAAAATTCTCTTTGTTTTATTGGGTAATTAGCTCAAACCAGCGCTTTTTGTAATGATCCCTAATATATATGGATAATTACAAAAATCGGATTAGTTGTTTTTTTTTTTTTTTGGGGGAGCCGATGACCAATAATTAAATAATTTTAACAAACGTTTCAAAAAAAATATATAATTTTAACAAAGATCGACATGGTGAATAATAGGAGTGTCAATCTCTGACACGACACGAACCTAACAAGATATAAGCAGGTTATGGTCAACCCATTTATTATTCGGGTCATAATCGTGTCAGATCCAATTGACCCGAATAATAAATGGGTCAATTTTGAATTGACCCAAAATGACCCATTTAACCCATTTGAAGAAGAAATTTGTTAAACTCAAAAAGAAAACACTCCCCCTTCTCTCTCTAACCTTTTTCTCTCCCCCTTCTCTCTAACCCCAAAAAAAACCCTAGCACGTTCCCCCCTCCCTCTCCCATTACAGTCGTCCCCTTCCCCTCCCCCTCCATGTTTTCTATTGGAGGGATACCAAATGGTGGTCTCTTGGGCGTATGAAGGTGGCCGGAATTTTTGGTCCAGGGCGAAAGCGGGTCGGAGCTTCACGGAGGTGTCTCGGAGCGGAGAAGACGATGGGTCATGCAGAGATTTGGGAGAGGAGAGGCAATTTTTGTTTTTTTCTCTAGTTTGTTAGTAAAGTCGTTGTTTTCTTATTTTGTTTGTGTTTTCTTTTCTCGGTTGATTTGCGAAACTCGTAGGCGGATCATTTTTTTGCGTTACTCGCGGTATGTAGTGGTTGCTCGTGCCCGATTTTAGTTTTTTTTGGTGTGTTACGATCTCCTTTTAAGTCTTCTGAAAGTCTCCCGCATGGAGTGGTTAGTTTGGGGTGGATAGTTTTTTAGTCCATGTGAATCTGAATTGGTTTTACCAATTCCCCGCTTGGCTCTTAGTTAGTCTTGTCGGCTCTTAGCCCGTTGGCTACGATTGTAGTTGTAATTTTAATTTTTGAGTTGTTATGATAAAATTCTATCGTTCGACAAAAAAAAAGAAGAAATTTGTAACTAATTCTACATGATATTTGGTGAATTAATTAATTGTTGTTTCATTTATATTTGCATCATATGTTTGTGTTCTCTCTTAAACTTTAATTACATTTTTTTGTTTGAATGTTAATATATTTTAGGAGTAGAACTTATTTGGAGTCTGTTAATATTCCTTGGAGGCCTAATCTGATAAGCCTATTATCAAGTCAAATTACAATTTGCATATTTTAATTGTAATTCGTTATGTTTTTAATATTATATATATAAATTACCCAAAATTCCCATTTTATCATAATAAATAGAAAATTTATTCAAAGACTGAAAAATATACAGGTCGTATTCGGGTTGGCCAAATTTGTGTAATTATCATGTCTCAACACGATCTGCGAACCCAAACACGACCAGAATTGTCACGCCTAACGAATAATACTAAAATCTAAATGCAAAAACAATATTCAATTACGACAAGAAATTCCATTTGTTTGTACTACCATCTTGTGACATATATCTTCATACAAACTCCAAATCCTTATACCAACTTCTGACATATTCTTCCAATTCATTTTCCCACTTGAATTTTTGGCAACATTTGCATGTAAAATCGATGTGGAAGCTCGAAATCGCAAAATGCACCCACCTCCACTCTGTCACTCTCCCAAGAAACCAACACGTAAAAGTCATGCAAACCCCACAAATCCACCATAAATACCACCTCGACCACCATTTCTCCCACCACACCAATCCTTCCCAAATATATATCAGATATATCCACACACACAACAATGGCAACAAAGAAGATAACCCTGGCCGCGGCTCTCCTGGTGGCCCTGGTGACCCTCGCCACCGCCACCACCTACACCACCACCGTCACCACAACCACTTTCGACGAAGAGGGCAACCCAGGTCAGCAACAGCAGTGCCAACGCCAGCTCCAGGGGCGCCAATTCCGGTCGTGCCAAATGTACCTGTCTCAGAGGAGTCCGTACAACGAAGAAGAAGATGAAGTTGTTGAAATGAGCACTGAAAATCCAGGGCAACAAATGTACTTGAGCCAATGCTGCCAGCAATTGAAGAATGTGAACGAGCAATGCCGGTGCGAAGCTATTAGGCACGCGGTGAGGCAGTTGCAGCAGGGTGGACAGGAGGAGATGGGACAGTCTCAGGTGTATCAGAGGGCTACAGAGCTTCCTCGCAAGTGCAATATGAGGCCACAACAATGCCAGATAAGGGTTGTCTTTGTGTAAGAACTAAGAAATAATAGAGTGATCATCTAAGTGGTCAGAGGAATTAAGTACTTGAATAAAACGGTTTGAGTTTGTGAATGTGTTTTTGTAATAAGCTATGTACACATGGTGTTTTGTGTATTTTCCTAGAAATGAAAATGAAGTGTTCTTTTTTTGTTTCTTATGGATCCATCTTTTTCTTACTCGTTTTGGGTTTGATCAGTTTGGTACTTATTACATTGTTAAAAATCTCCGTCTAACCCCGATTAGTCATCACCTAGGTGATAGATCCCCCTTGTCCGCCTTGGTTATTCTTTCGATTGGGTCCTGTCTGACTCCGTCCAGGTCTCGTTTAATCCCGTTCAGGCTTCACCTAGCGTTAGGCCCCAGTCTACTGTCTGACTAGGCGTTTTTTAAAACATTAATTAGTACTTAATGAAGAAAAATGACTGACAGATAGCCCCAAAAATTGAATAGTCTTAGGTGCTAAGGCTTCAAAAGCTCTAAAAGAAATGAAAAAATCCTTCATTTCCTGCTGGTAATTGGCATAATTCCAGCTTCTGTATGTCCCCGTTGGATTATTAGCCATTCCAGCTTCTACAAAAAGGGCATAAAAAAATTATAGTGCGGCATACTATCTCGGAACCGAGATAACTTGGTACTGAGTTAATTATGTATTGGTCCCAAAAAAATGAAAAAATGACAAAGTGAATATTTAAACTCAAAAAGGGCTAAACAATAAATGTGGCTAAAAATATTTTTGCTACGAAGAAAGACCAAAAATTTAAAATCTGATGGACTCAAATTTTAAAGTACCCATTGTGCATAATGGAACTTCTTTTCTACCCATTCCTATAAGAATTTTGTTTCCATCCGAGATTGCCAAACTACAAGTCAATTTTAAAATTTTGATTTAGACCAATTAAAGCCCGCCCCAACTAGCGATCGCGGCCATGATGGGAATTTTTATCCTGGCAATATATAACGAAAGAAATTTATGGGGAAAATATGTTTTTTCGTCCTTTAACAGGACTATTTTGAAATCTAGTCATCTAAGTAGTCACCTTTAAATATTAATCTAATATCTTATAAAAATTGTACTTAATCCTATTTTGACCCAAATTGTATAATTTGGTTTGAAATTATTGACTATGACCATTAAGGTATAAACATGACAAAAAAAAAATTAGAACTTTTGCGATTTGGCAAAAAAATTACAAGAAAAACATTAAAATTCCCAAATTTGAAATTATTGACTATGACCATTAAGGTATAAACATGACACAAACAATTAGAATTTTGGCGATTTGGCGCAAAAATTACAAGAAAAATATTAAAATTCCCAAATTTTGTGTGTCAGTTTTAGTAAGGCTGCAAACGAGCTAAATCGAGCCAAACAGGAACAGGTTCGAGTTTGATTCGTTTAGTTTTTGGATCGACTCGAGTTTGATACGAGCATTTCTCATTGAGTTCGAGCTCGACTCGTTTAAAAATTATTTAGTTCGCGAACAGTTCGAGCTCGTCTCGTAAAAAGCTCGTTTAACATATTCGACGAGCTTAGCTCGAGTTCGGCTCGTAAAAGGCTCGTTTAAGCTTCAACGAGCTTAGCTCGAGCTTGGTTCGTTAAGGCTCGTTTAAGCTTAAACGAGCTTCGCTCGAGATCGGCTCGTTATAGTCTCATTTAAATTTTAATGAGTTTAGCTCGTTATATGCTTGAGCTCGAATTCGAGCTCGTCAAAGCAAAATCGAGCTTGTTAAAGATCGAGTTCAAATTCGTTAAAACTTAAAATATATGCTAAATTGTCCTTATTTTTTAATCAAATTTCATATTAAAAGTAAATCACTTGTTGTAGCAATACAAACGTAAAAATCAAATGCATAAAAATTAGCTGAAAATTTACATATTACTAAAATGCAAACTATAAATGAAATTAATATAAGTTTTTGAAATCATAGTTAACTAATAAATTTTAGTTTTGGATAATTATTAATAACATTTAATATTTTAAAACTTATATGTGATATTTTAAACATTTGTAATATGCTTATGACTTTATGATAAAATAGTACTAGCTGATGATTATATTAAATATTAAGTCTAAATTTATAATTAATACTAGGTAAGTCTCATGTGATAAATGAGTTTTGTTCGTTTTTTAGACTAAATACTTTTTAGTTCTCACCAAATTATTCGATTTTTTAAAATATTTTAATTTTTAACAAAACTAAATAATTTAAAAATATCCAAAACCAACACTTTTTTAAACATGTCTCAACTAGAGCAACACCCGTGTGTTTTATTCATAAATAAATTTCAAAAGATAGTGTAGATAAAATCCTTGATTTTTGAATTATTTGTTATCTTTTAAAATTATTATATTTTAAATTCAAAAATATATTTTTAATTCAAACGAGAGAATATATTCAATAAACAATATAGATTTTGAACTAATAAAATCTTTTTTTTCCTTGTTCGTTTTTTATATTTTTATATATATATAATATAATATTTAAGCTTGAAAAGATAACTAATTTAAAAATATTATAGATAGAATCCTTGATTTTTGTTTGTTATCTTCTAAATTCAAAAATATATTATCAATTCAAATGAGAGAATATCTTCTGCGAAAAAAATATAGATTTTAAAGTAATAGAATCTTTGTCAATAAAAATATGCAAATGAGATGAATGCCTTGACATTGACGTTTCCAAACTATTTGTGAGTTGTATACAAACTAGAGTTGGATTATTTTTTCTTTATATTCTCGATTATTAAAAAACTATCAATGTCAATTATTTTTATTTCTTGCTTATTTTTTGCAGTTTATTTAATATGTTAAATATTAAAAGGAGATGAATTTAAAAGATGAATCCCGATTTTCAGATTATTTATTATATTTTAAATTTGTACATGGATAAATGTGAAGCGAATGTGTAGGTTTGAGAGAATGAGAAGTTGACACATGTCCAAGATTAATAAGGTGATGACATACATTAAATTTGTTTTTTGTTTTAGTATATATGGTTGGCCGGTATTATATTTGTGCGTCTACATAGACTATATTATTATATATTATATTTTTAGTTTGATTTGGTTGGTTAGATAGTTATATATATATATCACAAAAACTCGTGTCAGACCGTTTAACGAGTCTAACCCATTAGACGGATCGGACCCGCGATCCTATGTGGCATTTCCGTAATATTAACAATGGTGTTTTAGTAGTTTTCAGAGACCACCGGTATTAATAGTCCTTCTGAAAAGTATTAGCCGTCTTTCTAAAAAGTATTAGCAGTTCTTCTGAAATGTATTAACAGTTCCCTGGAGAGTATTTTAGTATTTCTCCTGAATATACTCCCGAAATGTATTAACAGTCCCTCAAAAAAGTATTAGTAGTTCCTCGAAAAAGTATTAGTAGTTCCCTGGAGAATATTTAAGTAGTTTCCCCGAATATAATTAAATTTTTCTCACGAAATGTATTAGATGTCCCTCGAAAAAGTATTAGTAGTTTCTCGAAAAAGTATTACTAGTTCTCTGAAGAGTTTTTTAGTAGTAAACCTGAATATAATTAATTTTTTCTCCCGCAAAGTATTAGCAGTCCCTAAGAAAAGTATTAGTAGTTCAGCGAAAAAGTATTAGCAGTCAGTCAGTCACTCGAAAAAGTATTAGTAGTTCCTTGAATAGTATTTTATTAGTCCTTTTAAAAGTATTTGTTTTTTCTGTCAAAAGTATTAGTAGTCCCAGTGAAACGTATTAGTAATTCCCCTGAACAATATTAGTTTTTCCCCTGAAATATTTTTAGTAATTTCCCTGAATAACATTAGTTTTTCCAATAAAAGTATTAGTAATCTCACAGAAAAGTATTAGATGTTACCCTAAAAAGTATTAGTAATTCCTATTTTATCCTCAATAAAAAAATGCAGTGTCATTATTTTTATTTACATTGTCCATCTCCTCAGCATTTCAGTCCACTGCCATCGTGTTCCCAAATATTCCTGCGATGCGCATCGGCGACGAGGAGAGAATTTCTGTGCACAAATCGGTGTCTTCTAGCCCCGTAATAGCTTGGAAATAAGCCAATTTATTCGCCACATCCCCCATTTCTTCAATATATATCAATGTCTGTAAACAATCTCAATCTACAAAGTGACGAAAATCCGATGATTTGTATATTTATCCCCGCACTGCACCCCATTCCCCCCCAATTGAAGCTCAAAATGTTTCCCCTCATTTTAAAGTGGTTAATTATCATGGAGGAGAGCGACGACGTCGGATTAAAGAGGATGCAGTTGAGGACTAGGGCTCCGACGTCTTTCGGTCGGACTTGAGATTTCACGAGACTACCATTGCCATGTTCTTTTAGACGACAAATGGGATGAGGAGAGAGAAGGGCATGGATGCTGGAACATTTCTTTTAAAGACCCGGGTCGGATTTGGGGGATCCGTCTAACGGGCTTAGATCCGTTAGACCGTCTGACAAAAGAGTATATATATATACACATATTTTATACTATTGCATTTGTTCGATTTTGCTCTTGTACGGTTGATCAATATTTTTTGTAAGGATAGTATTATTTTACAATCTAAATGAGCTTGGACATAGGCTCGCGAGTCTATAAATGAATATGCTCTCGAACTCAACTAAACGAGCCCATTTCGAAGACAGGTTCACCAGCATGTAAATGAACATGTTCGCGAGCTCAACTAATGAGTCACGCTTGAACCTATGCTCACAAGCCTGTAAACGAGCCGAACTCGAACCTAGGCTTGCGAGCCAATTGACGAATATGTTTGCGAGTCGAGCTCGAACATAGGCTCACGAGCTTGTAAATGAACATGTTCGCGAGCTTTCGAACCAAATATCTGCAGGCTCGAGTTCAACTCGATTAAAAGTTCGAGCTTGAATTTTAGGCTCGAGTTCAGCTCGTTAAGCCTGAATAACGATCTTGAACGAATATTTTTTCGAACCGAGAGCCGAATAGCTCGCGAACGACTTGGTTTATTTGCAGCCCTAGTTTTTAGTGATTTGATGTGTCTATTTTTGCGTTAAATTACTAGAATCTCTAAATTTCTTTGATACATTAGCAACCGTAGGTCCTTATCAGTAATTACGATAAAATTACACAATTTCAATTAAAATCGGACTAAATGTCCAAATTTTTGAAAGATATTGGACCAAAATTTAAATGTAACTATTTAGAGGACTAAATCTCTAAGTAGTCCAAGTTATAGGACCAAAATAACTATTTTCCCGAAATTTATGAATCATAACGTGACAACTTGAGCAACGATTAGAGTAGTTAAACGGGTCGTAGCCTGCCAGCCAGACCCGACCCGTTTAAACTGGTAAAAAAGAGAGTTATACTTCAAATCGTGACATAAAAATCAAATTGTGGCACACTATATGGTGACAACCTGCTATCTTCAATTATCTTGTATTTATATCGTCACAACCTGCTCCACGATATAAATGAATGATATAAATTATATCGTGCTATCTGCTCCATGATATAAATTTATAGTGCGAATCTATATCATCTTCAACTTATTTTTGGAGATAAGAAAAAGAGAGAAAAGAAAGGAAATTTATTGTTTGTAGTATTAATTAAAAGGAATAAAAAAAAGGTATGGGTATTTCAGTAAAACACTAGGAAAAATGAGTATGAAATATGGTTTTTATATTAGTGGATAGAAAAGAATTTCACCATATCCAAAATGGCTAGTTCTCATCTGTTCCATTATATAATTTATAGGGATAATTACAAAAATCCAAAGATTTTCGGAAATTACAAAAACCTTTTTTAGGTTTGATCCATCTTACAATATTCTCTATCATATACAAAAAAATATTTATAAAGCCCCCTTTTATGTTTATCAAAATATTACAGTTACCTCAAGGGTTCTTTTGTAATTTTCAAAATCTTCTTTATTTTTTTGTAATTAGCCCAAACTATAGGGGCTTTTTGTAATTATCCATATATATATATATATATATATATGGATAATTACAAAAATTAGATTTTTTTTTGGAGGAAAGGGGGCTCATGACCCATAATTATATAATTGGTGAATAATACTAAAATCTAAATGCAAATCCAAGGTTCAATTACGACCAGGAAAAAAAAAATCTATTTCCTCACCATCTTGTGACATCTTCCTACAAACTCCCAACTAACTTTGACATCTTCCAATTCAATTTCCCACTGAATATTTGGCAACATTTGCATGTAAAATCGATGTGGAACACAAAATGCATCCACCTACACTCTGTCACTCTCCCAAAACCAACACGTAAAAGTCATGCAATCCCACAAATCCACCATAAATACCCCCTTCACCATTTCTCACACCACAACAAGCAACAACACTAATCTATCTCCTTCACAATCACATTGACACACTCTCTGAAAAACAATGGCAACAACAACGAAGATAACCCTTGCAGCAGCTCTCTTGGTGGCCTTCGTGGCCGTGGCCACCGCCACCACCTACACCACCACAGTCACCACCACCACTTTCGACGAGGAGGGCAATCCAGGTCAGCAACAGCAGTGCCAACGCCAGCTCCAGGGGCGCCAGTTCCGGTCGTGCCAAATGTACCTGTCTCAGAGGAGTCCGTACAACGGAGAAGATGAAGTTCTTGAAATGAGCACTGAAAATCCAGGGCAACAACAACAGTACTTGAGCCAATGCTGCCAGCAATTGAAGAATGTGAACGAGCAATGCCGGTCTGCGGCTATTAGGCACGCGGTGAGGCAGTTGCAACAGGGCGGACAGGAGGAGATGGGGCAATCTCAGGTCTATCAGAGGGCTACAGAGCTTCCTCGCAAGTGCAATATGAGGCCACAGCAATGCCAGATTAGGGTTGTCTTTGTGTAAGATATAATCGAATGATCATGTGAGGTGATCTGAGGAAGTACTTGATCAATAAAATGGTTTGAGTTTGTGAATGTGTCTTTTTGTAATAAGCTATGTACACATGGTGTATGTATTTTCCTAGAAATAAAAAAAGGAAGTGTTTTTTTGTTTCTTATACATATAGATCTTTTTCTTACTCGTTTTGGGACTTGAGTCCCATGGATTTTTGGCCATTCTTGAGTTCAATGTACATTCTGCGATTTTTCTTTATTTCTCTCAAGTAACTCACCAATGAATACTATGATATGCTGTTATTTTTTTAATTAAAATGGCTAAAAAACATGAGTATTTTTTATCTTTTGAAAATGTAAATGGCTAAAATGACTTATTTACACAAATGAATTAGAAGATCCGCCAAGCCGGGCCTTTTAAATAGGAAAAAAGAGGGTTATGACTAAATTATTTAGGCTTATTTAAATCAGTGTCTTTTTTGCGCATGGCCATTTAGCTCGAAGCCATTAGGACTAGCCCGCTAGCTCACCATTTTGCCAAAAGAAAATATAGATATAATTTTAATATTCTATATCTATTGTTATTATCTCTTACTAGTAAATATTTTTTAAATTCATATGATCATTTTAATTTGTATGACATGAGTATTTTATTTAAAAAATATTTTTAATACTTTTTACTCATTTTAATTCTAAACTCATTTGTAATATTTTTATATTTTTTTTTACGATTTGATTTCAATAATATATTCATAAAGATAAACTTTTTACCAACTATTGATTTTTGTTTTATATATTTTATATGAAGAAAAATTAAAAGAAAATAATTTGTCCAACAAAAGTTCAAACATGATTTGAGGATTATGCTTGAGTAGTAGTTAACTAGTTTTGTACTTGTGTCGTATTTGTATGGTTTTATTTATGAAGTTTTATTTTTAATAAGTTGGGAGTAGTGGTTGAAGGGAAGGAGATAAATTTCAAAAAATTTGAAAGATACAGGGTTCGAACCTTGGTCAACACCCTTATAAAGGGTGAACAATATCACTTGAACTATAAGCTGGTGGTTTTTATTTATGAAGTTTAAAGTTTAAGTGTTTGAACTTTAAGATTTTGTCTATTTATGCAACTAAACTATATATGTGTGGTTTTATTATTATGAATCATTTAATTTTGTATATAAACTCTGATTGTTAATGTTATGCATGTTTTAATTTAAAATTTTAGATTAAAATTTTTTAGTTTATAGCCCGATAATGGCCCGTTTAGCCTGAAGGCCGTTAGTGTTAGGGTTAGATTCGCAATATTGTCAGTTAGAGCTGGCAAAATTGGCCCGATCCCCGCATGTAAAGATGGGTTGGTTCTCATTTTTATCGTCGGGAAAAGGATTGGGCTTACTTTGGCCCAACCCAAATGACACGAAGCCTGACATGCCCGAACGAACCGATCAAAAATACACTTGATGGGCTAGGACACAAGAAATGCATCCCGATGAAATTTCAACCCAACCCGATTTTTTGACGTGGCCTGCCAGGCTAGGATCAGGCAGGCTCGACCCGACCTATTGACAACTCTAATTGTCAGCTCAATAGATAGTGACTCATTCAACCCAAATTCCGTTTAGTCCTAAACCCACTAGGGCTAGCCCGAAGCCGCTACGGTGAGCCCGCTAACATCTCTAGCCAATATATGAATTCATAATGTGTCAACATGTATCAATTATTATTTGCTGAGTTATAAGTTCATATCATGGTAATAGTTTCTACGGTATAATTCATATCATAGCATATAAATTATGTTGTGGCATACTATATATTTTTTTTGAGTACATTAGGGGAACTTGGGGAGGGGACACACGCACCCGTATAGGATCGAAGTATCGAACCCGGGTTATTCACCCTTACAACACATGCCTCAATCACTAGAGCACAAGGTTGATCCCTTGTGGCATACTATATATAATATGGCAATCTGCTACACAATATCTTCCAACTATCTTGCATTTACCTATTCCACGATATAAATTATAGCGTGACAATCTGCTACACGATATAAATTATATCGTGGCTATCTTCTCTACAATATAAATTTATAGCGTGACTATCATCTTCGAAGTATTTTTTACGGCAAGGAAAAGAGAAAAGAGAAAGAATTCATGGTTTGTAGTGTTTGAAAAAAAGAATAAAAAAGTAAGGATATTTCAGTAAAAGACTAGAAAAAATGGGTAGAAAAGATTGATTTTTATAGGAGAGTGGGTAAAAGAGTTTCCCTTGTTTAACATCTCACAATTTCCATTATATAATATGGATAACTACAAAGGATAGTTTTTTTTTTTTGGGTCATGAGTCATGATCCTTATATATATAAATATTATCTTACACATGGTGAATAATACTAAATGCAAATCCAAGGTTCAATTATGACAATAAAAAAAATCCATTTCCTTGTACCACCATCACGTGACATCTTCACACAAAATCCAAATCCTTTATATACTAACTTCGGATATCTTCCAACATTCAATTTCCCACTTGAATTTTTGGCAACATTTGCATGTAAAATCGATGTGGAAGCTCGAAAACGCAAAACCCTCAACCCTTCACCAAAATGCATCCACCTACACTCTGTCACTCTCCCAAAACCAACACGTAAAAGTCATGCAAATACACAAACCCACCATAAATACCCCATGGCCTCCACCATTTCTCAAACCACAACAAGCAACAACAGTCATCTATCTCCTTCACAATCACATTATCTCTCAAAAAAACGATGGCAACAAAGAAGATAACCCTCACAGCAGCTCTCCTGGTGGCCCTCGTGGCCGTGGCCACCGCCACCACCTATACCACCACAGTCACCACCACCACTTTCGACGAGGAGGGCAATCCAGGCCAGCAACAGCAGTGCCAACGCCAGCTCCAGGGGCGTCGGTTTCGGTCGTGCCAGAGGTACTTGTCTCAGAGGAGCCCGTACAACGAAGAAGAAGATGAAGTTCTCGAAATGAGCACTGGAAATCCTGCACAGCAACAGCAGTCCCTGAGAGAATGCTGCCAGCAATTGCAGAACGTGAACGAGCAATGCCGATGCGAAGCCATTAGGCACGCGGTGAGGCAGTTGCAACAGGGCGGACAGGAGCAGATGGGGCAATCTCAGGTGTATCAGAGGGCTACAGAGCTTCCTCGCAAGTGCAACATGAGGCCACAACAATGCCAGATTAGGGTTGTCTTTGTGTAAGATATAATCGAATGATCATCTGAAGTGTACTAGAATAAAATGGTTTTTGTGAATGTGTTTTTTGTAATAAGTATGTACACATAGTTCTGTGTGTATTTTCCTAGAAATAAAACTTAAAGGGTTTTCTTGTATCTAATCGAGATCTTTTAATTTCAATTCGGTTTGAATTGGTGATTTTGGAGCAGGCTATATATGATATTTCTTCCATCCCCAACAAATTAATAGTAATGGATATTAAGGCTTCAAAAATCAAAAGCTGGTTCTAAAAGAAATGAAAAATTATCTCATCGACCCATCAACCTGTACAAATTTTCGATACAGATTTTTGTGCTTCAGTTTGGACTATGATACGAAGCTGGATTGGCATTTTTCTAGACTTATGTCAACTTTAAGCAGTGAATTGAAATGGATCAAGAAAGAAGGTCGAGGGACATCTTGGCAGAGTAAAGCCAATGGCTATATCCCAGTTGCTACTACTGTCCATAAAAAAAAAAATTAAATAAACACACAAGTATACAAGATTGTGTTCACTTGCATCCTAATGTTATGATTCTTTTTGAGAACATGTATTGACTGATTGGTGTTTTAGGATGCCCTTTTGTATATGCTTTAGGGGACGACTTGTATAGATGACAAAAATCGATGGGGCTACAGAAATATAATGTCAAAACTCATAATGTCTCATAACATTATATTAATGTAGTTATGACATATTCAATTACCAACCTGACACAACATCAAACGAAGTACTTCACCATCTGAATCTCCTTTTGCTTGAAACCACATCGCTCAAAACGGTCTGTTCTCAACGCTGCAATCAAGAATCACCTTGTAACAACCCATTGTCCTAGCATGATCGGACAAGAACCCGATAATTTTCTTCCCTAGTTGTTTGCCTCGAGCACTTGAATCTACCACCACATCTTCAATATGACCAACTTTGCCACAATTCCTTATAAATTTCTTTTCTATGAACACACTCCCAGTTCCAACAATCTTCCCTGAATTATTGTCTTCGATCACGCATATAAGGTGGTCATCCCCGCATTTAGCAATCTCATTAAATTGTTCTTCAAATACCTCATCAGATATGGAGTCGCATAGAGTAAGTTGTTGAAGTAGGTCAACGAATCCCTTTTTCTTGTCTGAGATCTCTAGTTTCCTCACTTGAAAGATCTCTTCTTCTTCTGTGGAGGAGTTTGTTGTCTGCATCTTTTTCTTGAACAAAAGCTTCAGAATTGGAGCAGATTCTGGAAAACAAAAATTTCAAGGAAGATGAATGAGCTTGCATGGAGAGCAGAAAAAGGAACATAATTGAAAATCAACCACGTAAACGATGAATGTGCTACTTGAGAAATGAGAATCCTGAAATGTTAATCACAAAATTAATCACAAAAATGTTGGTTTTAAAGCTCACGATCTGCTTAGGTCTGACAGAACAATACAATTATACAAACTACAATTTGAGCAAGATAGTCAAAGCGGTAAGGCGCACTCGAGGGGACAAGATCCTATATCGCCCGACAATGGCGGAGCCAGGACACTTTAGGAGGGTGGGCCAATACACGAAAATGGGGTGGACCGGATAGAAAATCCGAAAAAAATGATAACAATTATAACTAATTTTTTTAAATTCTCACTAATTTTTTTTTTTTAAAAAAAAGGCTGGGCAGGGCCCAGGTTTGCCCAACCTTAAATCCGCCACTGTCGCCCGAGGCGCGAGCGCCACAAAAGCGCTCGCCTGACTCGAGCAAGGCGCAAAATTTTGGAAATATTATCCATAACACTATAATATTCTCAAATGATCAAAAACATAATCATTCAATATAAAATTAAAACATATGCACCAACAATGACAAACAAAACAACTCATTAGCCAAACAACAAAAAATCATCAAAGAGTTTTCTAGCTGGACTCACGCTTCCATTCTTCATATTACAATATTACACAGTCTGCACAATAAATAAAAAAATGTTGGTTTGCTACTTTGCTATTAGCCCTAGTTAATAGCAAACAAAAAAGCTATTGATCTGTTCCCTTCCGGTGCACCCAGCTTTGCAGGATTGGATTCACGTCACATTGTTCAAACAACCTGTTTGACACCGATGTCTGAACCTTATTGGTTTGGTCTCTTCTGAAGACAAAAAAGAATTTCTTTGTTTCTCTCTGGTGTTGTAATTGTTGGGTTTGTTTGCTTTTCAACACATGTGGGCAGATGGATTTCAAAGGTGGACAGCCACCATTGCCCACAAATTTTGAAAAAGAAGAAAGGACCAAAGAAATTAGTAGCAAAGTTGACAACAAATTGCTATTCTCTTATGCCTATAAATAGGCTTGATTGGGAGGATGCAAAATGCACCGAGAAAGAGAGAGATCTAGGTAGCCAAGAGAGAGTTTGGCTTATTTCTCGAGTGGGAGAGTTATCTCCAATTGGGGGAGTAGTTGCTCCAAAAATAGTGATATAGAGATCACTATAAATATTTGACTGTGTGTCAGAAAAATAGTGGGGTTGAGTTTCTCGACACTGTGAGCTTTGGGGAAATTTGTGGGTTTTCTTTGGAGTATTTTATATTGTTGTGAGATACACCAAAAGAGAGTATTTTTCCCATTGTTGTAATTAACACAAGCTTTGGGCAAAAAGCTTGTTCTATTTTGTAATCACTATTTGTTAGTGGATTCTTTGTGGGTATTTGCCCCGTGGTTTTTCCCCTTATTCTTTTGGGGTTTTCCACGTTAAACTTTGGTGTCTTGGTTTATCATTTTATTTTCTTGGTTTTTATTTTATTTGAGATAATTATTTGTGTGTGCGGTTATTATTTTAATCGGGGCCCATCCACGCTTCCCAACAAGTGGTATCAGAGCCCGGGGTAAAACTTGGGTATCTGTACCAGTTCGTGATGGATTTGAGAGAGAACAACGAGACCATGATTAAATTGACGGCAAATAATTACACGGTGTGGAAGCCAAGAATGGAGGATATTCTCTATTGCAGGGATCTTTATGATCCAATAGAGAATGGTGGAGTTAAGCCAGATGATGAAGATGAGAAAGAATGGAACAAGTTAAACAGGAAAACTGTTGGTATGATTCGACATTTCATTGATCGGGCGTGTTTCACCACTTTACTCAAGAGACGGATGCCCATAGCTTTGTGGACGAAATCGAAGCCATGTACGAGAGGAAGCACGCTCAAAACAAAACTTACTTGATCGAAAACTTGTCAACTTGAAGTATAACGAGGAAGTTTAGTTGCTTAACACTCGAAATACTTTCCAAAGCATCTTAAATCAACTAACATGGTAGTGGGCTTAAAGTTTGATGATGAGATGCGGGGGTTATTTTTATTGTGATCTTTGCCAGGTGAGTTTGAGACATTAGTTGTCTCACTCAAAGAATCTCGCTCCCGATGGTATTTTGACTATGGATATGGTCAAAAATAGCTTGTTCAATGAGGAAACAAGGCGAATGGGACAAGGTGCGAAAGTTCCCAGTGCTCTCATTTGAGAGTCATGGGGGAGACTTAAAGGCAATGATCGAGATAAAGGAAAAGGAGGTTCAAAATCTCGTGATCGAGGAAGTGTTATTATTGCAACAAACCTGGACACGTGATAAAAGATTGCTATAAGAGAAAGCAAGATGAGGGAGATCGAAAAAGACAAACCGTAAAAAAGTGGATAGTGACAATGGAAGACACGTCGCCTGCCACTATTTTTCCTGATGGTGATGTTGTTGTGCTCTCTTCCGAGAAACACAATTGTTATGCGCATATGGCTAGTTTGGATCTTTGATTGGGTCATTGATTCAAAGCCTTCTTTTTTTCATGCAATACCCAACAAAGAATTTTTCAAGACTATAAAATGGGAGATTTTGGTACGTTAAGTTCGGGAATAATAATAAAGCGAGTATTGTTGGTGTTGGTGATGTGTGTATCCGGCGAATCGTTACACGTTGACTTTGAAGGATGTTCGCCATGTGCGGATCTGCGTCAATCGATTTGCGAGTGGAGTTGGACCGCCAAGAGTTATGTTAGTTGTTTTGGCAATGAAAGGTGGAAGCTTACAAAAAGATCAATGGTGGTTGCGAGAGGAGCTATATCAGGTAATTTTTACAAGACTCGTGTCAAAGTGTGTTCTGCTGGACTAACTACAGCTAAAGATGAGTCTTCATCAAATTCGTGGCAAGTGAGAACTCTTAGTGAGGAGGAGAAATTTTGGCAAGGAAAACCCTCATTTCTTTTGCCAAAGGTATGCCATTGATTTTTTGTAATTGTTGTTCTGATAAGTAGGTAGTAGAAGAGTCTCTTTTTCGCTTATTTAAAAAAAAATTAAAAAATGTTAGGTGCAATGTGTTTGCATATAGGAGTAGCGAGAAGAATTTGCTTGAGATGTCGTTTCATGTATTTTGTGTGAGTAATGCAAAGGTTATGGGAGATGTAGTGTATCGATCGAAGATACAGAGATGCTTAGGATGTTAGAGACGCACAAACCCGTGACTTAGTGTCGATTCTTGCTCCGTGTTCTTCTTTGTTAGAGGTGTGTCCGATCAAAGAAGATTGTTTGATGACGCTCGATGCTTGCAACACCAGTGACATGCCACTCACTTGGGGTGTTGAGTAGAGGAGGAGTGTACCTTCACCAAATAAATAGCGCTAGAGTTTGGTTGGTCGACGGAACGTCACATTTTTCGTTAAGGGGGGAACAAGAGATATTTGAGAGTGTCCAAAGAAAAGATGTGGAGGCTGCGATAAATATTTGGTTTGCTAATAATGAGAGTAGCTCCTCGACGATAGTTAATCATGGCTTCAGAGATGTGTAACAGACCAGTGCGATGTGTTCGCTAGAAGTTTTTTTCCTAGAATGTGAGTATGCTGTGTGCATATTGGTTTATTCTACCGTGCAAGTAGAATGTGTTTTCCCCACATGTGTTGAAGGGGGAGAATTGTTGGGTTTGTTTGCTTTTCAACAAATGTGGGCAGATGGATTTCAAAGGTGGATAGCCACCATTGCCCACAAATTTTGAAAAAGAAGAAAGGACCAAAGAAATTAGTAGCAAAGTTGACAACAAATTGTTATTCTCTTATGCCTATAAATAGGCTTGATTGGGAGGATGCAAAATGCACCGAGAAAGAGAGAGATCTAGAGTAGCCAAGAGAGAGTTTGGCTTATTTCTCGAGTGGGAGAGTTATCTCCAATTGAGGGGGAGTAGTTGCTCCAAAAATAGTGATATAGAGATCACTATAAATATTTGACTGTGTGTCAGAAAAATAGTGGGGTTGAGTTTCTCGACACTGTGAGCTTTGGGGAAATTTGTGGGTTTTCTTTGGAGTATTTTATATTGTTGTGAGATACACGAAAAGAGAGTATTTTTCCCATTGTTGTAATTAACACAAGCTTTGGGCAAAAAGCTTGTGCTATTTTGCAATCACTATTTGTTAGTGGATTCTTTGTGGGTAATTGCCCCGTGGTTTTTCCCCTTATTCTTTTGGGGTTTTCCACGTTAAACTTTGGTGTCTTGGCTTATCATTTTATTTTCTTGGTTTTTATTTTATTTGAGATAATTATTTGTGTGTGCGGTTATTATTTTAATCGGGGCCCATCCACGCTTCCCAACAGTAATAAGAGTCTGGATTTTTAGTTTTGTCATTACCTCTTTGGTAATCAAACTTTCTCTTATTGGCTCAATTGAAGCTAATCTCATTTAGGATGCATTTGATCAATACAATACCCTACTTTGCTAATAGCCAGAAAGAAGAAGAAAAATGCCGAGTCTTCTAGGAAAAAGGAGCATAAATCGGCCAAAAAAAAAAGGAAAAAGGAGCAGAAAAAAAAGGAAGAAAAAAAAGGAGAAGAAGAAGGAAGAAATAAGAAAGAAGAAAAGATAGACGACAACATCGAATAAAACTCAGCTTCATTTACCACAGCAAATGGAAGAAAAACCTCTCCAGAAAGAATCGCGTGTTCTCTGATTCTCCATAGAAATATCGCTGTGCGTGGGCTTGAGCAAAAACTTATTTTGCCCTAATTTTTGTGTATTAATTGGATTGAGCTTATGGCCTTTAAAGTTTTTTGGGCTTTTAACAAAAAGAAAAAAAGAAAAAAACCCGAAAACGAGAAGGCAAAAAAATATATGAATCTGGCCAGGCGCCCAAGGCAAGCGACTTGGGCCTCGAACAAATGCGTGCGCGCCTTTGGCACTTTTGTCCGCCTTGCTCAAGCGGCTATGCCTTGGGTCACCCAAGGCGCTGAGGGTGTTTGGCGACTCGCCTAGTGCGCCTAAGCGTAGAGGCCGGCGCCTTTGACTACACTGAATTTGAGGATTGACAAGAAAAATCTGAATACAAATACATATTTACATATGAAAAAGTTCCGGAGAATGCCAGTAATCGAAAAAAATTCCGAAACAATATGCAAAATTGAACATTCCTCCATAATTTACAAAGGAATTCTAGCAAATCAACAAAGGAAATAAATTTTAAAATCAACACACGTAATCTCCTTAGGCGCAATGCGATTAACAATCAAATCGGGTTCATAAGATCCCTATCTCGATCAAAAGGAAATATATCAGTGCCACGATTTGTTAATTGAATGAGAACAGAGATATACGGGAATGATCCTCGCGGAGCATTCAAATAAATTATATCGAATGTTTTTATAAAGAAAAAAACAACAGAAACCAATCCTCAACATCTGATTCCAATTCAAATTAACCTAAATATTGATAAGCAGAGAGAGAGGAGAACTTACTGCAATGAGAGTCGATTCTTCGAAACCGAGAAAGGATAACCGTTGCGCTTTGGCCAAGAAAACTCCAACTCCAATTAAGAGCCGACCGTGAAACTGTAAAAAAGCTTTGAGTAAGCTAAAGCAGCAAGAGGTCTGCTTTGGATTGAATATAAAGTTGGGCTCATAAATTTGAAAAAGATGCTAATTTTACTATGTTACATTTTGGCCCAAATTCTAATTTGATCCAACTAGCATTTTATTTATTGAGGCCCATTTATGGTTTTACGGTTTACTTTAGATATGCCCGTTCAACACTTCAACTGTTCACGTTTCGACTGGTAGAAGGTTCGGGTTACGGGTCGGGTCACGCTGTCGTGTGTTCGACAGACGAAGCCAATCCGTTGAAACATCAGAAAGGAAAAGTAAAACAGAATTTTCTTCAAAACCACCAATCAATATTTGATTTGGTTCTTCTGATGCACAAATTAGCATGTTCTGAAGAAGACGACAAAGGAGAGAGGCATGATGGCATCGCCCCGTTCGCTTATTCAGCGGCTCGTGCCCTATTTTTCTGCGCGCCTTCGCCAGAATTCTAGGCTTCTTAGCTCATCTTCCGCCCTTCCCGAACCTCAGCCATCTTCGTCGGAATCTCCATCGCCGTCTCCTGACGCTGTACTTATGACCGGCAGCTGTGTTCGGGTACTGTTCTCTGCCTTGTTTTCTTTTATTTTTTATTTTCTGCTTTATTTTTCTCCATTGGACTTTGTTACGATTTATTTGTTTTTTATTTGATGGGATACTTACTTTTGTCATGAGGATTTGGATGCTCAATGGGATTATCGTTATTGATTGAATTTCCTGGAACTGATTTGCCTGTATGGAAATTGTGTGGAGTGCAAGAGAAAGATAGTTTATCGTAATAAGATACTTCTTTGGTCCTTAAATTAGGACCGAAGAAGATAATTTGATAGCCTCAGGATATTCATTGCTCTCATACTAATATTTGTTAGATTAAAAAATAAAATGATTAGTAGGTTTAGTCATAAGCTCAGGCTTCCTCATACAAAATAGTTTTAGGACTTATTTTTGTTTTTGATTATGAGGGTGATTTATCTGTGCAAAGTTAATAGCTTTATACTTATATTGTTCGATAAGTTCGAGCAATGATTCTGCTAGATGAGAACTTAATCACCTCGATACTGTGGAACAGAGAATGAAAGAGTTGCAAGCTGAAGAGGCTAGTCAAAAGCTGCTGCGCTTGAGCATAGAAGCTGGTGGTTGCTCCGGGTTCCAATATAACTTTTCACTAGATAATAAGATCAATGATGATGACAGGTGATTGGCTTTCCAAATTATGGTTTTGCTTGGTTATATTGTTGTTCTTCATCTAATGTGTGTCAGTAAATCAAATTTAGTTTTGGTGGGTCCCAAATGAAAATTCATTCTGGTTTGTTGCAGGATTTTTGAACAGGATGGAGTTAAATTGGTGATTGATACTATATCTTTTGACTTCGTAAAAGGTGCAACAGTTGATTATGTAGAGGAGTTGATCCGTTCTGCTTTTCAGGTGCATTGAGTATACCTCATTTTTTTATACTCTGTTACCACTGGTTGCCATATCCATCTATCCTTGTTGAAGTATCAGTTCTTATGTCATCTGATAGCAGCAGAAAAATAGTTGTTTTGATTCTGTACTCATATTACATTAGCAAATTGTGTTTATTGCCTTCGGCTCATATCAGATACGTGGCCTCAAAACCATTAGCTTTGAGTACTAGCTAATTTGTTTTTTTTCTTTTTGAGTCTTGCACTCTTGGTCTAGCTTGTTTGCTTAACTTATTCTTTTGAGTTTGTTGAATAGTAAGTTCCGACTGTCTAACTTTCTTGTTCATATATCAAAAGCAAAATTTTATTGTGCAGAAAATTTTCTCATTTATCCTGCATAGTACAGGATACATTCTCATGGCAATTACTCCAGTCTAACTATTCTAGAGTTGAAAGGTCTATGACCCGGGGTGACTCTTTTTATTAGTTCCACAGTTATCCTTTCATTTTTGATTGTCTACATGCTCTAGCTCTTTCCTCCCTGGCTATATTGTCACCCAATTCATACCCAAACCTGTGGTGAAGTTCTGAAACCACCTCAAAGGTTCTTCCATTTTCGATATATATCAAATGAGTTTATCTCTTTCTTCACTTTCTACTTCTAGCATATGAAATACTCATTATAACTTTCCTTTTCTGTTATGCTTAACTTGTTAATTTGATGTTTCTTGTTCTAACATTTCGTGTTATGTAGTGTAACACTCATTTTTAGAGTTCTGTTGTTGATTTCATGTTTTGATACATCTATGCATACTGCACAAAATTATTTGTAATTGCAGGTGACCTGCACTAACTCTATGTTTGTTACAGTGTATTTTGCTTGTTTTTGAGTGATTATACATTGCTGAAATTATAACCGAAGCAGTTTATTTGACATTCTGTTTTACATATTCCTTTTTTTTTCCAAAATATTTTTTGAGTTTCTATGTTCATGTAAACTAAATTGATAATTACAAGCAAAGGACTGATGCTATTAGTCAACACTCATCTATATTATTATAAAATGTCGCCTACCTCAGTGATTCTTGGATCTCCCTCGTTGCTAATGTAATGTTGTAGCTTTTTTTGGTCAAGACATCACTGGGTACTTACGTTCCTATTATTTTATTCAGTTATTTGGGGATGAACCATGTATGGTGTTGAAAATCTCATTGTATTGGGTTTTGAAGCTTGTCCTGTGGTTTTGTAAGTACTCTTCCAGGTTTACACCCATAGGTTATAGCGAGAGTTGTAATTCTTCACTATAGCTATACTGAAGCCTTTTAGGGCAAATGTGAGAATTTCAAAGTAGATTACCACTATAAAGTATCGTATTTCTTTCTTGTTACGGTGTTACCTCTTGAATAACTGTTGAGATATCGGGTATGAGCAAATGGTGCTTTGTTTAACTTTATTGGCTTTGAAGTCTATTTTCTGCAATTTCTGTTTGTTGGTATCAGTAGATAGTTTCCTGCCAATAATATTTTCCCGTTGATAAAGGAAGTTATTTGCATTCAGGTGTCTACAAACCCAAGTGCTGTGGGGGGCTGCAGCTGTAAAAGTTCATTTGTGGCGAAATAGTAATTTGATTATTATGGTTTAATTATTATTGTACACTGCTGAGGCTGGAGGTCTAGGAGTTATATTCAATGCTTCGATATTCTTGTAGAACTGCAATTCATTATTATGCTGATTTTTTGTTGTATATTTCACAAGAACGACGACCATTGTAGCCAGAATACGAATAGAGAATATAATTCTCACGTCACAGATTTTTGCACATCGTTTTTTTAAATTGATTTTGGTAAATATAAGGTGCAGTGTATGAACAATGGACGATAATATCTCCCATTACTTAACTTACGAGGCTGGAGATCTTTTTGATGCTTGTCAAGTGGCTTTGCGTCTTGTTTTTAATTACCATTGCATATGCAAAAGAATATCTCAACTGAACTTTTGGTTAACGTACCTTTCTGCCTATAAGATAAAGCCTTGAAAATTACGGGAGTGTTTGCAAAACACTAAAAGAAAAATGATCTTTGTAGTATTTGCAATTATCAGCTTTAACTTCTGATTCTGCTTCACTTAATCAAAATCTAAAAGTACGGGAAATGTGCTTTAGAATTTGATTTTGATTCTGATTTGACTTTTATGCACAATTAAAATACTTTTACAACAATTTATTCACCAAACACTATCTCATAATTTAATCAATTATTAGTTCTATTTGCAAATACTATTAACTTCTTCTCAAGTACTTGCTACAAACACAACATCAACGCTCTAAGCCTGAATGGTTCAGATGCCACGCATGGTCTTTGTGCATTTTCTAAAAATTTACTTATTTCTTCCATTTTTCTTAAGCAGTCATTGGTGGAACAGTCAAGATATATATGGGAATTCTAAGAAAACTGCCAGGAACAGATATTGTGATTTATTTTTTGCTATGGGAGTAGAAATATCATAATTTCGAAATGATTGTATGTTCGAATATGATTTTAGTATCATCAGGTCTCTTGTGAGATGGTGTGAGACCGTGAGATGGTGATATTTTTAGTGTAACAAGTGATACTTTTAGTGTAAAAAATGAACCTTGTTTAAATACACTAATTTTAGTGTATTTATATAAGCATCACCTTTTGAAGACTCCGTCACTCTCACTCGCGGCTGCTGGTCTGGGCCGTCTGCCATCTCCGGCACTTCCCACGCGAGCGCCAGCGCCGATTGTTTCCCACCGCGTCTCCGATAAGCTGCAGTACAAGTTTCTCGTCGCTTGCAAAAGCCCCAAATTTCAAATCCCAAATCCCTAAACTTTGGCCATCTCATGGCATCAAATCCATTACTTCTCGGCGGACGGTGAAGACGATAGGATTCTCAACTTTCTCGGAAGACCCATTTGCTTGGAGGTGGGCCATTTTGCATCAAAGGAGACTTGAAATCCACTGCCGTCCTTCAAACCCTCTTACTCATTGAGGGTTTGTCCGCACTTATCACTTGCTCACAACCTTTGTTTGATAAAATTCCCCGGGGTGAATTTGGGGAATAATCGAGGTTATGGGTTGATGATCGGAAATAGACGATGCCTCTTCCTCCCATCTCCGGCTTAGTTATGGAGTCCGAAAATCCACGATTTACTCCGGTTCCGATCCCATGCCCCTCAACGTCACTTGATCGTAATACTGACATGATTGCGGCGTATTCTCCTATCACCGCTTCCCTTCCCACGACAAACAAAATCTCACGGTGCTCAAACTACTTACACAGGTGGTATATTGAAACAATCTTCGCCTTCTCGATTCCCATGCCGAATGTTAAGGTTTCATCTCCGCTCATTCCTAAGAAAACGGTAATATCTTTTCTTTAGAAATTCCTGATGAGATATATGAATCTAGACGTCAATTATGCGAAAATTCTTTGATTGGTAGGACTTTATATGCTAAGGGTAGCAAACCTCGACAATTTCGAATCTTTACGACAAATTGCAATCTTTATGGCGTATTGATTCTTTCCGTATTATTTCGTTGGGTAAAGGGTTTTATAACATACATTTTTCTAATCTCAATGATAGGGATGTTGTGTGGAAAAAATGTTTTTATTCTCTCGTACACATTTCGTTTGCGACCATGGACACGTGATTTCGATCCCGACAACACAACCACATCTATTGCTCAAGTATGGGTTCGTATTTTTGGTCTTAGTTGGGAATATTGGCACCCCGAGGTGCTTATGGAATTGCTTTAGAGCTATTGGCTCGCTTTATTAAAATTGATGAGAACAATATTTCCTAGGCTCTGGGTCATTTCGCACGTGTTCTTGTGGATGTGGATCTAAGAATGAGTCTTTCGGAGAAGATGAAAATTGATCGTGACAGGCACACTGGATTTATTTTCTTTCGGTATGAACGCTCACCGGAATTCTCGTCATTGTCAATTTATTGGTCACTCCACACCGTAGATCTTGACAAATAAATAACGAGCAACCCCCTTTTAGAGCTCGGAGCCGTTCTCGTAATCCCAAGCCACATGGCAAGTCGACGAAGCTCCTAATTCTAAGGTTTCGTCGATGAGAAACTTTCGGCTGAAGCGGATCTTGATATTGTCGTCCCCAGACGATCGAAATCTCCTCTCATGATATTCCCCACCGCTTTGAATACTAGTAATGCTTTTGCCCTTCTTGAAAGTCGGGATGGAGATAATTTGGATTTGGAAATTGAAAATGTCATGCCTCTGTGAGATGATAGTCCCTTCGGATAGCCCTATTTTAGCGATAGAAGCTGGGCCGAGAATGATGGATTCGATTTCAAAAGAGGATGCGTGTGGCAAGAACAATGATGCTATTATGGTAATTAATCCACCTTCAACGGAAGTTGCTTTAGTTGAAGGTGGACGATCGATCCCCTATTAGTCCGGACACATCGATTATTTCTTCCACCTTCAGATCCGAGGATGCACTTGTCGATTTATTAGCGGATAAAAAGTTACAAGAAATTCGTCAAAAGCTATCTGTGGTTCGAAAAGAAGGCCCTTCTAGGCCTGCTCTTCGGGTGCCTGTAGGGAAATCTGAGAATCATAATATTATGGATATGGTTGTTTCTAAGTCTTGGGCTGATGAAGTTGAGGAGGAATCCGGACATACTAAAATGGCTCCACTTGAGGAGCTTTCTCGTAAACAATGAATATCCTTCACTGGAACGTTAGAGGGATCTCTAACGATCTCTCTAAAGCTGCGCTACGACATCATTGCTTGATTACCAAACCAGATTGGCTTTGTCTGGTGGAACCTAAAACGAATATCTCTTCGATTCACTCCTCTTATTGGACGGCTATGGGGTTATCCGTTCTGACGGTCAATCATAGGTCGGGCATGCTGGCTAACATTTGGATTTTGGTTTCCTCTCGTTTCACTTCAGCCTCCGTGTTGCATATGACTGACCAATTTATTTTGGTTGAGGCTGCTCTTTCGGTGGGTAACTTCAGAATTGGATTTGTTCATGGTCATGCCTCGTATGGGCGCCGTCGGGAACTTTGGCGTGATCTATTAGCTTCCCGGGTTTCTAATTTTCTAGTGGTGGGGGATTTTAATGTTGTGTTAGGTGCTCATGAACGGCGTAGTTCTCACGTTCCGAATATGACTTCGTGTCATGAATTTATGCGTTTTATCGAAGATTGTCAGTTGATAGACATCCCTTCGTCTGGCCATAAGTATACTTGGAAAGGACGCATGCATACGGGGAATCACGTGGAATCTAAAATTGATAGGGGTCTTATGTCAGAGGGTTTCTTGAACTTATGGGAGATTGTTCGTTGCTATGTTTTGCCTCGCACTATGTCTGACCATCATCCCATTTCCATCACTTGTAAGGATTCATCTCCTTCTGGTCCGCGCCCTTTTCGGTTTCAAAGATATGTGGCTTCTAGATGACAGACTCTTTCTTTGTGATCGGAGTCGTGGAATATGCCTATCTTGTTTAATTTCCCTGGGTCGACATCGTAAGCTTAAGCGTCTCAAAGTTTGTCTTAAAGATCGAATTCTACGATCTTTGGTAATATTTTTCAAAGAAAAGGAGTCCATTTTATCGATATTGCTACCATTCAAGAGTCGATCGCCATTGATGATTATTCGATGAGAATTTTTACCAAGAGGTGGAGTCTAATGCTCACATATCGGAGCTAATGCATAAGGAATATGATATGTTGCGCCGCAGCGGAACAACACTTGGCTTAAGGATGGAGAGACAAAATACTACGTTTTTTCAAATGGCAACTAAAATTCATAAGTGCAGAATTCTATATCTTTACCGGTTATTGATGGGGATAATTGTAGGAACCCCTGTTGCTATTGCAGAGCATGTGGTTCAATTTTATGAGAATTTGTTCACGGCTTCCTTTTCTCCTACCTCTCTGCGTCGTTGACTCGTATTTCTCCATCATTCACCCATCGGTCACGCCTCACCAAAACATGAGTCTCATTAATCGCCTTTCCATCGGGAGATTAAACAAGCGATTTTGAGATGGATCCTGCGCGAGTGCTCCTGGGCCCGATGGCTTCCCCGGTAAGTTTTATCGGTTTGCTTGGGAGTTGGTTTCGTCGGATGTGGTTCAAGTGTTCAAAATTTCTTTGATACGGGCGTCTCCCCGGGATTAACTCTAGTTTTGTGGTGCTCATTCCGAAAGTAGCAGAGGTTGTTAAAGTCGATCAGTTCCCTCCCATTGTACTTAGTAATTTTCTGTTCAAGATTATTACTAAAATCCTTTCCAAAGAGTTGGCTCCAGTGGCGACCTCTCTATCATCTCGCCGGTTCGATTTGGGTTTATTGCAGGTCGTCGTATTCATGATTGTGTTTCTCTTGCTTCTGAATGCATTAATTGTTTAGATCGTCGGGCATATGGTGGCAACATGGCCATCAAAGTGAATATTCGCAAAGCTTTTGATACCATCTCTTGGGATTTTTTGTTGGGCGTTATGAGAGCCTTTGGTTTTTCGAACAAATTTTGTGGTTGGATTTCTAGCATTCTTTAGTCTGCCAAGCTTTCGATTTTACTGAACGGCTCCCCGGTTGGCTATTTTGGGTGTTCGCAAGGGGTTCGTCGGGGGATCCGTTGTCCCCGCTTGCGTTTCGCATTGGAAGAGGTTTTAAGTAACCTCATAAGTCAACACGCTCAATCTCGGGCTATCTCTAGTATTCGGCCGGTCATGGTATCTCCTATCCTACGCATTTATTGTATGCTTTGATGATGTGATCATTTTTTGTCAAGCTTCCATTGATAATCTTTGCGACTATCTCTCGTATTCTCTCGGATTATGAGCAAGCAACTTTCGTGTCAAGATGCTAATCGTGACAAATCCACCATCTATTTTGGCAAATTTGTTCGTCAAAAGAGGTTTATTCTTCGTGCGATACGGATGAGGAGGAGTCCGCTTTTACTTATTTGGGTGTTCTCATTTTAAGGGGGTGCCAAGACGGATTCATTTGGAGCCAATTATTGATCGTATCATTAGCAAATTCAGTAACTGGAAGGGTCATTCTTTGTCTATGGCTGGTCGGGTTTGCTTGTTAAATTCGATTATCTTGATTCCTATTGTTCATTCTATGATGGTTTACAAATGGCTTGGCCACGCTCATCCGCGATTGACCGCCGCTCGCAATTTTATTTGACCGGGACATCACGAAAAAAGGCCTTGTTACGGTCTCTTGGAGTCGTATGTGTGCGCCTACGGAGGAGGGTGGTTTGGGTTTGCGTTCTATTTCATCTATGAATGAGTCCTTTCTGATGCGTTTTGCTTGGGATATTTTGGCTACGGATTCTCTAGCAGCTAGATTCCTTCGTAGCCGGTTCTTGGATGGCGATCTTGAGCCTAAGGTCACTCCGGTTAGTTCCTCTTTGTGGATGGGTTTTCGCCTTTTATTTTTTTCTCTCAAGACGGACTCTAGATGGATTATCGGGGATGGCTCCACTATTTCGTTCTGGTGGGATAATTGGCTTGGGTATAGTATTGCAGATAAATTGGGTATCCCTCGTCGATTTCGCAGGATTTTGGCTCAAAAGGTTTCCGACTATCTTTTTGATGGCACTTGGCATCTCACTTCATTGTTCATTTTGAACTGTGAAGATATTGTCATGGATATGTTGGACATGCCTATTGTTGGTGGGAAAGATTCTCGGATTTGGTCTAAATCGGTTCATGGCGCTGTTTCTTCTCGTATAGCCTACGGCATATTCATACGAATTTTCCCATTGTTCATTGGGGTAAATGGATTTGGCACACGTGTATCCCATCTCGTCGTTCCTTGCTTGTTTGGCGCGCTTTATTCATAATAAGCTTCCTCTTGTGGTCATTTGCGAGCGAGAGGGACTATTGGTCCTGCAGTTTGTCACTTTTGTTTCCATCATTCGGAGGATTTGGATCATTGTTTTTTGGATTGCCCGATGGTGCGACCCAACTGGAATTTCTTTTCTGGTCTCTTCAATGTTCATTTGATTTCTCTTCGGCATTTGGGGTGTTATCATTCGGAGAGCTTGGAGGCTAAGGGAAGCTCTCGGATCCTATTTTTGTGGAAACTTACTTTGATTACTCTCATTTGGGTCATCTGGACTTGTCGCAATAAAGCGATCTTTGAGGATCACAAGATTTCGATTATGGCTGTTCGGGCTCAAGTTTTTTCGTTCATTAGAGAATCTCGTCATACTCCTATTGGCTATATGAATAATGATTCGTTGGATCTTTCTATTTTGAGCAAACTAGCCATCCCTGGCTATTGTAGACGTAATAATTACCCTATTCTTGTGCGTTGGAGTCTCCCTCCGTTTGGTTGGATTAAAGTTAATCGATGGGAGTGCAATGGGGTCGCTTAGGAGACTCTGCTTGTGGTGGTGTCTTTCGAATTACCATGGCTTTGTGGTTGGGTCGCTTCACCGTCCGGCTTGGTCGGGTTTCGCTTTTCTGGCAGAGTTACAAGGGGCTATCACTGCTTGCGAAATCGCGTTGGATAAAGGATGGGATTTTATTTGGTTAGAGTCTGACTCGTCTTATGTGATATCGATATTTTCTACCTTTTATATGCAAGTTCCTTGGGTCATCAAAGACAGGCTTATTCTCTTATTCCGCCGTCTTCGTCTCGTTCATTTTCGGGCGTCTCATGTTTATCGGGAGGCTAATCGAGCGACTGACACCCTTTCTAAGCAGGCGTATGCGGTTGGTAATACTTGGTGGGATGCGGCGCCAGATTTTCTTCAGGAGGTTATTGCTGCGGATCGCACTCTGCTTTATCACCTCAGACATTAGTGGGGAGGGTTCCTTTGTTGCTGTTTCGCGCTTTGGGCTATTCATCAGATAGTGTTTGCGATTTGTTTTGCCTTTCTTTCTGGGGTACTCTTTTTCCTACCAAGGGTTTTTCCCACAAGGGTGGGTTTTACTTTGGTAGGTTTTAATGAGGCCCCATTTTGGCTACCAGGTCGGCATGTGACTTGATTTCATCTTTTTTGTCTGATTTCCTCTTGTTTCTCGTTATTGCTAGTTGTTTGGCTTTGTAAACAGCATTTTACTCTTTTATTTTTATATATTCCGAATTTATTCAAAAAAAATATAAGTATTACCTTTTACACTAAAAGTATCACTTGTTACACTAAAAGTATCACGGTCTTACGGTCTCACAGCGTCTCACACAAGTTTTTGCGTTTTAGTATTTTCGTAGACCATATCCTTTTTGTTTCCTTCTTATTTTTCACAATCCTTTTCACCCGGCACGGTTCTAAGTCGTCTTCCAACCCAACTGGTAATTCTTTTCTCATATCATATAACAACATATATTTTTCTGGATTCAAATTCTTGTTCCGCTTTTTAGATTCATACACATGTTCAGGACATAATATATATATATATATATAAATATATATATATATATATTATGATTTGGATCTGGTGAGTCCAGATAATTTAAATAAGTATGTGAGACCAAATCTGGAGTGTTGATCTCTTTTTTTTTCACCAATGCAGATTTAATTGATTTTTATTTTAGTTTATTTTTAATTAATGGTTGTTAAGGGTAAGTGAGTAATTTTGTTTGAATATTAGTTTAAAACGTGAGTGAGTTGTTTTCTGTAGTGCCCGTTCACATTCCAGATTTTTTGGGATTTGTTTGAATCGTAACTCTGGCCTTATCCGCTGTGAGAAATATGTTGCTTATTGAAGATAAATATGTTGTTTTTTTTAGATATGTTTAAAATGTATCTCTGATTCTCTCATTTCCTTTCACAGTCAAACTTGCAATCAATATTGGCGCATTCCGCTGTGCGAAATATGTTGCTTATTGAGGACAAATATGTTGCGCCTCCAGGAGCACGGTTCTTTGCTGAAAAGCTACCCTAGCAAGGTGAGCCATGAATTAAAGCCAAAGACGATCTGAAAAAGATCGTGGCACAAAAGTAGGCCACTCGCGGGGTAAGCTATGAAAAGCTACCCCATCGAGGCGAGCCATGAATAAAAAGCCAAAAAACGATCTAAAAAGATTGTGGCATTTAGAGAAGTCCTTGGCAAGGTGAGCAATAAAAGCTACCTAGAGAGGCGAGCAATAAAAATCCAAAATCTAAAAAAGATTGTGGCATTAAGAGAAACCCCTTGCAAGGTGAGCAATAAAAGCCACCTGGTGAGGCGAGCAATAAAAATCCGAAAATGATCTAAAAAAGATCGTGGCACGAAAAAAGCCACTCGCGAGGTTAGCTGTGAAAAGCTATCCAACGAGATGAGCTACATAAAAAAGGCTACCTAGCGAGGCTAGCTATAACTAAAGCTACCTAGCGAGGCTAGCTATAAGTGAAGCTAAAAAATGATCCCAAAAAGATCGATGCATAAAAGAGGCTAGCAAAATTACAACTACCTAGCGAAGTGGAGCATATATCAAGGTTGAAGCATATCATAGTAGAGACGATGTAAAAAGCAAAGAGAGCGTAAGGTAACAAAACCTTATCATTTGTCATATCAAAAAAGTTTTTAAAGTTAGGAGATAGATGATGTTTACAAAATAACACCCAAGGGGATTACATACAAAAAGCGACCTCGAAGGTCAAGAACCCTAGGTTGTGCAAAAAAACGCCTCCAAAAAGAGACTCATTAAATCAGTAAGGTAAGCTTCATCATCTTCAACATCCCTGATGTCCAGAGCACTTCAAGGTTGCTTAGTGGTGGAGATGTGGGAGCGCATCACCCTGGTAAATTCGTCTTCTTCCTCATTAGGGCCATCGCCTTCAATCATAACCTCTCCATCGGAGCCATTTCCTTCGTGTTTCTCAAGATCATCCACCCTTAAAGGATCTAACTTTGACAATCGAAATCTTCTTTGAAAGCTCCCTCGCTGATGGCAAGATCCTTACATCTCTCGAACCCATCAAAGAGATAAACTGCCGCACGACGAGGCACTAAGTTCTCGTATGAATAAGAACTTAGAAAGGCCCTCATGCCCTTGAGACGAGCCTTTTGAATAGCAGCAGAGTGATCCTCGGAGGCGGTGTATTCTTGATACCTGGGAGTACAATCAAGGTTATACGATTCTTAGCGCTCGAAGGCATGTAGCCTCTTGGCCTCGTCCAAGTCAAGACGAGCCTTGGAAAGTTGTTCGGTGAGGTCTTATACTTGGGATTTCAGAGAAGAGATCTCCGCTGACGATTGCTGCTGAACTCGCTCAGTAGCTTCGCGACAAGCCTCATCAATAGCCCTCGCCTTTTCGAGGTCAACTGCTTGCATCTTTTTGGAAAGCTTCTCCAAATGCACATTTTGTTCCTCGCAAGTAGCCTTCCAATTGGCAGCTCAAATGGACAAATGATGTAGGATGGCGTTATTCTAAAAATAAGAAGATATTAGAAACAATAAATGAAAGCTAAAAGAGAGGAGACAAAAAATTAAATGAATAAGTACCGTGAAGTTATTATGGGCGACAAGCTCCTCCAAATGGGTAAAATTGAAAGGTATCAAGGCAAATTGATCGGTCTCGATGAGGGTATGTTTATAAAGCTTTAAAGAGTCTTCCCCTGCGTGCGTCTCCAAGACCGAGCTACGACCATTTATAGCATAATTCGGAATTTTGCACGGAAATGAAGCTTTAAAAGCACTTGAAATAACTTGCGGGGTTCAGCCTCGCTCGAGCTCGCACTGCCTCAATAGTTGCCACTCACACATCTCTAGCCACGCAAGTTGCTCATCCATGTCTTGCTCAAGCGTGAGGTCGACAATGTGCGAGGCTTCTTACTCGAAGGACTATCTTTTGGTTTGGGATCTTTTGAACCAGAACCCTTATTCTTGTCCTTATGGGACTTCTTCTTATGAGACGTGTGGCTTTTCTCCTTCAGAGCCTTATCTTTGGAGGAAGAACCTTTTGATTTAGCCTCGAAGACCTCATGAATGGTCATCTGATGTAAAGGGGTAGTATGAGGAGTCCCATGACTCTCGGAATGACCTAAGGGATCACCCTAAACCTCGAAATGAACGCCTTCGAGTTGCGAGCTCGAGGCACCAGCAGGAGCTTTAGATTTGGGAACCGGAGGAGGCCGCTCCTTGCGACGAACAAGTAGAGCATCCTTTTACTCCTTCATGTTCTTCGCTATAAACGAGTTGCGAACCGCCATATCGGCAAAAGGGAAAAAAAATACATAAATATAATCTAGTAGAAAGCAGTTAAAACAACGGTATGAAAGTTACCCAAAGTCAAATATTTCAGCTTCGGGGCAGGGCTAAGGCCTGCGAGAGAGAGAACTTCCTCGTTTAGAAGCTTGTCGGCCACGAACCAATATTTAAGAAGTTCATTATTTTTTAAGTCCTCGTTGAAAGTAACAGGACCAAAGGAGCGAAAGCGAGGCTTAGCGACCCTCCATTTTAAAGGAAGTGCCCGAGGGGTCTCTATCGGGGCTTTGATGTAGACAAATTTCTCTTTCCAGGGCCATACCGAGGTGGGAAGGATGTGGAGTAGCTTGCGACTAAACTTAGGCAAGATGTTAAAAGATCCCGTCTCACTGGTGGTCGACGACGAGCTCACGAAGTTCAGAAAATAAAAATTTGAAAGAGTTAGTTCATTTTCAAAATATTTCATGACGGTACGCATTAGGAACTAACTGAGCGGGGCAAACACCTAACCCGGTGAGAAGATTCGTAAGGGAGGCGGCCAAAGGAAATCTCAAACTGACTTCTAAGCTAGCAAGGTGAAAAGAATGGCATCGAGGGGGAGTCTTGTCTATCCTATCATCATTTGGACTGGAAGGAGTATTTTATAACTCTCGGGTATGAAATACTTGTCTCTCAAATCGCTAGTTCGACGCCTCGAACAAGAGAGCGTAGCAAGGCCCAAGGAACGGTGAATTCTAAGCCTACCTATGTCTCGTCTTCCTCGACATCACGATCCTGACCAAAATGAGACAGGGGGTCCGCGTGAAAGGGTATGGCCCTAACAACCCTAAGGGGGCTGGGTCTAGGGTCATTTCTTAGATCGAGGCTAGACTGGAAGCTTGAACTAGAACTACCCGAGCTCGAACTCGAAGAATCAGGGGAAATTTTAGAGGCCATATTCACAAGAAAGATTAAAGAATATATAATATAATAAATAACACGCAAGCACGAAGCAAAGCGAGGCTACCTCGAGAAGGCGAGCTTGAAAAAACGTCGAAAGAACCCTTGACTGGAGGAGACTTCTAAGCTCGCGGTGATCCTAAAGAGGTTGTGAGTAATGGTAAAAATGAAAATTGAATAGGCAACCCTTAGATATATAGAGAGGGGCGGGAACATCGAACGGTAAAGATTGGGTGGCTTTTCAAATTCTACGGTCTAGATTTAAAGTTACCTTTGTAATTTACAAAAATAAATGGGGGAGTAATGATATACATAAATATCTAAGTTACTTTATTACCCTCCTAAACCCTTTGAACCAAGCCATGGAGGCTCGGCAACCAAGGAACTGCGAGCCTAGACCAGTTGGACCTAGCCATGGAGACCTGTTAGACGAGGCATCGCGAGCCTATAAACATTATTAGATTGGCACAGGGGGACGTACCCGTGCCCAAGGATCGAGGCTAATGAGGACCGAGGTGACCTTATGACCGAGACGGCCATATGAGGCTAGGCAAGCTGAGGAACCTCCTTACAAGGTCTGACACGCTGTCCAATTCTATGAATTGACTAGTGAATGAAGGAGGTCTTGACACGTGGAAGTAGTCCGTACGGGTCATACAGCCTATCACCACCAAAATCTATAGATACCACACTCTGGACTAAAATTAGATATCTCATAAGTACGTTCCACCTCGCTCTTCAGTTTATTTGTGACCTAATCACCTGTACTGACTTAAGTATCCGAGGGTCTTAGTTGAGAACCCTCCCGGCTAGCCTAACGTGTGTTCCTATTACAGGTCCCTCGAACTAAGTACCAAGGCTCGAAGCGAACCACCCCGACCCGAAGTACATCTGATTATTAATACCTAAATGAGAGACTATCCTGCTTTTATATATTATTTAGATATAGACTGTTTTATTTTTAAAGTTTAAATTCCTTGTTGTACAGTTTAAATAAAAATCACTTTTTGAATTTAATAAGAATGTAACTCAAATAGGGTACAAAATATTCAAAATTTACTAAAAATTATTTTGATTCATTTTTATTAAAGGTAATTTTGTCTATATATTAAACTCTACTTTAATTGAGGAGGTAAGAGTTATATTAGCGAGTTCAAGGAGTAAATAAGTTATCGGGCCAAATTCAAGAGTGTTATATTTTGTCATATAAAACATAAAATTACGTAGCTACAAAAGTCTTAAAGAGTATTGTCGCATTAATCGTCGTAGGTTACATATTTCTAGATTCACTGAATGTAAAGCTTGAGCTAGAAAAGGATAGAATTGGAGGAAATTTGAGAGAGAGAATGAAGAGATAATATTATTGTAACTAATTTCTGATATGTTTTCATTCCACTAAACACTGAATATAACGTTTAGAATTGGGACCACTTTCTTTTTTTGAAATACAAATCCTACAATCAAAATAGGGGAAATTACACAAAATACCATTCATTTGGCACAAATCCCAATTTTACTAACATCTCATATCTCTACCTTTATGTTTACTTTTTGTACTCTCATTTTTTAATTTTTCCCTCCATTTACACTCCAGCACTTTCTTGTCCAATTTGTCACTTCTTCTCTCTCTTTCCTCCTTTCTTGTCCAATTTGTTACTTCTCCTCTCTCTTTCCGCCATTGATTGTTTGTTTTCTCTTTGATTCATGTAACTTCTTGTTCAAAATCTGAAGCCCTAGTTTCTTCATCTTCTAAAAACGGAAAGATGAAACTTGTCGATATGAAAAATAAGTTTTTAAGGGAAAATCATCCAAAAACAAAGCTATTGGATTTAGAGATGTTGATGTTGCTGATGTATGATGTTTTTTTCTTTATATTACTGGATTTATTGTTTCTATAGATTTTTGTTTTTTTTTTTTTCATTTCAGTGTTGTTTCTGTTGTATTTCTATGCTGTTGATCTGTTGTTTTTATTATTTTTCAAATTTTTCGTATAAGATGTATTGATTATTTTTTGTTTCGTTGTTGTTTCTTTTTTGTTCTTTTTGAAACAAGAAAGAAACATAATTGAAACAAATATGAAACAGTGTCGTGCTTTCTTCTTCTATTTGTTGTTTTTTTTGTTCCTGTATGTTTTTCTTCTCTTTTCCTGATGTGTAGTCTGATTTTCTTCCTTTGTGCTCAAAAATATGTCTTCTTCTTGTTCTCCTCCTTTCGAAAAGTGTTTGCGCACTTGTTATGACTGCTGCGTTTCGGATTTCTAATCGGTGCTCTGTTTTTTGGTAGTTTTTTTATATGTAGCGTATTGTTTGGTAATGTGTTGGGTTTGAGCGTATTTGTTGGTAATTAGAATGCGACAATATATTGTAAGGTAGTTTTGGTAAAATCTTAGTATTATGTAGGTACCGGTCAAAAATAGGTGGATATTTATGTCATTTTCCCATTAAAATATCAACAACTACTTGGGCCCAGAGCCCAATTCATTTTTAATAACTAAATCCACTAAATTTGTAGTTAGCATTTCCTTTCTCCAAGCCCATCATCACATCATTCTGGCCCAATTTCCACTTCAACCCAAATCACTTGGCATTGGTCCCCATCTTCAGACAAAGAACGATCCTTCACTTCCTCCAACCCTAATTCTTCTTCACTGTATCCCATCGAGTTCATTACAACTTTCATAAAATTTTACTGGGAAATTGATTGCAGAGAAATGCCGTCCCTCCAAACAGCATTGCCTCCTGAGCTCGCCAACAATGCTATCAGGGTTAGAGTTGTTCTTGTTTTCATTTGCTTTCTTTTTTTTTTTAATAATTAATCTTTTAACCAGAACTTTGTGGTATTCTTGTTGGATGTTAGGGTTTATGAACTTAATGCTGAAACAGACTTTGTGTTTGATTATAAGCGTCAAAATCAGTATTCTGGGCTTCCAATTGTAATTTTCTGAGATAATAATGATAAATGGGACTTAATTCGGCCTTGGATTCTTTAAAGTAAGAACTTTTAGTTTAATTTTTTATGCTAATAATTATATATCTATTTAACCCGTCTCCATTGCAGCCGTCTTCTATTGTAACTTTTGAATTTGGATGATTTCTACAGGCGCTTAATTTTTTATTTTTCGTTGATTCTTTAATGTTTAATTAATACAATTTTGTTTAACCCTTTCAATTGCAGCTTTATCGTGAATGCCTGCGGCGAGCTAAATATATCGGTCAAAAGGTATAACGGTGCTACATGTTTTATTTGTAGATGGTGAAAATCAAATTATTCCTTATTTGAGTTGTAGGAATATAAATGATTGTTTGATATGCTATATGGGTTTTTATTTTGGCATCAAACATTCATGTTCGGCATAAACATATGACAAATATGGTCTTCTAAAGTTGTCTTGAAAAAGGCATTTTTTTTAAGTGTAGCTTTGGAATTAGAATGAGCTAACAGTTAATGCTCTATTGCTAATTATATGCATGTCTGTATATCATGCTATGGATCTAGTAATGTAGACTGGAACATGGCTAGAAGGTGTGTCATCTAACCTATACTTCATGGTAGATTCTTGAGGTGGGCTTGAATTAGGTGCTAGAATGCAGAATAAGGATAATTACAAAAAACACCCCAAAGGTTTGGGCTAATTACAAAAAAACCCAGAGTTCTTTGGAAATTACAATAAACTCCTTGAGGTTTGATTCCGTCTTACATTTTTCCCGGTGATTTTCGAAAACATTTCAAAAAACCCCCTGACATTTACAAGAATATTACAGTTACCCCCTAAAATTAAGACAAAAAGAAACCTGAAGGGGTTTTTTGTAATTTTGAAATATGTCTGTTTTTTTTTGTATTTAACCCATGTTTTTGTAATTATCCCTGCAGAATAAATCAAAACTCTATGCTATTAGTGATGTCACTGAATTCATCGGCTATAATAGCCATGTCGTCTTCAGAGGTAATTGAGAACAGTAATTGGTGTTTTCAGCGGAGGAGTACTTAGTTTAATGCGTGCCCATCCAAGAAGCTTTGAAATGAATCCAGTTGTCCCTTTTTGTTGCTGTGATTTTCTATAGTTATTTTCAAGAAGCGTGGTTTTTTGAATTGTTATATGAAATGGATGGAAATAGGGCCATAGCAATGAAAAGAGTTCCTAATATACTTTGTGATGGGTAAATATTGAATTTGCCAAATTAGATAAGTCATATGATAAATGTGCAGGTGACTAGAATCTGCTGCTTCAAATTTGTTATATTCCTTTTCTTGGTTAAGTAAACTATTCGGAATCTTCAGTCTTTTTTGTCACTAGGTAAGAGTAGGAACTAATGTAGTTCCTTTGGTCTACTTGAATGCAGAAATACAATACCGAACTTCTTGTTAGTATGGTTAGAGAGCAGTTCAAAAAGCACATGCATGAGACAGATCCCGAGAAAATTCAAAACTTGAAGGATGCGTGAGTTTCAATTTTCTTTGGTTTTGTTGATGAACCATGTTATTGGTGAAGAGTTACTGCCATAACTATACATCTTGCTCTTTTGACTAGTTCTTTAAATATGTTGTTTGTGCTGTCCTCAACTCTCCTCACTCAATGCTTGCTTATGTTACTTGTTATGTGACAGTGCGGCGAGAGGACTGATCAATCACATGTTATACGAGTCTGAGAACTTGTCTGGCCGAAAATTCAGCAGAAGCACTTGATTTTGATTAAAGTCGAACTTTACTTTTGCTATTGTTTTAGCGACTATAAGTTATTGTAGTCACGAATAATGTAGCTCAGTTGGTTTGAGCATTTGTAAACCAGACTATTGACCTGGGATCAAATCTCACCCGTCCCACCCCTATCAGGACTTTGTAGTTGTACTAAAAAAAAAAAAAAAAAATAAGTTGCATGGTGGATGCCTGCCAAATGCACTGGCTCTTATCAGGCTTGCTTTCCAGACAATCTCTCTGGGAACAAATGAAAGCAACGGATTAATACCAACGTAAATAGTAAGCATGATGCTATACACTAACTAAAGATTAGTATCATTTTCATCGAAACTATTATGTGGTATGTGGTTGCTGACATTCAAAAGATTCTCATATGTGGAACTAAAGTGCACACTGCAAGCGCCCAGGCATTCAGATACACGGGCAATTGGTCTGAAGAAGCAAATCATATACTATTTTTCCACTTAAAAACATGAAATACTTTTTGGTTCAATGCGTAACGCTGTCAGGTGCTATATCAGAAGCAATATCCGGAGCATCATAAACCACCATAGCCACATTTTCCCGGCTCTTCTGAGGAAGGAGGAGAACCATGAGTGTGATCATGAGTAAGATCCACTGTAACATGCTCCATCAAAGGCATTAGTTTTTTCCGTTCAATGTGCAATACTTTTTCTCTTAATATGTAATAACTTTAATTTAAATGTGTAATATCAGTTCAATGTGTAGTATTTTTTTGTTCAACATTTAATAATGTCTTGGGGGCGTAGCCAGCACAAGTTGCTCCTAGCCTAAATTTTTTTCCCCTAGCCCAACTATTTTTCCCCCTTAAGAAAAACATATAATTTTTTTTTTAAAAAAAATTCCACTAAGAAAAATAGGATAAAAAATTTTGGGGTGCGTGGGGCTGGTCTTAGTGGCTTCCAACTATCTTTTAATTTTTCTATGTTTTATTATCATTTTCTTTCTTTAGTTTTATCCTCTTTTCCTTTGGTTTCTTGTTCTTTTTCCTTCAATTTCGAGGAGGCAAAAACCAAAGCTTCAATAGGGTATGAAAATTTTTCAGATCTGAAATCTCCATAATTAAGTTTCAAACCTTAAATATTGGATCAAACTTTAATATTTAAGTAAAATCATACTCTTTAATCCAATCCACAAGCACCATCCCCAAAAGTATCAATCCAATCCCATTAGTTGAAAAAAATGACCCAACAGTCCAGATTTTTCCGACTTTTCTCATTGCATTCTTTGATTACCGCTTCAAGCTCTGGATGATTTTGGGTTGTTCTAAAGTGACGGTTTCATGTAGTTGAACGTGGTCAGATTGTTAGAGAGATAAGTAGAGGGAGATTTATTTGAGAGAGAAATTGAAGGGACACTCGGTTTGGGGACGAAACAAAAAAGAAGGAAGAACGAAGTAGAACTTTTGTTCAGTTTTTTTATATATTTGATTTTTTTTAATAAGTTGGGAGTAGTGGTTGGACCAAATTTCAAAGAAACTGAAAGGTACAGGGTTCGAAACCTGGTCAATACCCTTACAAAGGGTGGAATACCACTGAAATTCTGTTCGTGTTTTTTTATGTATTTGATTTGATTGGGTTTGAGTTTGGGTAATGCGATTGCGTGCTCCATCTCACAAATTTTGACCCATATGACAGTCTCCTGTCTCATAAGAGACTCACTCTTAATCACCAACGCTTCGAAAAATCTCAAATTGACTTTTTAAACTAAAAAGTCCATTTGGAAAATGATTCGGAAAATGTTATTGCCATTCCGCTAATTAGTCATCTCCAATGAGATGATACTAACACATATTAATTGTGGGGTCTATTGTCACATTCCTCATTTTAATAGCACATCCTTCTAATGACACATATTTCCATTTAAATAACACTACACTCGTTATTTATTGGCCCCACTTAATTTTTACAACTCTTTATTCAACGAGGGCAAGAAATTTTTTTATTATCATCAAATGTGTTCTTAAGTGTTACAAACTTGTAACAAATTGAAAGAACATTCTTACAATAACACTTACCAATGGTGGAAACCATAGGCGGTCCCTTATGGACTTATGTGAAGGCTTTAATCCTCCTAAACATTTTAAAAACTCAACTAATTCATGTATATTTTATTTTAAAATATTAGTTTTTAGTGTTTAAATATTTGTATTTTATTGGTTTAGCCCCCTAAATTTAAATGTCGAGCTCTGCTAACTCCCAATGGAGATGCTTGCATAGCATATTTGCATATGAAGTTCTTTACCAAATTCATCCCTCCCAACCTCGACATATTAAAATTTAAAATTCGTGGATTGGTAAAATGGTAAAGCAGCAAAACCACTCAAATGCGCGCTATCTTATCTTTGGCCCAAATCAAGTCAAGAGTACATGCAATAAAGCCATCCAGACAAGAAAATACAATCGAATTATCTATAATCTCAAGCAGCAATCCAGAATCTGCCATTCATTCATTCATTTATTATCACGAAAAATCAAAATGTGTGGACAAATAATTATAAATTTATAATATCAACAGCCAACAGGGCCTGGCATGGGAGGAAATATGCAGATAATTAATTATTTGTTTCTTAAGCAAAAACAAAAAACAAAAATGGAATAATATTACTGATAAATTAATTAGCAACGATTCTGTATTCTGAATCTGGTAGAATTAGCCCTCCTTCCTTCTTCCATCAAAGAATCTCTTGCCGACATAATACTGCTCTTCACCAACGAAGCATCAAACGCCCCACAATCAATCCAGTCCTTGAGAAAACCCTCCTGGCCCCACATATCCGGTATCCATACCCGACCCGCCACCTCGACCCGGTGTCTCTTAAGCCTCTCCCGCCCAGTTGTACTGCTACTGTCCTCTTTCTCCTCCTTTGATTTCGGAGTAATTGGTGATTCCTCGTCAGGCTTGCTCTTCTTGGTCATCAATTCAGAATAATTGTTATTTTTATTCTCTTCTGATATTGGAAACGTGTTATGTAATTCCGGTTCCGATTCCGGAAATTGGGTTTTTTGATTGGGTTGTTGTTCTGTTTCATGGATATAGTCAATTATGGGATTCTGGGGCGGCATGCTGGTGGTGGTTTCTATGCTTTTTTGCCTGAATGAAAAGAAGAAAGAATCAGATTCAGTTTGGTTAAATTCTTGAGTGTGTGTGTGGTAAACAGAGATGGGGAGATACTATTGTGGGTGTGAGAAGAGATTACGATATTACATGAGGGAAAGAAGAAAGCTTTCGTTTATTATTATGAAAGGAAAAGAAATGAATGGGGATGTTGGTTTACACGTCAACAGAAAGTGTTTCTGCTTTGTATGGTATGTGACAACTTTACGTGTACTGTTCTCAGATTGTGATTATTCCAATTTGTGTGGTTTCTTTCTCCGCAACCCTTTAATATATATACACATACGTGTGTAGAGAGAGAGGGATCGATCGAGATCTCCTGTTCCACTTCCTATATTTCACTTTTTATTTCATTACATCGGATCGATGAATAGCATGTATACAACATGATGACACAATTGTACACGTGTCATTCATCCCAGACTCGGTCATCTATTGAGGCAATTGAGGTCGTTGCCTTGGGTGCCGGGGCGAGATCAACCTATTTTATAATGATAAAATTATAATATAAATAAAACCTTGTGTTTTGTATATATTATAAATATAATATAATTATAAATTTGTAGTTTGTAAGAATATATATTAAGAGATTAATGAGTTAAAATTTGTAACTTATTAACTTAGGTACGATGAACGAATTTGAAGCTAAAATAAAAAAAAAACGACAATGAAAGAAAAATGCACTAACTAAAAGTCAAAACAAATATATATATATATATGATATATCAATATTTATTTTCCTTTGTCGGTTTATATGAATTTTTCTTTGTTGGCTTAGATAATCGTGACCATGTCAACTTATATAAATTTCTTTGTTGGTCTAGTCGATGTATATAAAAGTGACCTTATTGACTTATATTTGTGATTTTTTATAAGTAATTAATAATTAGCTCTACGTTAAAATAATTCGGTGTGCCACGCTACTACAACCAGGGCACCAAATTTATGTGTTGCCTTGGGCTTTGAAAACCACATGACCGGCCCTGATTTATCCAATGTATGGAATAAGAAGTGGAATAGGGAAAGTGGAACAAGAGATCCCATCCCGAGATGGAGTGGCCTTTACTGAAAATCGATCTGATTTGTTGTTCCAAAATGGTGTTTCATTTTGTATTCACCGCTTGGAATGAGCTGAATGGGAAACTCAAAAATGGTGTTTCTTGTATAGGTTGTTCATGCGGAGCCAACACACATAAGTGGAATGAGCTGAATGGGAAACTCAAAAATAAATCATATAAGCTATAATTTATTTTTAAATTTTTAACATTGTCGAGCCGAAGACGGGCCTGAGCCGTATAAAATACCATATATTGTAGTATAGAGTATCTCATCTGGGTCCTTAGGGCTCCAAGTGGTGGAAATGATATCTTTTAAATGGAAAGGATTTTTGGTTGGGATCATGAGGTTGATGTTGATTTGAGAATATTGTGTGATATGTAGATGTTTGGGGCCAATGGGGATGAAGAATTTGATATAGGGAGAAAAGGGGCATTTGTTGCATGCAGCTTAGCTTGGAAGGAAGTTTATATTTAATTTGTGGAGATATTTTGTTGGGCCAAACTTTTAATACTTTCAACTACCAATTGCTTGCAATCCTTGTCACTCAACTTCATAATGTCTCTGGTCTCTCTTTCCATTTTTAATTTTGGCCACACACAAAACAAAGAAATCATTAATGCACATAATTATGTATGTATATATAATATTCAAATTTAGATTCATAAGGTTTCTTGAAGTTTCTAAAGCCTGTAATTAATTATTTTTATTTAAAAGTTAACTGCTAATTAGAATTATTCAATTTTAAAAATAAAATTTATTGTTTTAAAGAAAAATAAAATTTAATTAAGAAATAACCTTTTAATAAATTAATTAAATGTAACTATTGCTATGTTATAGGACTAAATTTCTGAAATTTGTTAAGTTATAGGATCAAAAGTAAAATTGATAAGTTAAAAGACTAAATATCTAGAAATTTGAAAGTTAAAACACTAAAACACGAAGGTGACACCTTAGATGACTAATTCCAAAAAATGTCCAACTTATCAGACTAAAAATCTTAGGGTATGTTTGGTTAGCATTCTCCAGAAGTAAACTTTCCCAATTTCTTCCCCCAATCACCAACCAAATATTACATTACGCTTCCCAATGCATTTCTCTACTAATACACACATTTCCCAATACATCACATCAAACTCCACTTCCCCCAATCACCTCCAAAAACTTCCCCCAATCACTACCAATCACTAAACAAATATACCCTTATTTTTTCTTATTTGTCATTTAGTGAGGACATTTGGTAAATTGTTCATTATAATAAATAAAAAAAGGAAATGCTTTTAATGGACTAGGTGGTCAAAATTAGTACACATTTCTCATGTAAAATAATTGATTATGGACCGTCGGCCCAACTATCTATAAATGTTAACTTGGTCTATTTTGTTTGGTCTTGGTTTTTGTTTATAACCGGGTTATTTTCAGTTTTAGTACCTCAATTATACTTAGTTTTCATTTTTGATCCCAAGGTTTCAATTTAATCGGTTTTAGTACTCCACGTTTTGAGTTTTAATCAATTCGGATACCGCCGTTAAATAACTGTAAAACCTAATTGGTTGTAGAAGGTTTTCCAAACTTTCGAATATATCATTTTTGGTACCACTATGTTTATGATTTATCAAAATTGGTCCCTAGATATTTCAATTTTAATGCAAAGGACTGATCTCTTGATCTCAACTCTTTTACTTTGGGCCACGAAAATGGTATCGTGAGCTGGGTTTATTAAGAACTTTTAGTTAAATTTATTATATTTATGTAATTAACAATTGGTGAGGAGAAATTACTCCGAGATTATGGATCCTGGACCGATGTCCGAGATGTACCCTTATAGGACATATCGTCAAATATTGACGATGTATGCACAAGAACACTGACCAGGTTTCATATCGGGAATACCAACATGAAGAAAAAGAGCGGCAGGAGCCGACGGGGAAACCTTAAGCGCAATGCAAAATGCGAGCAAAATATTATAAGCGATTCCGGATGCTTAACTGCACTTATATGTTCACTTGATGAACCTTCAAGAAAACGTTCATGAAAATTCCCATCGAAACAATGATTCCTAATGGAGTACCAGTGGAACGAGATACTTCAGACAAATCTAAGATCTCCAAGATCTTAGAGAAATCCGAAGACGGTGCGAGAATTATGGCAACCGCCATATTCATCTACCAAAGACAAGTTCATCGATCCAACTGGATGGAAACGATGGTGAAATATCGAAGGAAACTCTTGAACTCCTTCATGATATTCAAACGAGTCAAGAACCTGGAGGACAGGCCAAGTTCATCCTATAGGAAGGAAACGTATTGATTTTGGGGCGACTTATTTACACCAAAAGGGAAACCAACCAAGTCATACGAAAAATGACGGATGAGGAGAAGCTCATTGCTTAATCAAAGGAAAATCCATCAAAAATTAAAAAGATGGATATTGAAAAGATGAATCTTAAAGATATACATGACTGGCGGTAAATCCTTCATGGGATTAGGTATTGTAGATTTAAAGATGAACGCATGTGAGAATCGGCTTTGGTTACCTATGACCCACAAGTAGACCAATTCCACCACCACCGCCACCGCTTAATCCTAACGTCGAAGAAAGACGGGTTCTCATCATGGAGCTCGGACGAGAGATGCCACATCTTTGGGGATTTCACGACCGGAAGTGATCCACTTTCGGGGACAGGAGGTCGAAACCTCTTTGCAGAAACCATAACCTACCGGAAGGCCGAATGTTTATCGGGCCTTATGGAAGATCGCACCTCGACCCAATATATCCGTATGGGTTGATGTTAAATCTGGACATCCTGATTTTAAAAATGAGGTTCTCATTGATGAATGGGCTTCACTATGAGAATTTCAAAGCAGAACCCTCGATCTTACAAAGGATTCATTCATTTTACTCCTTGAAATGAGTCTTGAAGGATCGGTGAAGATTGCCTCGGATATGATCGATGCTAGTGCGAGAAAAGTTTGGTCACATCGGGGAATCACTTAAAGGAATTGTCGATAGTATGGCAAAACTATTCAAAATCCAATTCATCGCACGGGTTATTTCGAGGATTAGAGGATGAAAAAAGAAAAAGAAATATAAACAAGCCCTCTATAGCCTTAAGTTCTTGGATATTTGTCATATTGACGAATATATCAAGTTATTCACCGAATACCGTGGAAATCCAAGATTGAAGAAAAAAAGCTGCACAACTATTCTTTGCCAAGATCCGAGTCCCGGAGAGAAATGCTTATCGGGGAATATAAGGGTGGAGTCAAGAGAAACTGTGGCGAGAAAAATGTCTTTCCTAAAGGCCAGTTATCCGAATGGTGCTATCAAGCATCTCTCGCACGGAATTACAAGAGATTAAGAGGAATTAACAAAGCGGTTCCTCTATGTTGCGTGGATAATGATATCCCAACAGATTGTGGGAGGTCAACCAAGGCGGCACAAAAAGAAGAAGAGAGAAGCCATCCATACCGCCAAGGAAGCAACAACAAAAGAAGCGGTCTTCATGGAGACCTAGAAGGTTCTCGTCAAAACAAAAGCCCGGTTATAAATCGGGACAAAGACCAAAGACCAAGCGAGAGTAGAGCCTCATCATCGAGGTTCTAATCAAGCAAGTACCACCAAATCCAGGAGAAGAACTTTCAGGCGTGCTCACACTAGAGCTAATGAAAGTTTCAAAGATCGTAATTGGCTTGGACATGCGGAGCAAGAGGGCATATCTCAACGGATTGCCCGCATAATCAAAAACGAGTCGAGTCGATTCGAGGCCACACCGTAAAATCGAAGAAGCCTATTATCGTGGATTTAATACGGTGTATCAATTCGAGGATATTCCCTCGGATGAAAGCATCTATGAAGAAGAGATCTATTCTCGATGATAGAAGTGACTCGGCTCGAATCGAGTGAAGAAGAAATTCTTGTGACAGATCGAGGAGGATATGTCGATTCCTCTCTCACACGATGGTTTCTCATAAAACTCTTATGAGAATCATGAAAGAAGATCCAAAGCTTCAAGTCTATGATGGATTTACAATTGGAGCTATGGAAAAAGCATTGGATAAAATTGGGTTTCGTCAGAATAAAAAACACCAAATTATCCACAGGGTAACAACCGGAGAATTTGCTATTCGATGGAGTTTACCAAGAACTCGATCGAGATGCGCTTGGTCCCTATTAGAGAAATACAAGAGATCAAAAGCAAAGTTAAAAGAGAAGTTTCAAATACACTCTCATGGATTCATATCGGAGCCATAAGAGTAATTATTAAAGCAACATTCAAAGAAGGAATAGATTCGCCTCTTAATCTTGTCATTGTCTTTGACAAACAAATCTCGCATCTCAAGGATTCATGCCTTGGAGCGGTTACATGAAATTTCTATGCAGGGAAATTGGCATTTAATGTCTATCCTAGAATTGCATACAATTTGGGAGATCGAGACTTGATGAGTCCTAACCCTTCATCAAGATTTCAAAAGAGTCGATTTGATGAAAGAAGGAAACAGCCTTACTCGATCACATACAAGATTTCCTATGCTCTCTCGAATACCCATCATTCAAGTATTCTTGAGAAAGGAATTTATTGAAGTCCCAAGAATCTTTGAGGACTTTGCCAGGGTGGTGTTACCGAAATCATTGAATCTCCAACTATTAAGGAGATTGATATGATAATTCAAGATCAACCAGTCTTCAACAAAAGTCGGAGTCTCGAGTTGAGCACAGAAGGATGTCTTTCCAAAAAGACGAGAATGGTGAGTAGCGGCCGTTGGGAAGAAAGGAGACCAAGAAGATTCGATTGCGCATCCCGATGTTTTTAAAACAAGGGAGAGCCGAAATGTCCGAGAAAAAGATGGCGAGAGGTTGAAGTAATATTCGACATCACTCAAAAGGATAACATTTTTCCTTGTGATGTTCTATATTATCTCCAACAACCAATCGTTGGAAGGTATCAAGGAACCCCCAAGATAGGAGAAATTGAGCTTATTATCACAGAGTTGCAGAAAGATCCCGAACAATTAATACCGGGAATTGAATTTCTTGAGGAACATAAACCTTGGGAAAGATTACAAGACGGAATGGAGTTCACAGTGGCTAATAAAAGATACTGAGAATCGATGACCACTAGTCCATTCTCCATATACATTTCTATTGGAATGTTATATGCTCAATACAAGGCCGAGTATTTCGCCGCCTATATTGATTCAGTGCTTAAATATGTACTTTGCAAAGCGGGATGTTTTTCCTAAAGAAATTGGAGAAGATTTACCAAATATTGCGAAGAGATTTCTCTAAAAGGATTCTTATCCTTAACGGGAATTAAACAAGCGAGAAATAATGATCGGAGGCGCGGGCGTACCCATGGTACAAAGTAAAGACGCCACCAATCTATTTCCATGATACAGTGTATATTTTGCTAGGAAACAATTTCCTACAAACATTCAAGCGATTCACACAAGAGAACGAGACGAGAAGACTTATTTTCACAACCTTATGTGATCATAAGATTATTGTCCGAGATCGCTGAAGCATTTTACGTAAAAATGCCTATTAATTTTCGCAGCAAAGCGTGGTGATGAAGCCAAACTTCGCAATCCAAAAATGGCGGATCGAAGGAAATTTGGTGAAGCTTTATTATCCTATAGACAATTTGGTTCCATCCGTAAGATCGGAAGATATGGGATAATAACTTGTATTCATTCGTAGTACAAGGAGAAAGAACGAGTCACTCCGAAGCCATTGCGGAATTATGGATGAGTCTAATGGAGAATCCACAGAGTGATGTAACCATAGAGGAACAAATATCACTCGAGGATATCAAGAAGAAGATCCAAAGGAATTACAATGAAGATCCTTTGGCTTGGTGGGATAAGAACGAGCTTAAAGCTTTCTTAAAGGTTAAACCTGGAAAGGAGTACGAGTTCGTAAGATTCAAACCAATCCTTATGAACCGGGAAGATCGCGAGGATATGCAAAAAGATACTTAAGGAACATCTTGACCTTAAGTTAATTTCACCAGGAGTTTCTCCATACAAAGAATCCGAGATTCTTAGTCGAAACCATGGAGAAATCAAAAGAGGAAAGCGAAGACTTGTTATTAATTACAAAGGGATTAATAACATTTTGGAGTTCGACGGATACTATATCCCAAGCAGAGAACATCTAGTTAACTGTATCAAAGGTGCCAAGATATTCTCAAAGTTCGATTGCAAATCTGGATTCTACCAAATTAAGATGGAGAAAGAAAGTAAGAAGTTTACAGCTTTCTCTACACCACATGGACACTATATTTGGAACGTGATGCCTATGGTATTGGCTAACGCACCCCGTGATATATCAAAGAAAGATGGATAATCTTTTCAAAGATTATTTCGTTTCATGTTCGTGTATATCGACGACATTCTAATCGCATCAAAGAACATGAAGGAGCATCTCAAACATTTGGAAATATTTTCGGATGTTTGTCACAAAGAAGGATTAGTGCTTTCGGAAAGAAGGCGTGTAATCGCAACAAGACATTGAATTCCTCGGAATTGAAATCGATGAATCTGGAATTATTCTCGAATCATATTGTGGAAAAGATATTAGGATTTCGGATACACTAAAAGACAAGAAGCGACTTTAGAGTTTTCTCGGAGTTGTTAATTTTGGCTTTGGAATGTTTATTAACAATCTAGCATACTACGAGGAAGGTGTTTATCCCATTACTTAAAAAAGATGCAAAGATTCAAATGGGAAGATGAACACCAAGAAGGAATTAAGCAACTTAAAGAAGTTTGTAAAAAGCTTCCAAAACTTGCGATTCCCAAGACGAGGATGAACTGTTCTTTACACGATGCCGCTGATGATTGGTGGGCGCGATTCTTACTAAGGTCACACCAAATGAAGAAGTGCCATGCGCAGATATTGCGGTTTATTCACACTCGAAAGCAAACAGATGGCATATCAACGAGAAAGAATTCTTTGAATCGAAAGGCTTTTAAAAAATGGCCGTTATTTTTTCTCGCTAAGAAGTTTACTTTAAAAATTGATAATTCAAGTGTCAAGGCTTTTCTCAAAAATAAAATTGAATCAAAACCGAGAAAAGGCTCGATTACTTAGATGGCAAGTTGAATGTCAATATTATGATTATGATATTGTCATTATAAAATCTCATGAAAATATTCTTGCGCATTTCTTGACACGAGATGGAAGGACGCGCGTCTTGACGAAGTCCTTAAACGAGTAAGACATCTCGGGAAAACCTGGAGAGTCTAGAATGAGATTTTGGGACGCTATGTCTCAATGCGTGTTCTTTGGACGACTTCAACAGTGACCAAACCGTTTCTAGCCAAATACGAGCATGCCGTTCCGCTCAAGGACAATTGTTCTTAAGATCGCAAGGCCTCTCTTCCAGCCGCATCTCCTACGGTGGAAAAAGGGGCCGAGAGAGTACGGGGCTCTAACCCGGAGGTTATGGATTCAAGTACCACGATCACAAGTGTTACAGGGTGATACATCCCCCGAGGGTGTACAAATCAGAATGTTGAAGCTCCTGTCACAACCCGAGTCTTCAAATCAACCCAAAGACTGGGGTAAAAGAGGAGAGTTGAATCTTAGGCCACGACATGTGCAAATCTAAGGTTCAAATCGACGAGATTAAAATTTCTCCTATGCAGTATATCGAGGCAATGGGAGAAACTAGTTACAAGACAAGGTATTAACCCGCAGAAAACAATGGTTGATATCTCGCAAGTATCCCGCAGTTTGGATGAAACCAGGAAGTCATCCAAATGAAGTACGAGAATGGTATACTTTTGGAGCTTTAGCTTCAATCTATACCGTGTCACCAGGATTCCCAAAATCTCAAAATTACCAAATGGATTAGGGAAGCGATTTGAGACCTGGGCCAATAATCCACACTTGGCCGATGAGATATTTTGGAATTGAATTTTATCATGCAACTCCCGAACCAAAAGAAAAAAGGCTTTAATGAAGCTTTTCATTTCATCAAGCTAAGAAGACCTGATGGAAATGCTTTAAAATATATTAAGGCAAAACTCACCTTTAAGGACCATGTTAGTAGGAGCATTTTCTCAAGACGGCTTCTACCGGACGCATGGGGTCTTTGGGTTTGTCTAATCAAATGGACAAAGTCAAATATCCATTCAAGTTCTTCCGCACCGCGAATGGATCTTTCCTTTTGAATTCGATGACTGGATCAACCACGGGTTTGCGAGAAGAACTCTTCGAGACCAAAAGAAGAATTCTGCTGGGAAAACAAGATTCCAAAAGCAAAGAAACTTACCGGAAATTCAGTAACATGGCGCATGTTGGCCGTTGGGTCGACCGGATCTGTCACAAGCATGCCCCGAACAAAAGGAACCCGAGTTTGGGAAAGGATTCCACCCAAACCCGACCGACAAGATCATGCACCGAAAGGATAAGGGCCTAGCTCACAAGACGCGTTATCCTCGGGGACCACGTAAACCAAATTTTTAAAAGATTCCCCGACAAACATCACATGCTGGGTGAGTCACGCGGAGAAAAAGAAAAACCACCGGTGGCGAGGCAATAATGTGGATATGACGTAAGCGGTGATGTCATATATATCGCCAAAGATTTGAAGTCCACCTTTGAAGTCCTGGACTTACCTCTATAAAATGCAGGATTTGAAGGAAGGCGAGGACATCGAACATTTCCTTAGTTTTCTTACAATAAAATCTGAGTGAAAATTTGTAATAAGTTTGAGTGTTTAGTTTTTTTTAATTTATGTATTTTCAAGTGCAAGCCTCAATAATGAGAGGCTAAACAAGTTTTCTCCTCCCAAAAGGAGATTACTAATGTAATAAATTTTTCTTTAAGTTCTTAATAAAATAAAGGCTTTTGTTCAACATGTGTTCTTAGTGTTCTATTGATCTATCCCTTTGAAGAAATACTTTTACGCCCGGAGTAGGAAACGAACCAAGGTCATGGCTTTGGCAGTCTTTGAAGGGGGCCTGGATAACTTGCGGATCATCTTCCCGAGGGTGAGGTTGAATAGTGAGGAGTTGTTTGTCAAACGATCCGGGGCGAAATTTTCCGACTTTGGTGGCATTGCGAACCACTTAACCCTAAGCGGTGTTTCGGCCAAAAGAGGTATGAATTTTGAGGGATCTATTAATTTTACTAAGCATGTTGGGCCTCGATATGGTCGTAATGGACTATTTCCATTATTGTAGCGTAAGTAAAGTATGGGTACTTGGAAGAGATTATTCATAAAACATTAGGTACTGAAATTGAAAGGTTGTTCTAAGAAGAAAACCTGCTATAACAGGTTAAACTGTTAGAGTTAACAGAGAGTTAACGGAGAGTTAACGGAAAGGTACCAAACATGATTAATTTTGTGAACATTAGGTACCAATCTTGATTAGGTTGAAAACAGGGGTATCAAAAGTGAAATTAGGGTATAGATTGGGTATGAAAAATGAAATTATCCCTTTATAACCCTATAAAAATCATCTTTTATATGGAACTTTCAAATTTCCATTCTCTTTGGACACGATGTTTTATTTTCATACGTACCCAAATTCCCCTTGTTTCTAGAGTAGGCTTATTCTTCCATTAAAAGCTGGCAAATTATTCTTGGTTCATTTATTATATGAGCATATTAATTATAGGGATAATAATTGATCAAGACCCGCCATATTTAGGTGGGATTTAGAACCACAAATAAAATTTGGTAGATATCTTGGGTTTTCAATGATGCGGACTGGATTCAAACATATCCCGTTAAATATCTCACATATTGTTGGGGTACAATTGATTTTTTCCTATTTCATGTATTTTATTTTTTTTAATTAGTTATTAGTCCACGAAAATTATCAGTTGATCCAAGTCAGCAAAAATAGACCCACAAGACTCAATTCATCGCATAAAACCCACAAGACACTTAACCCATAATATCAGGCTCTAGAGACCAATTCGATATATTCGGCCGGGATAAATACCTTTAACCCCCCAAACTATTCAAACTTTTACACTCTGCCATACGAACTTTAAAACATTACACTTAACCCCCTCAACTTCGCAAAATTTTATACTTTGCCTAAAATTCCCGAATTTACCCCTAGTTTCATGATAGTTGGTTTTCAGTTTACCCTCTAAACTTTGAAGTTGTTGCACTTTACCACCTAGACTATAAATTTTATTGCAATTTCTATTTTTACTCCTCATGGTCTTGCGACCCTCGAAAATGGTATCGAGCCTGGTTTATTAAGAACTTTTAGTTAAATTTATTATATTTATGTAATTAACAATTGGTGAGGAGAATTTACTCGAGAGTATATGGATCCTGGACCGATGTCCGAGATGTACCCTTTACAGACATATCATCAAATATTGACGATGTATGCACAAGAACACCTTGACCGTGTTTCATATTGGGAATACCAACATGAAGAAAAAGAGCAGCGGCGAGGAGCCGATGGGAAACCTTAAGGCAATGCAAAATGCGAGCGTAATATTATAGCGAGCTTCGATGCTTAATCGCACTTATATGTTCACTTGATGAACCTTCAAGAAACGGTTCATGAAAATTCCCATCGTAACAATGATTCCCGATGGAGTACCGAATGGAACGAGATACTTCTAGACAAATCTAAGTTCTCCGAAGATCTTAGAGAAGTCCGTAAGACGGCAGTGCACTTATGGCAACCGCCATATTCATCTACCAAAGACAAGTTCATCGATCCGAACTGTGATGGAGACGATGGTGAAATATCGAAGGAAACTCTTGAACTCCTTCATGATATTCGAACGAGTCAATAACCTGGAGGACAGTCGAGTTCTTCCTGGGAAAAACGTATAGATTTCAGGACAATACCCTATTTAAACCAAAAGGAGAAACCAACCGGGTTATACGAAAAATGACAGGATGAGGAGAAGCTCATTGCTCTAATCAAAGGAAAATCCATCAAAAATTAAAAAAGATGGATATGGAAAAGATGAATCTTAAAGATCTACAGACTTGCAGATCCTTTGCGGGATTAGGAATTGTAGATTTAAAGATGAACACAGAGATGGAACATTGGTCACCTATGATCCAAAGAAGACTAATTCCACCACCACCACCAAGAAATTCTAACGTCGAAGAAAGTACGGGTTCGAATCATGGAGCTCAGACGAGAGGATGCCACACGCAGGGGATTTCACGACCGGAGTGATCCACTTTCGGGACGGAGGTCGAAACCCTCTCAGCAGAACTCAACAACCTACCGGAAGGCCGAATGTTTATCGACGCCTTATGGAAGATCGCACTCGACCCAATACATCCATATGGGTTGATGTTAAATCCGACATCCTGCATTTTAAAAATAGAGAAGTTCTCATTGATTAATGGGCTTGACTATGAGAATTTCAAAGATGAACCTCGATCTTACAAATGATTCATTCATTTTACTCCTTGAAATGAGTCTTGAAGGATCGGTAAAGATTGCCGAGATATGACCGATGCTAGTACAAAAGGTTCGGTCACATCAGATAATCACTTAAAGGAATTGTCGATGGTATGGCAAAATTATTCAAAATCCAGTTCATTGGGCACAAAGTTATTTTTAGGATTAGAGGATGAAAAAAGAAATAGATATAAACAAGCCCTCTATAGCCTGAAGTTATATGATATTTGTCATATTGACGAATATATCAAGTTGTTCACCGAATACCGGTGGAAATCCAAGATTGAAGAAAAGGAAGTTTGCACAACTATTCTTTGTCAAGATTCCGAGTCCCCGGAGAGAAATGCTTATCGGGGAATACAAGGATGGAGCGGAAGTAGAAACGCGGGCCGAGAAAAATGTCTTTCCTAAAGGCCAAGTTATCTCGAATGGTGTTACCAGCAGCTCTATACAGAATTACAAGAGATTAAGAGGAATTAACAAAGCGCTTCCTCTATGTTGCGTGGATAATGACATCCCAACAATTGTGGGAGGTCAACCAAGCGCGCACAAAAAGAAAAAGGAGCGAATCCATCCATACCGCCGAGGAAGCAATAAAAAAAAACAGTCTTCATGGAGACCTAGAAGGTTCTCAGTCAAAACAAAAAGCCCGGTTATAAATTAGGCAAAGACCAACACCAAACAGGAGTAGAGCCTCATCATCAGGTTCTAATCAAGCAAGTACCAGCAGAAATCAGGAAGAAGAACTTTCAGCGTGCTCATACCGCAGCTAATGAAAGTTTCAAAGACTATAATTGCCGGACATGCGGAGCAAGAGGGCATATCTCAAATCGGATTGCCCAGCATAATCAAAAACGAGGAGTCGATACTTCGAGGCCACACGTAAATCGAAGAAGTCATATTATCGATTTAATACAGTGTGTATCAATTTGAGGATATACCTCGGATGAAAGCATCTATGAAGAAGAGATATATTCTGGCGATGGAAGTGACTCAATCGAATCGGCGTGAAGAAGAAATTCTTCACAGATAATCGAGGAGGATATGTCGATTCCTCTCTCACACGACGTTTCTCATAAAACTCTTATGAGAATCATGAAGGAAGATCCAAAGCTTCAAGTCTATGATGGATTTACAATTGGAGCTATGGAAAAAGCATTGATAAAATTGGGTTTCAGAATGTAAAACACCAAATTATCCATAGGGTAACAACCGGAGAATTTGCTATTCCAATGGAGTTTACCTAGGAACCTAATCGAGATGCGCTTGGTCCCTATCAAAGAAATCCGGAGATCAAAAGCGAGTTAAAAGAGAAGTTGCAAATACACTCTAATGGATTCGTGATCGGAGCCATAAAGAGTCATTATTAAAGCAACATTCAAGGAAGGAATAGATTCGCCACTCAATCTTGCTATTTTTGACAAGCGAATCTCACATCTCAAGGATTCATGCCTGGAGCGATCCACAGAAATTTGTATGCGGGAAAATTAGCATTCAATGTCTATCCAAGAATTGCATACAATTTGGGAGATCGAGATTTTAATAGAGCCCTAACCCTTCATCAAGATTTCAAAAGAATCGATTTGATGAAAGAAGGAAATAGGCCTTACTCGATCACATACAAGATTTCTATGCTCTCTCGAATACCCATCATTCAAGTATTCTTGAGAAAGGAATTTATTGAAGTCCCAAGAATCTTTGAGGACTTTGCCAGTGGTGGTTCTACCAGAAATCATTGAATCTCCAACTATAAAGGAGATTGATATGATAATTCAAGATCAACCAGCTTCAACAAAAGTAGAAGTCTCGAGTTGAGCCTGAAGGATGTCTTTCCAAAGGACGAGAATGGTGAGTAGCGGCCGTTGGGAAGAAAAGGAGACCAAGATTCGATTCAGCGCATCCCCGATGTTTTTAAAACGTAAAGAAAGCTAAAATGTCCGATGATGGCGAGAGGTTGAAGTAATATTCGACATCACTCAAAAGGATAATATTTTTCCTTGTGATGTTCTCAGATTATCTCCAACAACCTATAGTTGGAAGGTATCAAGGAAGCTCAAGATAGGTGAAATTGAGTTGACTATCTCAGAATGGAATTCACATGGGCGATAAAAGATACGAATCGATGACCACTAGTCCATTCTCCATATACATTTCTATCGGAATGTTATATGTCAATATAAGGCCGAGTATTTCGCGCCTATATTGATTCAGTGGAATATGTACTCGCAAAGCCAGATGTTTTTTCTGAAGAAATTGGAGAAGATTTACCAGCTATTGCATGAAGAGATTTCTCTAAAAGAATTCTTATTCTTAATAGAGGAATTAAACAAGCAGAAATCATGATCGGAGGCGCAGACGGTACCCCATGGTACAAGGTGAGAACGCCACCAATCTATTTCCATGATACAAGTGCAAATGTTTTGCTAGGAAACAACTTCCTACAAACATTCAAGCGATTTACACAGGAGAACGAGACAAGAAGACTTATTTTCACAACATTATGTGATCATAAGATTATTGTCCAAAGATCGCGGAAGCATTTTACGAAAAAATGCCCATTACTTTTCGCAGTTGCAGCGCGTGGTGATGAAGCCAAACTTCGCAATCCAAAAATGGCGGATCGAAGGAAATTTGGTGAAGCTTTATTATCCTATAGACAATTTGGTTCCATTCAGAAAGATATGGGATAATAACTTGTATTCATTCAGAGTACAAGGAGAAGAAAGAGTTACTCCAGAAGCCATTGCAGAATTATGGATGAGTCTAATGGAGAGTCCACAGAGTGACGTGACCCTAGAGGAACAAATATCACTCGATGATGTCAAGAAAAAGATCCAAAGGAATTATAATGAAGATCCTTTGGCATGGTGGGACGAGAACGAGCTTAAAGCCTCCTTAAAGGTTAAACCTGGAAAGGAGTACGAGTTCGTGAGATTTAAACCAATACTTATGAATCAGGAAGATCGTGAGGATATGCAGAAGATACTTAAGGAACATCTTGACCTTAAGTTAATTTCACCAGGAGTTTCTCCATACAGCAGTCCAGGATTTCTAGTCAGAAATCATGGAGAAATCAAAAAAGGAAAGCCAAGACTTGTTATTAATTACAAAGGGATTAATAACATTTTGGAGTTCGACGGATACTATATCCCAAGCCGAGAACATCTAGTCAACTGCATCAAAGGTGCCAAGATATTCTCAAAGTTCGATTGCAAGTCTGGATTCTACCAGATTAAGATGGAGGAAGAAAGTAAGAAGTTTACAACTTTCTCTACACCACAGGGGACACTATATTTGGAACGTGATGCCTATGGGATTGGCTAACGCACCCCAGATATATCAAAGAAAGATGGATAATCTTTTCAAAGATTATTTCAGTTTCATGTTCGTGTATATCGACGACATTCTAATCGCATCAAAGAACATGAAGGAGCATCTCAAACATTTGGAAATATTTTCAGATGTTTGTCACAAAGAAGGATTAGTGCTTTCGGAAAAGAAGGCGGTAATCGCAACAAGACAGATTGAATTTCTCGGAATTTAAATCGATGAATCCAGGATTATTCTACAGAATCATATTGTAGAAAAGATATAGGGATTTCCAGATACACTGAAAGACAAGAAACAACTTCAGAATTTTCTTGGAGTTGTTAATTTTGTTGGGATGTTCATTAACAATCGGCATATTACGGGAAGGTGTTTAGCCCATTGCTTAAAAAAAGATGCAGATTCAAATGGGAAGATGAACATCAAGGAATTAAGCAACTTAAAGAAGTTTGTAAAAGCTTCCAAAACTTGCGATTCCCAAGACGAGGATGAACTGCTTTTTACGATGCCGTGATGATTGGTGGGCGGCAATTCTTACTAAGGTCACACCAAATGAAGAAGTGACATGCAGATATTGCGGTTTATTCACACCCAGTGAAGCAAACAGATGGCATATCAACGAGAAAAACTCTTTGCGATCGAAAAGCTTTTAAAAAATGGCCGTTATTTTTACTCGGCTAAAAAGTTTACTTTAAAAATTGATAATTCAAGTGTCAAGGCTTTTCGAAAAATAAAATTGAATCAAAACCGAGAAAAGGCTCGATTACTTAGATGGCAAGTCAATGTCAATATTATGATTATGATATTGTCATTATAAAATCTCATGAAAATATTCTTGCAGATTTCTTGACACGAGATGGAAGGACGCGTTGCTAACGAGGTCCTTAAACGAGTAAGACATTTCAGGGAAAACCTGGAGAGTCTAGAACAAGATTTTGGGGCGTTATGTCTCAATGCGTGTTGTTGGACGATTTCAACAGCTGACGACTGTGAAATCTGTTTCTAGTCAAATACGAGCATGCCGGTTGCTCAAGGACAATTGTTCTTACCGCAAGGGCCTCTCTTCCAGCCGCATCTCATACGGTGCAAAAAGGGGCCGAGAGAGTATGGGGCTCTAACCCGGAGGTTATGGATTCAAGTACCATAATGACAAATGTTGCAGGTGATGCATCCCCCGAGGGTGTACAAATTGTAACGAATGTTGAAGCTCCTGTCACAACCCGAGTCTTCAAGTCAACCCAAAGACATCCGGGGTAAAGAGGGAGAGTTGAATCTTAGGCCACAAACAGCAAATCTAAGGTTCAAACCGATGAGATTAAGATTTCTCCTATGCAGTATATCAACGGCAATGGGAGAAACTAGTTACAAGACAAGGTATTAACCCGCAGAAAACAATGGTTGATATCTCGTGCAAGTATCCCGAGTTTGGATGAAACCAGAAGTCATCCAAATGAAGTACGAAATGGTATACTTTTGGAGCTTTAGCTTCAATCTATACCGTGTCACCAGATTCCCAAAATTTCAAAATTACCGAAATGGATTAGGGGAAGCGATTTAGACCTGGGCCAATAATCCACACTTGGCCGTAGGAGATATTTTGGAATTGTATTTTATCGATGCGGCTCCGAACCAAATAAGAAAGGCTTTAATGAAGCTTTTCATTTCATCAAGTTAAGAAGACCGGATGGAAATGCTTTAAAATACATTAAGGCAAACACCTAGAAGGACCGTTGTTAGTAGGAGCATTTTGTGAAGACGAACCTTCTACCGCATTTGAGCATGGGGTCTTTGGGTTTGTCTAACTAAATGGAAAAGTCAAATATCCATTCAAGTTCTTCCGATTCGGCGAATGGATCTTTCCTTTTGAATTCGATGACGGATCAACCATAGGATTTGCGGAAGAACTCTTCGAGACCAAAAGAAGAATTCTCTAGGAAAACAAGATTCCTATAAGCAAAGAAACTTACCTAAATTCTCCGTAATATGGTGCATGTGGGCCGTTGGATCGACCGGATCACAAGCATGCCCCGAATGTAAGAATCCGAGTTTGGGAAAGGTTTTCGACCCAAACCCGATGACAAGACCAGGAAAAAGGATAAGGCCTAGCTCACAAAACGCGTTTTTCTCGGGGACCACGCAAACCAACTTTTTAAAAGATTCCCCGACAACTTTCACATGGGCTCGGTCCACACGGAAGAAAAAGAAAACCAAAAGGCGAGGCACAATGCGAGGATATGACGTAAGCAGTGACGCCATAAGTATCGCAAGATTTGGAGTCCGCCTTCAAGTCCTGGGACTTACATCTATAAAATGCGAGATTTGAAGGAAGGCTGAGGACATCGAACATTTTCCTTAGTTTTCTTATAATAAAGTCCGAGAGAAAAATTTGTAATATTTTGAGTGCTTTAGTTTTAAGTTTTTATGTGTTTTTCAAGCCTCAAAATATGAGAGGCTAAACCAAAAGATTCTCCTCTCAAAAGGAGATTAATAATGTAATAAATATTTCTATAAGTTCTTAATAAAAAGAGGCTTTATGCTTCAATATGTGTTCATAATGTACTATTAATTCATCCCGTTTAAGAATTACTTATACGCCTGGAGTAGGAAATGAACCAAGGTTGTCTTTGAATAGTTTACAAGGAGTCGGATAACTTGCGATCATCTTCCCGAGGGTGAGGTTGAACAGTGAGGAGTCATTTTTGTCAAATGGTCCAGGGGCGAATTTTTCGATCGGTGGTGTTGCGAACCATTTAACCCTTGTCTTTGTTTGGCCAAAGAAGGTATGAATTTTAAGGGATTTATTAATTTTACGGAAGCATGTTGGGCCTGATATGGTCGTAATGGACTATGTTCATTTTCAGTCTATAGACCTAATTTGTATACGGACTTATACTTGAAATGAGAATTTTGATTAATGTATGTCCTGTTGAGTTTATAGGCTGGAAACCTGACATGATACATTTAAAACCTCTGAATAGAGACTGGATCTAAGTAGGTGTAACAATGCCACGAACAAAACAAGTGACAGAAAATAAGAATTCTCGTTTCTCGAAAAATCCGAAAACAAATGGATTATGGAGTAAAAGTTTCATGTTTAATGATTAATGTAATAAATTTATTATTATGTAGTAGATTGCCACAAAATAGAGTTTAAAGGGATAACTTGAACTATTGTTTTAAAAGGATAAAACCTAGGGGCAAAATTGTCCATATAGGGTAAAGTGTAACGATTTTCATAGTTCAGGGGGCAAAGTGTCACGAATTAAAGTTTGGAGGGTAAAGTGTAAAAATCAGTATAGTTCGAATGGGTAAATGTATTTATCTCTATTCGGCCAATGCGACACAGTCCCAAGTATAAATAGTTACTCCCTCTTTTTTCATTAAGTATGTTTTACGACTGATTACTTCTTACGCTCTGGATTTTTCTCCTACACTCTACTGACTTAAGTATCGGAAGTGGCTTTTCGGGGACACCCTGAGACCCTTATGAGTTTATAACCATATTTGTGTGTTGCAGGTCAGTTCCCTACATGTGGATTGGACTTTGAACCGGAGTCAGGCACCTTAGCTTTGATTATCCTAACTCTCAGTGAGCTCAATAAATTATAGCAACATCATATATATATATATATGGATTGGTTCAAATGAGACCAATCCCTTTAGGTTAGTCCATGAGACCAATTATAAATCCTTGATTTAAATATTTTAATGGTTGAGATCATTTTTCTTATTTTTGGAATGTAAGGGTAATATTGTATTTTCATCTAAATCGCTTTTATGAAAAAAATCACATTACTTCTGTTTTTTAGGAAAATACAATCTTTCCTATCCCACCTACCTGATTTTTAGGAGGCAAAAAGCTCAATTTCAGTTTAAGTCACGCTTTTCCTATCCCATCTAAATCAGTATTTTTTTCTGTATACTAAGTAACAGATGTTGTATACTAAGTATACCAATATGTTATGATAAATATACAACATTAAGTGGAATGTAAACAAGGAGTTGATACTTGAAACCCATCTTCTATTTATTCTTTTTACGCTTATGCTCCTGTAGAAATTTGCAAATTGTTTGTACTCAAAAAAATGAACTTGGTGTGTTTATATATAAAAAAAAGGAGTTGATACTTGAAATCTATATTCTATTCTTTTCTCGACACTCATCTTTTTCTATTTCATCCGTATACTAAGTATGCGGATGTTGTATACTAAGTATACAAATATGTTATGATAAATATACAACATTAAGTGGAATATAAACATAACGTTGTATAAAGTTTTGATATCCGAATTGTGTGTTTTTCTTATGTAGGAGTTGTGGTTAATAAAATGTCAAGCGAAGAACATGAAAGAGAGGTTGGTAGTCGCGAAGAGAAGAGTTCGGGAGACAAGCGACCTTCAAAGAGGCGCCGGATTTGTTTAATCGGATAAATTGAATTGTATTATTTGTTGTATAAGTAGTTTAGTGTATTTGTTTACTTAGTAACGTGGAATTGTATTCTTGGTTAAGTGGAATTGTATCCTTAGTTATATAGGTGGTTAAGTGGTTTTGTATTTTTAGTTCAAAGTGTAATTATAAATTTAGTTTAATATTTTTGCACACTCAAGAATGTTTATAATATAGTTAGTTCATGTAATCGTATATATAGTTAAAAAAATTCTCGTATGCTTAGTGTTGTTTTATTGTATATTTAGTTCAATGTAATTTTACATGCAATACATGTATGAGAAACAAAAATATTCTTAAAGATAAATTAACAAAGTTACATAATGTTATGACAAAATTAAGTATACAATTGTAAGTTAATAAATTATATGATCGCATTGTATTAAATATACAGAACACATAACTAAGTGTACAATTTCAATCCAATATGTATGCAGATCCTATCAACTAAATAAACACTACCGCTTTGTAAAAATACAAGTTGTTTCATTTTTTAACAATACACATTATTCACATTATGATAAATCCAATTGGCATGCAATGACACTCAATTATATGAACAATTTAACTAAAATAAGTATACAACACTAAAAGGAAAAATTATATATCCCAATGTATTAAATATACAAAAAAACATCATTCCTTGTCCATTCGGAACAAATAATTATACAAATCACATTAACTAAGTAACATGATATATTACTTCTTCTTGAACTTCTTTGTCGTGCTCCTTCCGATGTCAAACCCACTAATTGCTCCATACTCTTTGTAAAATTTTATATCGGTTTCAATGTAGAGAAATGCATGCCCACTCGTGGAATCTTTTCTTGTTCTACCTCTGTATCCAATATTTAGTTGAGTCTGGTGAGATTTCGAGCCGTTGACGTCCATTGAAATTGTTGGTTGGTTCTGTGATGTTTTACATTAAACAAGACAGAGCATTATAAAAACAAAATGGATGTATTATTTATACAATATGCAACCATATACATACATATTATTATTATTATTATTAGTAACTACGTTCATATAAATCACCATACAATTTTTTTTTTTTGAGAGGAGTTTATATCCAATCCAACTAAATGGAATTAGGGAAACTAATATAACAATCATACAAGTTTATATTATAATTATACAACACTCATGACTATGTATACAAGTTAAATATGTTAAATATACACGTAAAACAGTTAACAACATATATGCAATCTTCAGACTAGTTGTAAATATTTAAGAAATAAATATTCAAATACAAGATTTATATACTAAATATACTAACATTGTTCACTACATATACAAACTAACAAGAAATATACAATGCACGGACAATTTCAAAATTTGAAAAAATGTAAAATATGTATACAATGTTTGTACACTAAATATACATCTGTTGTATACTAAACATACAAATTACGAACAAAAACATACAATTGGTTCGATTCTGCGTTCAGTGTTTTTTCAGTGATTCCTCCTAAATTGTTTTGCAAGTATATCGTAAGATATTACCTTGGAAACATTCACCAATCGCGTTGGAGGGAAGATCTTCTGCCATTGTACAATCCCTTTGCTCTAATTGATGACAACCTCGTCAATTAACGAAATATATTGTATGTTTTTTCCCGTCTGCAAATGTATATTGTATAATTTTCAAGGTCTAAGAGATTGATGTCAATGATGGTAGAGAATATCGTGGTGAGGAAAGAAGGGTTGACGCGGGTGGATTTCCATTTGATTATGGGACGCGATCAATTCAAGATCACGTCCCTAATTTTTAGCATTCGGTTACCATTTTTATTTCGACAGCATTACTATTTTACCCCTCCTATGTATAGTTTCTTATGTAAAGTTGTATAGATTCATTTAGATCCTGGCCGTTGATTTATGTTTTTAATGGTGTGGATTTGGTCTTATGGACTAACCTAGGGGGTGGTCTCACAGATCCCTCCCTATATATATATATATATATATATATATATATATATATATATATATATATATATATATAATACATATGTATTTATAACAGTATTATAATATCAATAAATTATTTCATTATCAATAAAGTAAATGAAATATGTTGGAGCTTATAATTTTTCAAAAATAATGAAACAAGCAATAAAAAACTTTTTGAATAATTTGTTATTTATCGTAGGATGGCAATGGGGTAGGCCGGGGCAAGTTGGCCAGAACCCAGACTCGTCCTGTGCCTAGAACGGGGCAGGTCGGCCCGCCATGGGTTGCGGCACGGGGCGGGGCAACTGTTCTACCCCGTTTTAAAATTAAATTAAATAAAAAATGAATATATATATATAACATTATTTACAAAATTTATTATTATCAATTTATAAATATTAGATATAATATAAGAATACATAAAAAAATATATTATGCAAAATATATATTAAAATATATTTTAAAAATAAAAATTTTAGGCGGGCGGAAGTGATACCCAGCCCCGCCTCGCCCTGGATCACGGGACGGGCGACCCAAACCGGTGAGGTGGGTACCCGCAGGCCAGGTCAAAATTGCCACCCCTAATTTATCGTATTGAGAAAGTCAATTATTTTCATAAGAAATAATTTTCACTATTTTTAAAATTACAAAATAAATTTAGTGAATAATCTAATAGACTCAACTTGTCGGATCTCAAATCGAATGATCCTTAACCAATTGGTCAATGTGAGGTAATTTTTGGCCTCTCTTTGGAGAGATCAAGGATTCGAGCCCCCTGGGCATAATGGTGGAACAATTGATATTGAAGGCTTCAAGCGGAATGTGAGAGGCTTTTAGGGACCTGGAGCCATTGTGCATTTTGCGGTTTACATAGGGCAGTTCCTAAGGAGCCGGGGCTGTTTCCCTAGAACTAGTCATGTAGAAACATGGAATCTTGGTTATAAAAAAAACTTTGTTGGATCTCAAGTTTAAATAAATAGATCTCGGATCAATAAAAAAATTAGGGGAGTGATTGTTTGACCTTTCGTTCCGCTCTTTTCTACTTTTGGAGGGAATAGTGTGAAAAAATATTTTGAAAAATGAAAATATTTTCTAGAATGATTGGATATAAGATAAAAATATGATGATAATAGTTGATGTGATAGTTGCTTTTAGTGTAATAGTAATTAGATGTGATGTGATTGGTGAATTGAAAAATTAGAGAGAGTGAATAATATTTTTGTGATATGATTGTGTTGTGATGATAGTTAATGTGATGTTTGTTTGTTAAAATTATAAATGAATGTGATTGATGATTAGAAAAGTGAGAATAAGTAAATAGTGAACTTTTTGAATATTTTCACAAGCAATTGCACGTTCGGTGAGAAATTCGTCCGAAAAATAAAAAAGGTGAAAAAACTTTCATAAGCAGGTACTCTCCTAGGTTTTGAATTTCAGATCTTAACACCCTGCCATTCGTAGAGGACAAAATAAATAAGAATTTCAAGTTATAACGGCCAGAGGCTGACTAGAAAGTTGTGTCAAAGGTTTTAAGTGAAAAAATAAAGTACTCTCAAACGTATAATCACACAAGATATATATAAGCAATTGTACTTTTCATGCAATGAAAATTTGACAAACTCCTCAAACCACATGGGCTTGCCTGCAATTAAGGCCCTACTTGGATCATGTCCTTCTCAAGCTTTTCTAATATGTTCTTTGGCATGAAAGGATTTAAGGATTGAAACGTTTAAATTAGCCTAGTTGTCACTTTACGACGATATGTCCCTAACTTTGGTTGATGGGAAGTTTTATAATAGTAATTTGAAAAGATTAATTTAATTTTTTATCTTCACAATTTTATTCTCATAAGTCATGTATAAATATTGATAATAGAAAAGAGACTACAATTTACATGACTCAAGAACAAAATTTTAACATATTAGTGTCTTATTTTGTAGCGTTTGTACACTCTTGAAATGAAGTAATTGTGTTTGAGTTTTAGTTCCTAAAATGAATAATTTGTTGGCTTTGTTCATTCTATGGAGCTGAACTCTATACAAATTTGTCGAAAATGGCTTCATGTAACTTCAAAACATGAAAAAAAACATATTTTTAATTTAATACAACTATTTCGCATAGCGTCTCTCTTTCCACGCCAATAGCAAAGGACAATCCAAACAGAGCATCAAAGAAGTGAATAATTAATTATTATTATTGGCAACCAGTGGGATAAGGGTGACAATTTCTAACACGACTCGAAATTCAACACAAACTTAACTCTAACCCCGCGAACACGAACCGCAGACATGGGCGTAGCCAGGATTTTTCACCAGTGCGGTCAATTTATTTTTGTTTCGGCTAGACGGTTATCGAGCCGAAATTATAAAAAATAAAAAATAAAAAAGACAAACTTGAAGGTCGTACCTTTACCAATTTCGGCTTATCTTGAATTAGTTTTTTTGGAAAAGTGACTTAACCAAAAGTCAATTCTAAATTAACAACTAAACAACTATTATTATTATGGAAAATGAATTTTTAGATCCGAAAGTTCATTTGAAAAGTGTTCCCAAAAAGCTGAATATTATCAAGTTGGAGCATATATCTCCCTCTACATAACTAATAATGCAATTATTCATCCATTCAATGTCTTAACTAGGATAACTGATTCTTAACTCATTTGGTCTTTTAAATTTAAACTCAAATTTTTTTATAGGTTAATTTTCAGTGTGGTCCAACCTAAATTTTACAGGGCTACTCCGAGTTCTAGTGCGATATAATTCAAATTTAATAGGACGACCCCGAAATCCAGTGCGGTCCGTCAACCGCACTGGTCTCCATGTGGCTACGCCACTGACCGCAGACACCAAAGAGACCCAAATTGCCACCCTTGCAGTGGAATTTAGGTGTTTGCCATAGCTTATTTAGAAAATCTTATAAGCGTCTACATCTTATAAGATATTTATAGAGCTTATAAGATGTTAGATCTTATTTTAAAAATAAATTGTTGAAGTGTTTGTATAAAATAATATAAAAGAACTTATAAGATGTGAGTACTTGTATTTTTCCAATTAAAAGTTTAAAACAGTCAAAGTGAAATGAGGTTGTTAAAAAAATATCATATTTTGAAAGTAAGATGAGATCTCCACCTTTGTTAAAAGAAGCTTATAAGCTCATATAATCTTATTTTGGAGCTTATACCTTAAAACACTTTTAGAGAGCTTTAAGCTTATAAGCTCAACCGACCACCCTCTTAGGCTGATCAGATTCAGATCACCACAGCCATATATATGTTTTCCAACTGACATTAACATTAGCTTTTGGAGAAAAGCAATGGGTTATGGCTATGAGACCTCAAACCTGTGATGACAGTGACACTCAATAAAAAAAAACACCAATTTTTGTTAATTATATTTATAGAATATTCTCACAACATCGGCTCCGTTTTATTTACTGCCTGTGCCAGTCAACTCGTAGATCTATTATGCTTTCATCTCTAAGCGCTAAGGCCTATGATTCACATTGGATGAAAAAGCCAAAATCCTGTACAGACACAAGACATAGCAATACCATACCGAAAAAGAGGGAACGAGTCGAAGATTACTTTGAAGGCAAAGGACTCTCTGACAGTGAATTAGGCTCTAGGATAGCGAGACCGCCCTTTTTTCCTCAAGAATTCGGGAATCTCTACAGAACCACCTTCCAGAAAGGACGACGGTCTTCTATTCAGACCAAGGTTTGGATCTCCCTGTGCCAGCTGATTTGCCTGTTTTGTTTTCATGAGACGACTTAGTGAACAAAACATGTTTGAGTTAATAAGCAAGTGTTTTTGTGTTGGATATATTAAGGGATAATTACGAAAAAAGCCTAAGGTTTGGGCTAATTACAAAATCTAGATATTTTCAGAAATTACAAAAAGCCCCTTTAGGTTTGATGCATCTTACCTTTTCCCCTTTCGTACGTAAAAAAACATTTCAAAAGCTCTCCTCACGTTTATCAAAAAATATTACAATCATTACCCCTTAAATTTAAGACACAACCAAACCTCAAGGGTTTTTTTGTAATTTTCAAAACCCTCTTGGTTTTTTTGTAATTACCCCAAACCCTAGGGGGCTTTTTGTAATTATCCCGTATATTAATGAAAAGATACCTGAAGCAGCCGCCCTTCTCTTTCCTCCTGTCGTTTAAAACCAGTGGCGATTAATGTTATGCTAACCTGTATTATTAGCAAAGCAAAATGATCAAACTTCAACGAGTTATAACATTGACATAAAGTCTCCAAGCCAAAGACCCTTTTTCATATGTTTTCATTTGTCAGTAACCACCTCACTCTATTTCCCCAACCTAATAAACCAATCATCAGCAACTCCGACCATGATCCAAGAAGAAACCGTAATAAATCTGAGATAATATAACGTTGCCAAAAAAATGTAGGCTTTAGAATCACCACTAATAAAAGAAAAATGACCGAGTCAATTAGTTCTCAATGATTTTGACTAGCTCAACTTCTTTGCCTGCAAAATTCTTTCAAGATTTTGTAGAGTGATGAAGCGTTGAGACCAGTGACGCTTTCTGATCAAAAACCTCTCATTATTTATACTCACTATAAAATAAAAAACGACCAAGTCAAATAGTTCTCAATTATTTTTTACTAGCTCTTGCAATGTGATAAAGTGTTGATACTAGTGGTCCTTTTGATCGAAAAACTCTCAGTATTATATAAATTAAAAGGATAGATGGTTTGAAGGCAGATTCACAGCAAGTGTCCCAAACTTCTAAGTCTTAAATAGATAAACTTACTTGACCACTTAGGGACGGATCTATCACAGCACCAAACATTAAGTTGGCACTCGGATCAACAAGATCATATATGACCTCTGCTGCAGCATTTACCTGCCATAAAATTCGTAAACACATATCAATCACACTATTAAAAAAAGAAAAATTCAAGTGCTAGGGTTTGTGTACCTGGTTTGCCCTTTTATGATATATATCATTCAAGTGTCATGCATAAGTATTACAATAGCATGAGGTTCATACACCTACATCGATCGGTGTATCATAACCAAACGAAATTTTCCTTTCCTACAATCACGGGTAATAGGCTTTTCCTTGAAACCCCATACAATCATGTACAGTACATCCAAGTTGAAAGTTAAACATGGGCCAAATTGACACGTATCTTAACTCTTAATAGTCCAAGTTTAATTGCTCCCAAAATAAGAAGCATACATCTCAATCAATTTTCTTGCTCTTTACATTAAGCATTACACTAAATTCACTAATGGCTGTAACATGGCCGGTAGCTACTTCAGTGTGCTGATAAATGCAGGATTTGGCTAATTTGGAAGAGCTTTCTACCATTTTCAATTAAAAATTATGGGAATATCTTTCTCTAAGTCAACATCAGAAGTTCAGAACTAGGTAATGCAGATGGAAACAGGGGACTAACAACAATTTACATTAATGAAAACAATTAGTATCGTGAAAATAAGTGGGAGGCACAAAAAAAGATGGTGAGGTTGGTTGGGGCAGGGCAGCCAAACTACCTCAAACAATGTTAGATCACTGCCACCAGTTATATTCCACACAATTCCAGTAGCTCTCTCTATACCAATATCCAGCAAAGGAGACTGAATGGCATTTAATGCAGCATCCCTAGCCCTGCTCTTTCCTGCATAACAGCAAGATGCAATATTAGGCTATAAGTACAAATGGACAATCACATGACAAATTGTAATGAAAAGTCAGACAAACTAATTTTTTATTTTTAATCAGATTCAACAGCATGTCATGATCCATGATGTACATGTTGATTTTATAATATCAATCATGTAATGGGACATGACTAGAGCAACTATCTCAATTCATCGTCGTCTCATCGTATTTTCCATGCAAGTGGAAAGACCTATGATGATATGGTTTTTGGAATTTCATCTCATTTCTCCTTCGTATGAAGGTTGCGTCAGGAAGGGCATCCGGCGTAAAACTTTGCCACTTTGCTTTTTGTGTGAATTTGTAGTGTTAACTAATTTTAGACAATTAATTGACACTATAAACTTCACACCACCGACCCCACATAGTGGGATAAGGTGCAGTTGATGATGATGAATCAGATTCAACAGCAGTTACAGCACATACATGTTCGTTCACTATCGTTAATTGCGGAAAAGTAATAATGAAGATGATTCATCAGCACTCTGGAAATGAATGCAGCACATTAGAATACTTGGTAGACATATGCAAGGAAGTCTCATGTCCGCCATGTCCAAAGTACATTCAACATGCGGAGGGGAGTGAACGTGACATGTTATTGCAATACCATCCAATACCAGCAGCACTCTATTATACATGAAAAGGCCTCATTGCTACTTCTATCCACCAGGAATCCAAGATGTTACGGTTATCCAAGTTGAGGTAAACTATGGTTCTACTTTGTTAATGTAATCAGCTTAACTGTGGCAATCATTGAACTGGAGTTGAGTTAACCAATACTGCCTCAATTTAAAAGGAGATTCTAGTGTAAATGAGGATAGATGACAAATGCAAACCATATGATAATGGTACAGGAATTAATAAATTATAACAAAGATTTCTAGTAATCCTCGTATACTGGCCTTCTTATTGAGGAGACATAACTTATCCTGAACTGTTACCTATAAGGTTTTAAAGATTGCATCAAGATGATCCTTCTACAAGTGAGGTGTTTTCCCAGAAAAGGCAAATACTTAGAGCATACAGGAAATCCTAGAGGAAGTTCTGTTGTCGTAATCCGTTAGCCAATAAAAGGGAAAAATGGGGATAAATACTGTGTAACATTGACAGAAATTCAGGATCATAAGCCCGAGCAGTTAATCGCTGTTCTTTTTTCATCCATATTATCCCTAGTTATTCCTTTCTGGTCAACTCAAAAAAGTTGAACCATACAACTGCAAGTCAAGTAGAAAGCACATCTCTCATGACACTCTTGTGCACGTGTCTCAGTTCCAAGGTTGTCTATTCTCATTCCTCAAGAAAATATTAATTCCTCCTTTCCATAGCATTTGCAAAATTTAACGAATTTAGTGTGCCAATATATTTGCCAAACTTCAATAGGAGAAACTAAAAAGACAATATTGAGTCTAAGGATTAATAACTCTCACATGTTTGAAATGTCAAATTAGAATATAGAAATAGGTAAAATACCTTGAAAATGATAATCTGATTACACTATATACAAAAGTTGCTTCCAGGAAATAGTTTCATACACTTCCAGAGAGAGAAAGTGAGAAAGAGGATTTCGATTTCATCGAGAAAGCAATATAATACATACACTAGCAACTCTAACATGGAAAAAAATGGCTTCTTCACAGTACCTGTGGCTGTTCCTATTCCCATTAATGAAGAACCTGCATTAGCCATAATAGCTTGCACATCAGCAAAATCTACATTTACTAGTCCTGGGATCTGCATATAATGTAAAAGAATTATCAATTGCGTGACTTGCTTAAGAATACAAACTGCAATTAATTGATTTCTGTACAGAACACTACAGAATAAAATTTCACAACTAGCATGTTACAAATCTATTTGTATTATCACATACATAGGAATAGGTGGCTCTGTTATGCAAGTCTCCCAAATTTTTTGCTGAATCACATGCATTCTATGAAGTCATAACGTCATTCGGGTTCATAAATATCTCAGTCGTGCACTCAAGAATCATGGTTATAAACATTTTAAATTAAATCAAATGTCATTCAGATTTTAAATAGAGATCAATAAAGTATCAGCATAAAAAATCCTTATTAATATTTATCCCATAATTAATCCTTACATATATTCTAATAACATAAGGATATAACATGTGTGACTCGATAAGTTAGCCACCTATCAAAAGCATATGACTCATTAATGAAGTGAAAGAAACAATAGATCAATTAATGAAATTAAAATGTATAAGCACATTTGATTAACCACGTGTAAAGTCAACATTGTCAGGCATGCACTCAATACCGTGATTATATCAGAGATACCACGAACTCCTTGCCGAAGAATGTCATCAGCAAGATTAAATGCTTCTGTAACTGGTGTAGATGGGGAAACTGCAGTCAGTAGTTTATCATTTGGAATGACAATTAGAGTGTCAACATTTTCTCTTAAAGCAGCAATTCCTTCTTGGGCTTGAATGGCTCTCCTTCGTCCCTCAAAAGAAAACGGAGTGGTGACTATACCAACAGTCAAAATACCCATAGACTTTGCAAGTCCAGCAATTACAGGAGCTCCACCAGTGCCTGTTCCACCACCCATTCCAGCCTGTATTTTTACAAGATAAGAGAATGAAACAAGCAGAAGGATCATTTCATAAATGCACAGGTTGTGGTTTCTTGCTAAGTAAATGTTCATAAAGGTAGAGATTTCTATTTCCTATGAGACACTCCAATCTCAATAAACTCAACCCAGTTGAGAAACGACTGCTTATTTTCAAACGTTTTTAACATCATAAGCCCTCAGGCCACCATATATGTATGAGATGTACCTCAAATTAAGTTTTAAAACAAATTTTGAGCTTTACAGCTATAGAAAAAGAAAACAGTAGAGTGATTCCAGTGTACACAAATTGCAATCTGATTATGGTCAAACGTCAGAAAAAGGATGGCATTAAAAAGCATCAAGTTTAATTTGAACTAAACTAAATGCAATACATAATGTATGGGTCTTTCAAGAAGCCTGATATTCCATTTTCTAACAAAGTACATTGACATGGCAATAAAATATTTAAGTTGAACAGTAGTTAGAAATCGGAAAAATAACAGTTATCCCACTTATTACACATTCAACTGTTCATACTTAGAACATTGGATAATCTTAAAAGGGGGGTTTGTGCACATTGTGGTTACTTGTTTAGAAATACTTTGGAGATATCATATTTGTTTTCGGTATCAATCGATCAAAATTAGTTACAATTATCCATGAAAGGAACTTCTTGATCCTCGTGATAAGTTGGAATGATGTTACATTTTATGGTAGTTCTACATAAAGGGAAAAGTATTGAAGACAAAAATGGAATAACTAAATTTCATTTTCGTCCTTGAAGTTACTTGGCCATCAAAAAATGAACTTACAGTCACAAAGACCATGTCTGCCCCATAAATTGCATCCTCTATAGATTCTTTGCTTTCTTTAGCAGCATTCATTCCAATATCCGGGTTCCCACCAGCGCCAAGTCCTCTGGTCAACTCTAGACCAATCTGCAAACGATGCTCAGGAAAAGCAGGCGACATCCTCATGGCCTGGATATCAGTGTTAACAATCCAGAACTCAACCCCCTTCATTGCACTTTCAATCATACGATTAACAGCGTTTGAGCCACCGCCTCCAACACCAATAACCTTGATCTTGGCATCATTATAATTGTTCAAACTTGATGAATCTCTCGATTTTTCAGTTACATTTCCACTTGAACTATCATGTCTAGGGTTGGTCATTGTCGAGTTCGTCTCACCTCGAAGCATCGTTATCTCTGGGTGTAGATTCAGAAAAGAATCCTTACTTTGAAACTGTTTAACGCTGTGTGAGTTTGCTGAACATTTGAACTGGTGGGAATTTAAAACACACTTTTGACTGACACTTGAAAATCCATTCCTTTCTTCGACCAATTTCAAGGGTGAAACTCTGGCCCCAAAAACAGTCAATACCCCGATTGGTCTACGAGTATCTGAAGGCGTGAAATAAGGGGACGTGCAAGTGGCCATTAACAAACAAACTCAAGCCCACCCTGCCTTTATATAATCACAGACCCACTCTATTTACAGAACCTTATCAACTATATCTAAGCCTTCTTTGTCTGACTACCTGCAATAGAGAAATCAGCTAATCAAAAGAAGCCAATATGATAACAATGTGCAACATTCAGACTGCACAAGTGTTAGGCCAATTTAAACCATCAAAGTTCGCAGGAAAAAAAAAACACAAGAGCCCTAATTTGGAAGTCATATTGTAAAGGCAACTCAATAATACAGAACTAAAACTGAAAGCAATTGTTAACCATCCCATAAAATACAAAGAGTCTGGCTTATCAAAAAGACAAAAAAAAAATCATAAGAACCGAAACCCAGATTGAATAAAGAAGGAAAAAAAGGCACAAACTGCAGAGTGTACATCAGAACAATAGCTGTAACAGTTAGAAAGGAAAATCAAACAAAAGAACAAAAAAAAAATGAAAACAACTGCTAGAAGTGGCCATTTAAACTGCAACAGGACCAAAAAATGCCAAATCATAATTATGAAATGGAAGCGAGACTGTATCTGTTCACCTGAGCGCCTGCAAATTTGGTAACGTCGGCGAGAAGGAAGAGGGGTTCTTCAGCTGATTTTCCTTTTTTCCCCCGTTTAGCTAGTAGACTAGCAGGCAGCAGCTAACAAACCTCAATTCGCTCGTGGTGAATTAGTTATACAGTAAAGACAACGTGGAGAGTACAATGGTGCTGTCATTTTCTGGTAGGAAATGCAGACTACAAAAATGGGCTTGGGTTTTTGTTATGCACTGAACATTAATTATTAAATATATCAAAAAAAAAATCTTCAGGGTCTGAAAGAACCTATTTTCTAGCAATAATTTTGGGAAGACGACGACAAGGTAAGAAGTGGGCCTTCGGCCTCCTGGGTTGGGCTCAAACAAGCTCTGAGTGTGAGAAACCCTATCACCCGGGGTTTTAGTTGATTGGCTGGTTTTTGATTTTCTTTGTTCCATTACATGATTCTGACCTCTCAAGTCCATATTACAACTTTTTTAATGAGATTTTGAATAAAGGGAAATGATATATTAAATTCTTCTGCAGATCTCTTGTGAGACGGCGTGAGATTGTAAGACCATGAGACGGTGATATTTTTAGTGTAAAAAGTGATATTTGTCTAAATAGTGTATTTAGACAAGCATCACTTTTTACACTAAGATTATAACTTTTTACAATAAAAGTATCACCGTCTCACGAACTTTCTCCGTCTCATATAAGTTTTTGCGTAAATTCTTTATATGAATGAAAGGAGACAATAAAATATTATGATTGGGTATTGAGACATGCGAAATGGAAATAGAAATACGAGTTAATTTTGGAAAGAAATGAGATTTCTTTTAAAAAAAATTATTCCACGAATAATCACACATCCGCAAAGTTTTTTTCGCTCAAAGATGAATATATTTAATTAGCATAATGTTGAATTACCGTTATAATATACATGTGATGTCACTATTTTAGTTTATATAAACTCGTTTATTTCGTTTGCACTATATTGGATAAAATATTCAATATAATCACATGTTTACGTTTAATGGTGAAGGTTCATGATAAAACCCCAAGTTCGGGACAATGTTAGATTATTATTGGATAACTCATCTCACCCATGATGTGAAGTGAATAATTCATGTTCGCTTGGTTTTATACCATTGATTTGGGCTTCCTAAAATTGAGTTTTGTGTTGTTTTTGAGTATTTTGAGTCATTTGAGTAGCCAAGCCATGTTGAGAGCCAATTATATTGAGTTTATAGTCATAATAATGAATCGTGTATCAAAAGAAGTATAAACCAACAAACAACGAGAGATTGATTTGAAGAAACGTCCAAATGCGTCTGAAAATTTCCATCACTGGCAGCGTTTCGTAGTTTGGCCATAACTCTCTCTACAAAATTGATATTGAGATTATTCAACTGGATATGGAAAGCTAAGAGATAGAGCTACAACTTTGATGAAGGGCTCAAAATCAAATTGGATCAGTATTGGGCGTTAAAGCGGGAGAGAAGAAATGCAGTTCCAGTCTGCAGCTTTTCACCCCCAAAATTAAAGTTCAGAATTTGTAAGCGCCCGGCGATTTTTCCTGGATGTGTTGAAGTATAGTCACCCCGGGCGGAATTTCCTATGTTCCTCCACCTTTTTCTTGAACTTTTGAGGGGCTATAAAAAGTAGATGGGAGGCTTGATCTAAGAATGAAGAAAAGGCTGGGAATACACCCAAGAACACAAGAAATACATCAACTTCATCAAGGAAGAACCAAGGGAAGAATCGGGTCAAATCGGAGCTTGAGGATTGAAGAACAATCGAGAGATTATCCATTTCCCTAAGTTTTCTCATTCTTTGTGCTTTAATCTTTCATTTTAGCTTGTCATGAATATGAACAATTTGTCTACGGGTTGTTTATTTGTAATGAGTAGCTAAACTTCTTGTGATTTTCGGGTTTTGGAAGTAGATTAATTGAACTCTTGTTGAATGTTTTAATCTTAATTGAAGTTATTGTCTTGAAGCTTATTTGAGTACTTTGTTCTTATTCTTATTTTATCATTTGGCCAATGATTTAGCATATTTGATATATTGATTCATAATTCGAGAGATGAGTTTCAATATTAGATCTTGAGTACTTGACATGAATATTTGCATAATCGAGAGGTTTGTGAATATTTGTGAGAATATATGATCTTTTGTGCATTTGGGAGTTGTGTATCTTATGTTGAGTAGAGATGCTAGCATAGATATTCCAATCTACACTTTATATACATCTCGAGATGGAGGATAAAATACCGTTGTGATCTTCTTATAGCTGTAGTGATAATAACTTTGACTTTGATTAAATCGGACAACAAGAGGAATATTAATTAAAACCATAACCCGGGAATCCATTTCAGTCCCTCGATAATTCCATTATTCTTAGTATCTTGTGTTTTTGTGGTTAATCTTGTCTTTACTTCTACTACAATTATCAAATTTCGATCGTCTAAATAAAAATAAGACTATCTTAGTTCAATACTTAGCGCATAAATTTATTAGTATCCGTAGATACGATCTTACTTACCCTATTCTATAAAATACACCGTACACTTGCGGTGAAGCTAAAAATAAGGCGAACAATTCCCTCTTCCGATTATTTTTTTAAAATATTTTTGATCATAGATCTATTATTTTATACCATATATTATAAATAATTTATGGGAATTCTTATTTAAAGATAAATTTGACAAAATATAACAATACATATAGTTATCGATATGTTGGATTCAAAAGTATTATGTAAAGTGGAGTACAAAGCTAACTATTTATTACAAAAGGAAAAAAAATATAAGCAGAATTGCATATATGGTGAGGCGAGTTAGACTCTATCCGCAAGATAAACACATCTCATATAGTGCTGATGGAATAGACGTGTTATCCCCAAAGATACAACATCAACATCATTGAAATATCAACTATAAATTTCAAGGTTCCGACGAACTGAATTATGTAACACTACAAGAAAATCCCAATTTACCAACATAAATTACCGACAGAAATAATTTTATCACTAATTTTTACAATTACCTATAGAATACCTACATAATAAAAATGTTAGTTTCCCCCAAATTATACCGACAAATTACCAATAGATTACTGATAATGTTTCAATTTACCTACCGATTTTTCCAAAGTATTTACTAACAATTTTAGATTATGTAGGTAAATATTTTACCTACAATGATTTTACCTACACTTTACAATTTTCTTAATACCTACATACATATTTATATGTAGCTAAATTATTTTTTTCTTGTAGTGTAAAAATAGAGTGCACTTATGCAATATGGTAGAAAAGAAAATGAGAGAAATTGCTTGTATTTGAACAACTACAGTAATTTTAGGGGGCTCGTAACTGCAGGTAGTAACTCAATGGGATAGTGGGGTGAAACCTTCAAGGTAGTGAGCAACCTTCAATAACCACCAAGTAGTGGGCATACTACTAAGTTACTGTTCACAGTTTGAGCTTTCACTAATCTTGTCAACCGGGCACGGGCATGGTGCGCCACCGGCCGGCGGGCGCGGCCTTGCTCACCAAATATCACATTTGTATAGTTATTTCATCTTGCACACTCTTCCATGTCCACTTATTAATATATTGAATTTAATCAATATCAAATTCCTATGTGAGATGAGTGACTTTTCACCTTCCAACATCCATTATCCCATTTTCAAGTGACTAACTTGTGTATTTTATTTCTCACTCACCACAAATTGATTTTAAGAAGTTAAATATACTAAACACATTTACTCGAAACGTAGATTAGTATTTCAATATTTAATTCCTCTATAATTAAATAATTAGTCACTAAAAAATTGGTCAAAGTTAGGTTATTACCCAACTTATCAAAACCAATATCTAACCCAATCTAGGTACACATTTGATAAAGAAAAATATTACTAATATTTTATTAAAATAATCATACGAAGTACATATATTAAATCGATAAGATAATTTAATCACAATCCAAAATTTCATCATATATTTAATCAGACGCTCATCATCCATCAAATGAAATAAACGAGAGTATTAATAACATCATGTGATAATGAAGATGGTGTTTGACTAAGCTTATTTACAAGATTTTATTAGGTCCTACATCTTACAAGGTGTTTTAAGAGCTTATAAAATGTCAATCTTATTTTGAATATAAATTGTTAAAATATTATAATAAAATAAGATGGTGGAACTTATAAATAACAATTTTGTAACTAAGATAGTCAAAATCAAATTGGTTGTTAACTTTTTTAAAAACAAATTATAAGCATATAACCTTATTATTGGAGCTTATAATATATATTTTTAAAAAATATCAAACACTTTTAGAGAATTTACAAACTCTTCAAAATATCTTATAAGCTCAACCAACCACCCTCGAATGTCTCTTTTTATTCTTTATTTTTTTTCAAACAAAAAAAAGTTTTATTAAAATATAATATCGTCCAAAATAAATTTGATAATACAATGAAGTGGAGAAACTCCACACTGATGGACTATCAAAAGAAAATGATTTTTTTTCTAATTCATGAGCAGCCACATTGCCATTTTGACGGACAAAACCACCGAAAATGTTGGTTCACCTTGCAACAAAATTAGTCATAATACATAAATGTGTATGGTATATAATCCATAACTCTCAATTTTGATCTAAAATTATAGTGAGATAAAAAAAGGAAAATTCTATTTTATTTATCCAATTTTATTTTTCTATTGGATGAATGAAATATCAATTTTAAAGAACATGGTTGGAATTACTTTTTAAATGGACATTTCAGACTAGGAGTCCATTTTTATTTTAAAGTATTCTGTGGTTTATATTGGATGAACTTTTGAAATAAGTTGTCACGCCCCAACATGTGAAATATAATAAAGTAAACTATAACACCATACAATAGTCATTCAAACCACTATAACCATACAAGCCACATTTTTCTCGAATGTATAGTTCGACATTACAACATTTATTATAACAAACTAATATACAACGGAAGTCTGAAGTACAGAACCTGACATCAGCCTATATATTACAAGTTGTCCTCGCAGGGACATAACAAAAATATGTACAAGTCATAATATGGCTCAAAAGAAAACTACAGTTTCAGCTAATGTTACTCGGCAGTCCTGTGTTGGTATCGCTATTTGGATAGTTCTCACCTTCTGAAAAATTTTGAAGAAAAGGAAACAAAATGTGGGGTGAGCTAAACGAGCCCAGTGGGCGGGGAGGTGGAATGCACAATTAAGAAGAAAATTTTATTTTATGATTCATGATGCACAAACAACAAACAAACATTCCCGACAATAACCCATTAGAACAGGAAAAGAACAACAGTTTGTTTAGATATTCAATTTTAGCCGTCGATTTAGTCAGTCAGTTTGTCAATCACCCGATCAGCAATCATCGATCCGTGAACGATGAACGTAGAATCTGTATTGATCAGACACAGATTTTTCCGTTTTCCTTATAACCCCTAACAGTATTTGGCCGAAAGCCCAGTCACCTTATCCATCCCAGTTGGCTCGACATCTCTTTAGCTATGGGATTTTACCCAGAGGTCGTCATATTCCGGAATATACCGTTCTACGACCCAAGTTCTGTCGCCGTCTCCGGCCCGACCCGAAAGTGGGAGTAGGCAAATGGGTAGTCAAACAGGGATCACAGGCAACCTGTTCGATCCGTTGTCTAACCTACCCACACCGCAATGGACTCAGTCAGTCAATATTATTGTCAAATGATATTTATATATCCAAAGTCCCTAGTCAAACAGTTACACCAGTCACAATGCAGTTATAAATTCAACTATGAATATCAGTTTATGTTTTCTTTGACAACTATATTATAAATTAAATGATAGATATCATGAAGACGTGCAACAACGAATAAAATTAAAAGCAACCCTATTTTTCTTTAGAGAAATAATATTTTGCCCGCCTTTGACTCAGATGTCCCTTTAGTGATGTGTCGGATGCAAAATCCTACTTGCCGGATCCGATCTCGTCTTCTACAGAAAATAATATACTATTTTATGCATGATTTCTATTTGATTAAAATACAGATTAGATATGCATTTAATTATATGTATTCATTTACTTATTTTAATTTTATACTCAATAAAAGTTTAGTTGATTTTGGTTCTGCAAGTTATAACTATTAACAATTAGAATTTAAATTACGTAATTTGACCCCAAAGTGATGGGTCCTTTCACAAAGTTTCAAATCTTTTCCAAACCTTAATTCATTCAGAGGTTTCTAATCTCATTTTATCAATTTTATTAGTAACTTTACTAAGATGATTTCTTCTTACAGAACATTAACTAATATGACTCAATTAATTAGTATAGTAATTGATGGTACAAAATATAATACTTAAATAATTCAATTAATTAGTATAAAAAGTACAAAACAATACACGCAATACAACAAATTACTCAAAGTTCTCGGTCAATACTAACTTCCAGATTTGTAGTCATCAAATTCAAGTCACCTTCATGGAATATTTGTTTTCATAAGAAATAGCATCACATAACTTCCAAAAATATATGTGGTTATATATATTCATGATATATTACGGTGCAAGAAAACAAATGAACACAAATTAAAGGATACAAAAATGCATACCTTTACTATAAACAACATGATGGACCCAGTTTACATAAACGAAGAAAACATAGATTCATGGATGTCAAAATTTTGATTTTTCTTCTTTAATTAAAATTTTTAAATATATATATTTACCTACTTTAAGAAGTTCAAAAAGTTTCACCTACCTTAAGACAAACCTTCAAGAGTGCCCACCAAAGTCCACTTCCAAGTTTTCACTCAACTCTAGCTAGCTCTCACGGTTTAGGCAACCAGTTCTTTATTTTCTTTTTCTTTTCTTTTGCTCTTATTTTGGGTATGTTTGTTTAGTGATTGGGAGTGATTGGGGGAAGTTTCTGGGGAGTGATTGGGGGAAGAGAGTTTGATGTGATGTATTGGAAAATGTATGTATTAGTAGAGAAATGCATCGGAAAATGTAATATATGTTTGGTTGGTGATTGGGGGAAGTAATTGGGGAAGCTAACCAAACATAGCCAAAGTATTTTTGTGTTGGATTAAGAAAATGGGAGATGAGTGGAGCCCTGAGAGTTAAACACGTAGGGATGGGCTGTACAATTATGTATGTATAATATGTAAAGATAATCTCTAATCAAATTATGGGCTTGGAAATTGATATGATGGGCTTGGACCAAGAAAATTATTATATTTGAATGGGAATTTAACAAAAAGGATGACTAAGTGATATGCTGAACTTAATAAATTGGCCAGTTGACATCCGTATGGTCGATACCTCACTAACAAAACAGTTAAAATTTGAGTTCATAACTATAAATCACCTACGGAGAATAATCAAATCGCCCAATATTAACCAATATGCCCGTCAATTCAGCATTAATAATTCCAACAATATAACTCTTATCAATTGGAGCCACCAATTTCGGTCAAAAGGATCTGCCTTTTGGCCATTAGGTCCAGGTTGTTCGAATCTCTCCAAATGATATTTACTAGAACCATGCCTCTCAAAAATCCCTCCATACGCGTAGGACCAAGCGGTGTATACTAATCCGTAGGGCCAGGCCGGAGTTGGGGTTTCTTGTGGTGGGTACCGCAGTGGGTTCGAATCTCTCCAAATGATATTTACTAGAACCATGCCTCTCAAAAATCCCTCCATACGCAGCGTGGGGCCAAGCGGTGTATACTAATCCGTAGGGGCAGGCCGGAGTTGGGGTTTCTTGTGGTGGGGACCGCAGCGATCTTAGGTGGGACTAGTATAAAAAGTTTACCCTCCAAAGTTTTTAACTGGTGGCTTAGCCACTTACGCCACCACAAGCAATTGTGGGATGGAGGTCGGGGTTCAAATCCCCGCTCCATCAAATTGTTTGTGGGGTGGAGGTCGAGGGTTCATATCTCTTCTCCATCAAATTGCTCCCGGGGCATATGCGAGTAGTGAAGATTTGGTGGGAACTCACATCTTGAATAGCATCCGTGTGGGTTCATTCGGGAGAGATCGTTATTAGTAGATTGGGGGTCGAACATAATTGTTCTCTTTACCCGAGGATCCGTTGCGTGTGGGTTCGATTCGGGAGAGATCGTTATTAGTAGATTGGGGGGTCGAACATAATTGTTCTCTTTACCCGGAGGATCTGGTTGTACGTCGCCAGACCCCATCGTAACACCGACCAAGTGCGTGCACATCCGTGGTTTTACCTTGGCGGCGAATGAGGAGCCGAGTTGTTGTCCTCGGGCATAGTCGGGCGTAAGCGCAGAAGTGTTCGAGTTATCAAAAAAAAAAAAACAATATAACTCTTAACTTAAAAATCAAAGTAGCTCGTACCAATGAACTCTCGCATACTAATAAAGCTTGTATCCCTAAGTAAAAATGATTTCTAAATTCCAATCCAAAATTTCTTAATTCAACTATTAATAATTAGATGCAAAATAAATAGATTTTATAATAATGATACCTTAAGGGTGATGATCCAAGTCGTCGAAATTTGGGGTTTCACATAAGTTGCACTAGTAATTCACTCTGTGAGTTGCACGTATATTTTATTTTAATATTATTATTTTATAATATCTATTAACATGAACTAGTATTTATTATTTTATTTTAATTGTAATATTCATATAAATTTATTAGAAACAATATCAATTTTATATTTTCAATTATAATCTTAAATGTCATTCAGAATTATCCCTCAATTTATGCATGTCTCTAAATTAGTTTTTATATATTATTTTCTTTCTCACACACCTCTATATAAATAATTATAATATAATTTGTGAGACATGTATTTTTATATTGTATTTGTACTGTTGAAAAAAATGAATACTTCACATTGTTAATATAAAATGTAAATTGAGATATTATTCATAATAATATGGTAGAAAAAATTGTGAATAAATTTAAAATAAACTATCATATCATTGATATAAACATTAGTAGTATTAACATCAATTTTACAGCAATATCATAGTAATCCACTAAAAAACTTACGAACATAAACATGATATAACTGAAAACAGGATATAGAAATAGTACAATTGATATCAATATTTATTCTTTGACATTTATTTTCAATAGATGTATGTAAACATCACGAGTTTTCTCATTTTGATCAACAATGGATTGATGTGAATCACCCATCAATCAAAAGAAATAATACAATACACTGGGAAGTTTGACAATACAAAAAATTTTAACTGGGAAGTTTAATTTAAAATATAACATCAATCGATTAATCTTATATAAATGATTATATAATTGATTTTATAGCAATTTATTTAATGGCATTGGTTGACGGTATAATTATTAATTGTCATATATTGGTTTAACAACATATTATTTTCATTACATAAAATTTTTCTATTGACTTACCAAAACAAAACACCATCAATTTTGGATAACTCCAAAATATACATTGGTCTCTAGATATTGATTATTTCATCTTCCAATATTGATTTATTAATTTACTAAAGTAAAGCACCATCAATTCTATGATTGTTTTCCGTAGTTTAGTTAATAAACTATAAAAAATAATAAATACTAATTGATTTCATATACAAATTAAGTAATTATATGACTGATTTTATAGGACAATTGTAGTATTGATTGATCATGTCAATTATTTAATATCAATTTGATTAGTTTTATTATTCTCACATCAAGATATGAAAGATATATGTACAATTTTCAAGCAATCAAATATTTGTTACCATTTTTAGTTTTGTAAATATTTTAATTAGTTATTTTTCCTAATTAAAGTGATATATTGTTATCCAATCATAAACTTGTGCCCCCTTGGAAATTAAAAAAAAAAAACTCTCATTCACAATTATTGTCTTTTGTTTTTAAGTTAATACATTTTTCTAAATTAACAAATATTTAATCATAAGGTACGATTTTCTTAATTTTTGTTAAACTTCCTGTCAATTATCCGTTGCGTGTAGCATAGTCAAATTCAATTAAAAAAATATAAATAGATACTCTCAATTGTTTTACCAAATGCTTAGTTTTAAAATTCCTTCAATCAATAGTTGATGATATCTATAGATTGAATAAATATAATAATAAATAGTTATTGTATCTATAGTAATTATTACAGTCAATTTATTGATTGTATAGGACAGTTATAGGATTGATTATAGAGTTTTTAAATTTTCAAATCTCAAAAAACATTACAATCGTGACCGAAGAAATAATTCGCCAATAAAATATTTATGTTACTAAAGATTCTTGCCATTGACTTGCCAAATCAAAGCACCGCTAAATTTAGATAACTCCAAAACATGCATTGGTTAGGAGAATTTGGATTGATTTATCCAAAACAGTATCTTATTTTATATCTTTTCTTTTTTTATTCTTTTTTTTTCTGATTGAGTTACCTTAGTTATATCATATATATATATATATATATATATATATATATATATATGAGCAAGTCTCTGTCCCGGACCGTCTAACGGATCTAATCCGTTAGACGGATCCCCCACCCCAATATATCTTATGCATATGGATTTCCCATTTCCTACGGTGTCAGAAGCGATCTGGGAAACATTCGTCAATGGAGTTCGAGCTGCAATCGAAGGACGAGATCGCCAGACTCTACGATTTGTTGTTCGATAAATTCGACGTCAATCAAAGCGGAACCATTGATCCAATTGAATTTGTAGCCCTATTGAAGGAGATCATGCTCGTGAAAGCGTGTGCGATTGGAAATTCTCATGTCTGCATTATTTTTCAGGAAGATAGTTTGCTGATGAGGGTCGTTCAACGTGCAAAAAATCCCTAATGGCTTGTTTGTTTGTTACTTTTTAAGATTTTGAGTTTTGATTTGCTTTCTAATTTTGATGGTAACTGCACTAGCTAGGGATAGAAATATTGACATGTTTTTGTTGTTTGATACTTTCAGATCAATTGAAGCAGAGAACATGGAGCATTAAAATTGGGACTTTGAGACAAGAAGATTAACAAGCCAAGCCTTGGGCACTGACTACTAATACTTTTCGGATTGATTACTAATACATTTAAGAAGATTACTAATACTTTCTAAGAAAAAAAACTAATACTATTTATTAGGGGCACTACAAAATAAGTTTCGGGGAGACTGCTAATACTTTTAAAGGGAACTACTGATACTTTTTATTGGAAAAACTAATACTATTCAGGGTAATTACTAAAAACATTTCAGAGGTAAAAACTAATATTTTTCAGGGGAACTACTAATACATTGCACTAGGACTACTAAAATACTATTCAAGGAACTACTAATACTTTTTCGAGGGACTGCTAATACTTTTCCGAGGGACTACTAATACTTTTCGGGAGAAAATGTTAATCATATTTAGTAGAACTACTAAAATACTCTCCAGGGAACTACTAATACATTTTAGAAGAACTGCTAATACTTTTTAGAAGGACGACTAATACTTTTCGGGAGTATATTCAGGAGAAATACAAAAAAACTTTTCAGGGAATTACTAATACATTTCAGAAGAACTACTAATACTTTTCAGAAGGACTGTTAATACATTTCGGAGAAAAATTTAATTATATTCAGGGGAACTACTAATACATTTCAGAAGAACTGCTAATACTTTTTAGAAGGACGACTAATACTTTTTAGAATGACTGTTAATACATTTCGGGAGAAAATTTTAATTTATTTCAAGGAACTAATAATACTTTTTCAAGGAACTACTAATACATTTTTGAGGCATTGCTAATACATTTCAAGAGTATATTTAAGAGAAATACTAAAAAACTCTTCAGGGAACTACTAATACATTTCATAAGAACTGTTAATACTTTTTAGAAGGACGACTAATACATTTCAGAAGGACTGCTAATACCGATACTCCCTGAAAACTACTAAAACACCACTGCTAATATTACGAAAATGCCACCGGATCCGCGGGTCAGATCCGTCTAACGGGTTTGACCCGTTAGACGGTCTGACAGGAGTTTTTGTGTGTATATATATATATATATACTAATTTTATTCGATAGTAATTAGATTTGTTAATTATTCTTAATTAAGGAAATTATTATCAAACTTAACACCAACGTTAATCAATGGACCAATTAGAAGCCAATTCAATTTTTCTAGACTGAACTTAATTAGTATTTGTTCACACTTTTGAAAATACCAATATTTCAAAAATAAATATAATAAATAAATATTGCAACAACAAATGAATCAATATGAAATAAAAATACAGACATTCCTTCAAAATCATGATATCAAAATCAAACATCTTATTAATAATGAAATATTTTCAAAATCATCCATAAAAAAGTCCATAATCCAAAATCAATTTAAATATAAATGGAATTTGGCAGCAAAAAAAAAAGAATATTTAAATAAATATATGAAAGAGATATGTAAAAAATTTCCGAGCAATAAATATTTGTTACCATTTTGAGTTTTATAAATCCTCCAATCAATTGTTTTTCTTAAGCTAATACATTGTTGTCCAATTATACAATTATACTCCCTTGTAAATGGGAAAAAAAATGCCCCACTGACCAATTATTGTCTTTTTTTATTAAAAAAGTAATACATTATAATTTTTCTAAATTAATAAATCTTTAATCTTAAAGTGCGATTTTCTCTCATTTTTTTTCCTTAAACATCTTGTCAATTATCTACTCACATAGTATTGTCAAATTCGATTAATAAAATATATATATATATATATATATATTGTCTATGAATAAAAGTATAATTAGATAGGGTCAATTGTTTTGCCAAGGCTAAATTTTGAAAATTTTCAATCAATAGTTCATTGTATCTATAAGATTTATTAGAAAAATAATAAATACTTATTGTATCTATAGGATTAAATATCATTAATTTATTAATTGTATACAACCATTATAATTTTGGCAACCACGTTGCATGAAAATCTTGGATTTCGCTTGCTTTAATCCGGCACAATAATGTCTTCCATTATGCCTTATAATTGCATCATTTCGTTCTTTGTGTGTACCCTTGATAAAATCGTTCCAAAACTTCATATGTATAGGTTGTTGATAAAAAAAATATTAACAAAAAAATCTCACCACTAAATAAACATAAGATATTGCAAACTAATACACACGCACACACACACACGCACACACACACATGTGTGTGTGTGTGTGTAAATACTCACCAAACGAGGTGTTTTATATGTGACTTTGAGAGAATAAATCGAAAAGTCGGATTCTCAAATGCATCCACCTTAATGCCATCATCGTCAGAATCATCGATGCTTGTTGCACACGTATTAATTAAATCAATCAATTAATTTATAATTAAACATAAATAACATATATATATAATTTAAACTATAATATATTACCGGAGCTGATATTAAATACACGTATAGTCGGATACACATCGATTCTCTCACATGAATCATCATTAGAAAATATTGACACATAAAAAATGTGGTTGGCACGATAAGAGAAAATCAATATTTCACCATCTGAAATTTCGTTATGATGGGCGAATTTGCTCCATCCATCCATAAAATAGAACGCGCCATAGGGACTGACCACTTTGACTGTCCAAGTATGTCCGTTCACATTATGCATGTCACAATTTAATAGTGTAAGATCATTATATTGACTGTCGAATTTGCATGGAAGACCTAACACAAAAAATTTAATGTAATTACAATTTGTAATGAATTTCTAATTGAACAATATAAGAAGTCATCACAATAAGTAGGTAAAAGTTTATTGCCGAATCAAAACTATAATACTAATAACAAAAAAAAATTGTCGAATCAAAACAAAACAATATATGCCGAATCAAAACTATAAAACTAATAACCAAAAAAAAGATGTTGTGAAGATAGAAGTGTATATATATGAAGAGAAAATGTATGTTGACACAAAGTATCTTGACAAAAAATATGCTAGTATAAGGAATAATAAAAAAATTAGCAAATCATACAAAAAACAACTTTAAAAAAATACAACAAAAATATCAAGAATAATAAAAAAAGAAATTCATCAAACATTGTTCGTACATATCTATAATATAGTATATATAACAACTCTTGTTTATTGCCAAATTCAAGTTCAACACTGTCGATGTTAGTGGACACTTGATGAAAACGGAAATAGAGGAAAATGTGAAAATGAAGCCATATTTGGTGGTTAAAAACTTCGAATTTAGGATCAACAGTCAAAGTGTTTCTCTAATGCAACTTAAGTAGTATAAATATAAGAAGATTTAGCATAAACAATAAGCTGCCAAAAAAATCTCTGAACACAAAATCAATTGTTAATTCAATGGTGAAAGATACATACAATCATAATTTGTCTATTTTAACTATTATTAAACAATTTAGGAAAGTTTGAGTAGTCATCTTAAAACTTGATTAATTAATATTATATTGTACAAAATTGCACCAACACCATTGAAACAAATAAATAATATATTTGATGAAGATATGATGTATAGAATCAACACATTATTGTAATATATATTTAAGAACTTACATATACTAATATCTATATATATATATATAAAGCAAAATGGTTTCTATTTATGTTTTTCCGCCAAAATGACACTTTCTAAAAAAATTCTTTTTTTTTTTCGGATTTTGGAATACAAATTAATATGGTTGACTTTAAATTTTGGTATGTATACTGAAATTAAGGAGAAAACATATAGGGAAGATTAATTTTGGTATTCAATTCAATATATATGATATTCAATTTAGTTAAATATGGTTTAAATTGACTAAATGACTATAAAAAATACCGAAATTAAGGTTAAATCTTGATTGCAATCACAAATAAATGTTGAATCTTTTTCTATAGAGCATGATTTAAAATCGAAAATGCTTAAATATATATATCTATATATATAATAACAAACCTATTTCTATTTTTTGTTTTTCCGCCTAAATGCACTTGCTAAAAAAAATCCGATGTTTTTTAATTTAATAGAAATAGAATAATAGAATAATGTATATGACGTATATTTAAATTTTGATTGAAATATCTAGTTGTATATTAATAAGACAATCATTTTCAGTAAAGTTCCTGATATACATCTATTAGCCAAAATCCTGATTTAAATTTTCACACTTATTGAATCGCATATTTAATTTTGGTCATTTCCAAAAAACTAGTAATCACACTTTAATGCTGATATTTTAAAATTTAGTAATTCTTCATAATATTGGCTAAAATCGTCAATTTGATTCCGGTAATTAATTTAAAATATAAGATCAGTTTCTATTGCTATGAAATATCCATGAGAAACCGTGAGTAATTGTAAAAGAAATAGTACCAAAAATAAATAAAAAGTCTATTCAATTTTTGTAAGCCAATTCCTCATTTCCAAAAATAATCCTATTATAATTTACTGCTCTTTCTATGATTTAATAATTCTATCATAAAAATGTGTGTAAAATCATCAAAAAAATGATTACGCTGAAAAAAATTCTTAATCATAAAAAAAATTCTTAATCATAAAAAAAATTATTATAATAAAATAAAAACATAGATAGAGTCGATAGTTAGATTACAATGGGAAATTTTCAAAAATATTACAAAATGTAGCACTATCGAATCATAAGAATAACTTAATATCGTATCAAACTACTACCATATATAAATAACCTAACATTCGGATACACATAGTTTAAGTGTGTTTCAATCTGATGATGATTTGTTTCCTAAAAAGTTATGCCTTGATCACTATAAATATGTGTTGGTCGATTCATTTTAATTTTATACACTCAATACTGTAATATCAAAATTGTATCATTCTCTTTCTCGAATCATAATAAAAAGAAAAAATTACAATGACTCCATTTATTAATATGATACGCGACTTAAACATGACTAAAACTCAGTGGGTTGTCAAACATAGACTCATGAGAATGTACGAAAATCCTTCATACGCTGACAAAAACCAAGTGTTGAGTTTGGAGTGTGTCTTTCGCAACAGTGAGGTAATAATTTTTTGTCATATCGTGCATTTTTTATAAGCTTTCGTACTTATTAACATGTTATTTATTTTAATATTTTATGTCGGGTTAACCGAATTCATATTACTATAAGGAAATTTCAAATCGATAATTTCAGAAAAATATTAAAAAAGTGTCCTGTCTATTGCTCTGAAAACTTTATTGTGGCAAACCAAATAAATAAATAAATATAAGATTACAACCAAAATAATAAATATGTGGTTAGGCTTGTGAGTCTGATACAAAACATAATGATTAGATTTCATAATCGAGTATTTTTATGGACTCAAACTGACATAATCCAAGATTTTTGCCCTATTAGCCTAATTTATTTAGTAATGAAGGAGAGAAAATCGAGCTTTATTTAGGCTTCCTAAGTAAAGGTCGTTTACCTTTTGACTTTGAGCGTCAGATAGGTAACACTAATAATGAGTAGTGGGAATTTAATGTCTTTAGTTCACAAGTCACTATTATTTTTAAATTATTAATAAAATATTATATCCATATTGGATTCGTGCAACCTCATTTTTTTGATATTCATTATTTAGTTGCGTCAAACAAAATTTTGATTTGGTAGTAGACCAGGAACATGAAATACTTTTTTTTAAGTAAATACTCTTATTTAATACAATATAGATTATAGAGTGTTTTTTTATGAATAATTCTTTAACTTGTCTTAATAAACAAAAGCCACCATCGCATACTCGCGTTGTATATTTGTATATTAAATTATAGAATCAAAATCTATATGTAAAATTAGAATTCTTTGATATAATTTTATAAGTTGTTCTTTCGTGATTCTCATTCTACCCATTCATGTTTAGAATAATAACTATATTACAATATTCAATATTTATATATATATATATCTCTCTATATAATAACAAACCTATTTCTAAAAATATTACAAAATGTAGCACTATCGAATCATAAGAATAACTTAATATCGTATCAAACCACTACCATATATAAATAACCTAACATTCGGATACACATAGTTTAAGTGTGTTTCAATCTGATGATGATTTGCTTCCTAAAAAGTTATGCTTTGATCACTATAAATATGTGTTGGTTGATTCATTTTAATTTTATGCACTCAATACTGTAATATCAAAATTGTATCATTCTCTTTCTCGAATCATAAATAAAAGAAAAAATTACAATGACTCCATTTATTAATATGATACGCGACTTAAACATGACTAAAACTTAGTGGGATGTCAAACATAGACTCATGAGAATGTACGAAAATCCTTCATACGCTGACAAAAACCAAGTGTTGAGTTTGGAGTGTGTCTTTCGCGACAGTGAGGTAATATTTTTTTGTCATATCGTGCATTTTTTATAAACTTTCGTACTTATTAACATGTTATTTATTTTAATATTTTATGTCGGGTTGACCAAATTCATATTACTATAAGGAAATTTCAAATCGATAATTTTAGGAAAATATACTTTATTGTGGCAAACCAAATAAATAAATAAATATAAGATTACAACCAAAATAATAAATATGTGGTTAGGCTAGATTTCATAATCGAGTATTTTTATGGACTCAAACTGACATAATCCAAGATTTTTGCCCTATTAGCCTAATTTATTTAGTAATGAAGGAGAGAAAATCGAGCTTTAATTAGGCTTCCTAAGTAACGGTAGTTTACCTTTTGACTTTGAGCGTCAGATAGGTAACACTAATAATGAGTAGTGGGAATTTAATGTCTTTAGTTCACAAGTCACTATTATTTTTAAATTACTAATAAAATATTATATCCATATTGGATTCGTGCAACCTCATTTTTTTGATATTCAATATTTAGTTGCGTCAAACAAAATTTTGATTTGGTAGTAGACCAGGAACATGAAATACTTTGTTTTAAGTAAATACTCTTATTTAATACAATATAGATTATAGAGTATTTTTTATGAATAATTCTTTAACTTATCTTAATAAACAAAAGCCACCATCGCATACTCGCGTTGTATATTTGTATCTTAAATTATAAAATCAAGATCTATAAGTAAAATTAGAATTCTTTGATATAATTTTATAAGTTGTTCTTTCGTGATTCTCATTTTACCCATTCATGTTTAGAATAATAACTATATTACAATATTCAATATTTATATATCTATATCTCTCTATATAATAACAAACCTATTTCTAAAAATATTACAAAATGTAGCACTATCGAATCATAAGAATAACTTAATATCGTATCAAACTACTACCATATATAAATAACCTAACATTCGGATACACATAGTTTAAGTGTGTTTCAATCTGATGATGATTTGTTTCCTAAAAAGTTATGCCTTGATCACTATAAATATGTGTTGGTCGATTCATTTTAATTTTATGCACTCAATACTGTATCATTCTCTTTCTCGAATCATAATAAAAAGAAAAAATTACAATGACTCCATTTATTAATATGATACGCGACTTAAACATGACTAAAACTCAGTGGGCTGTCAAACATAGACTCATGAGAATGTACGAAAATCCTTCATACGCTGACAAAAACCAAGTGTTGAGTTTGGAGTGTCTTTCGCGACAGTGAGGTAAAAATTTTTTGTCATATCGTGCATTTTTTATAAGCTTTCGTACTTATTAACATGTTATTTATTTTAATATTTTATGTCGGGTTGACCGAATTCATATTACTATAAGGAAATTTCAAATCGATAATTTCAGAAAAATATTAAAAGAGTGTCCTGTCTATTGCTCTGAAAATTTTATTGTAGCAAACCAAATAAATAAATAAATATAAGATTACAACCAAAATAATAAATATGTGGTTAGGCTTGTGAGTCTGATACAAAACATAATGATTAGATTTCATAATCGAGTATTTTTATGGACTCAAACTGACATAATCCAAGATTTTTGCCCTATTAGCCTAATTTATTTAGTAATGAATGAGAGAAAATCGAGCTTTAATTAGGCTTCCTAAGTAAAGGTAGTTTACCTTTTGACTTTGAGCGTCAGATAGGTAACACTAATAATGAGTAGTGGGAATTTAATGTCTTTAGTTCACAAGTCACTATTATTTTTAAATTATTAATAAAATATTATATCCATATTGGATTCGTGCAACCTCATTTTTTTGATATTCAATATTTAGTTGCATCAAACCAAATATGTTGCTATTTTTAATCTTCCTACAGTTTCAAATATTAGTTATATTTAAAAAATATTATGATTTTTTTGTAGGATTCCTGAAACAAGCATTCAAACAAGGTCAATAAGTTTTGTAACAGCTCCGTCAAGCCGCACTGTTGTAGAAGATTTAGAATCTGAAAATTCTTCATTTAGAACATTGGATGAATTGTACACTAGAGGAGAGGTCGTATATTTTAAATTTATATCAATGTTTTCTTTTATTAATCTTATATATATAGATATATTAATAATTTATATAATAAATGTTTCATATATTTTGGATTTATAGGTGGGAAGTTTTTGGGTTTGTGCAAAGATTGTTTCTTTCATAGGAGAATGGTGGTACCTTTCATGCAGTAAATGTCTTAAGAAATTGGAGGAAGCTGGTGAACAGTTATATTGTGCTAAATGTGACAGTCAGCACGACGATGGAATTTTTAGGTACAAAATTCAGTTTCAGATTGTGGATGAGACTGCTTGTGCGTCTCTTCTTTGTTGGGACAGGGACTGTGAGAGACTTATAGGAAAACCGTGCACTGTGTTGAGGGAAGAGTGCATGGAGGTAATTTTACATTTTGTTTTACCAAAATTTTTTGTTTCAGTTTATATTTTCTTAATTTTTAGTCAAGATTATTCACACTATTTTTTTTTATTTTTACTTTGTTTAGAAATCAAACACAGATGAAATTCATGAAGAAATATGCTCCCTACTTGAGAAGAAAATTCTATTTAAAGTTCAGATTAAATCCGAGCAAGTTCGAAACTATACGGGAGCATTCACAGTTGTTAAGTTGACAGATGATCCAACTTTAATATCCAAATATGGATGCTCCGTTTTTTAGAGTCAAGTAAATAAAACAATTTACATGGTGTTTTTATGTAATTTCTGATATTAAACTCAATTAACTGAGTCTGTGTTTGTAGGAGTCGGATTACTTTACAAAACTGCAGGAGGATGATTCTAAACAGTTGAAGGTATTAAAATTTTAAATTGCAACATTCAATTTTTTAAATGAACTTATATTACATTTATCGTGAATTATTATATTTTATAATTATAAGTACCTATGTTTATAAATTTTATTATTATTACAGGATTATTCGTCCGGAGATGAGGTGAACACTCCGAATAAAAGTGTCAAGAAACAAATCAGAGAAAACGATGCTTCTGGTACTAAGCATGCCTTGCTTGAAGAATTTTCATCTTCAAGCAATTGCAAGAAACTGAAGAGCATTATAAAGAAGGAGAACGAGAAAGATGAATAGAAATTTGGAGGGATTTTTTGATCTTAGCATACTATTTAGTTTTTTTTTGATTTTGGAATGAATTTCCGAATTTAGTTTGGTATTAGTATTTAGTTGAACAATCTTAGTATTTTAGGTTCCAGATTTTTGCTTTTTGGTTAATGGCATTACTAAATGATATTTTATATTATTTTTCAATCTTGCAAAAATATTATGGCTTCTAAATTTCAGTTTGCATTACTATTTTGATTACCATTCAGTTTGCATTATATATAGATAGATGGAGTCTGAACATAATTTATATTGTTAAGGGTTTTATAAGCAAATGAAATTAAAATTTATACCTTAGCAGATGCCTTTTTCATATATTTAACCAACATAAAGTAAAATCCACTAAAAAAATAAATTAACAAAAATTAAAACGATGATCCACAGACCAGCAGGATTCCACTACACTCACGGTGTAGGGTCAAGTGGCCTTTTGTGTGGAGGATCATCGTATCAAAGATAGCATTGCATATAAATGAGCTAGGCAACAACATGATAAAGACATTCATATACTAGATACAACATAGGACAACCAAGAACAGTTAAAGGGATAAGTACAAAAACAAATGTATACATAATGACAAATATTGACAAATGAACACAAATGAATACAATATTGACAGTCATTTATTTATGAAATTTGTTTAAAAATTTTGCATCATAGTGAATAAACATTTATCAAACAGATCAGTGCATATAAATGAGATAGGTAAGAAGATCATCAATAAATTCATAATCAGTCTCATTGCATTTGTAATCAGTTAAAATCTCTTAAAAATGACATGCCTTTCGTTTTTTAATATAAACCATTTCAAAATTCTAATATTAAAATTTTGTGAAAATATACTCATTAAATTCCTATATACAATAAATGAAACTTCAGACTTATCAATGACAGATTATTTGGACAATCTATTACGATTTTGATATTCAAAATCAATATAAAAATGGTAATGAAATAATTTTCTTTTCTTTATCAAGTTTCCATATATGAAAATTTCATATAAATGACATAGGTACACCTTCATTTTTAAGCTCAAAGTTTTAAAAACTAACCACAAATAAATTCAGTCAAGAAGAACACAGTAAGCACCAATAAATTAAAGACTGAGGTTGACGATGAGGCAGCTTAAAGGCCATAACATATTGGGCAACAAACGCAAGAGGGGTGAACACATTACCCACGGTAAAATGATTTAACACTGTTTTCACGAATTATACATACCTGTGTAGGATGCTTTTTGAAATTTAACATTTTACTCTTTGTTAATGTCAGCAGACCTGAAAACATAACAAAATGATCAGTCCTTAACATGTGATAAAAAATAGAAGCACAGTAAAGCATATAAAATTGTATTTAACGAATGCTATTAAGATTTATTCTATGGATATGTTAACCTCTTCTGAACAGCTAAAACTTAATAAAAAAAATTGAAGCTGGATCATACAGATGGACAAAGTAATATACAAAATATATTAAAGTTTATATGCTTATAAAGATTGTTTTACTGCTCCTCTAAAAAAATTAACAGTTACAAGAAATAATTTTTCAGATAAGAATTTGAAAATTTTCAAATAATATATAAAAAATATATTATACCGGGATTAGGCTAGGAACTTATCTTATTTCACGATTTCATCCTTATACATCTCCAATTCTTCCGGATTTGTTCCTTCAAACCCACAGTAGTTCATCTGCAATATAAAAAAATATTAAATACACTAGATAAAATTTCAAAAATATAAAAAATAAATATATATAGAAATCGCTACTTATCTTTTTTCGTAAATGTTTGACAGTTGCACCGACAATGATTGAAAACTGAAAAAATGGAACCCAAATAATAGACCTGGGAATTGAAAAATACAAATATTCAAAAAAAATTAGAAATGATAGTAAAAAATGTAAAATAGTAGATCTGGGTATTTTGAACCAAATATCTAAAAAGCCTATACAAAAAAAAATCCAAAGTCCATGAATCGCTAATCGGTTTGTATTTCTTTTTGAAAAAATAATATGTGAATTTTTCTTGTGAATCGACATAAGAATGCGACGATATCAGAAATTTTTTAACACATGGTAAAAGGAAAAATGGTAGATCTGGATATTTTTCAACACAAAATCAAAAAAAAATTAGAATTTTTTTTTAACACCGACAGCCGGTGTTCGTTTTAGATTTCTACGCTTCCAAAAAATATGTGACACTGTTTTCTTCTCCGTCACCATATCATGGTGAGGAGATCAGAAAATGTCAAAGCTATAATAGTAATCGGTAAAAAAATTATTTTTATAAAATCTAAAATTTATCTTATTAATATCCAGAAACCTCAACAAAATCGTCCAAACAGAGAAGAAAAAATCGACATACAAAAATAGATAACCAGAAAAGCTCGGTTATAAACGAAACAATTTTTTTTTATGAAATAATACCATAAGTCGGGAAAAAAATTTTAGATGATTGACCACATAATAATACGGTATAACCGAGAAAAAAGTCAAAACAACAAATCTATAATATTTTTTGTAAAAAAAATTAAGAAATGTTAGAAGAAGAAAAATGCACGGTCTAAACGAAAATGGAGAGTAGAGTTTCTCAAAACAATGAAATATTCAGAGAATATTTTGTGTTTAGAAACCGATGATGCAGTGTCGTGAGAGGTGAAGAGAAGAAGTGAAGATTTTCATCTTCTATTTTTTCTGAGAAAAATTAGAAATGGAGAATAGGGTTTTCAGAGTGAGAGAAATGGACATTGGGGAAATCGTCCAAAGCAAAATGACAGAACAATTTCCATCTGTTAGGGTTTTCCAATGTTGAATCTAGAGAGTTCTACATAACACGTGTCAACATCTGAAGAAATCGAAAAGTTGCAAGATTAGGGTTGCAAATTATTGGGCTTTGTTATGGTTTCTGGTTCCTTTAACATTTTGGGCTCATAACATCTTAATTGTGGGCTTAAGTTTTAGTGGGCTGATAACATTCATTTTTTAAAGTTTAATTAATATTAAATTAAATTAAGTTTAAAACTAATCAAAAACTAATGTAATGTAATATAGAATTATTTTTTTAAAATATATAAATAATATATTAATACGTATTATTATACTACTGTTAATATACGTGTGACATCATTACTGTAAACTTGAATTTTAATTTTTGTTGTAAATATCTATTTAGATTATTATAAATTAGGTAAATATATATCATATTATATTTATTTCTTCCGACTAGAATTATAATTTTAAATAAAGGGTTATTTTTTGTTAACAAATTTAGTTTAATATAAAATATAATTTAAAAATAGAGGTATCTAAAAAAATACTTCGTAAATATATATTAATTTATATTCAGAAATTATTAAAAAATAATAGTTCGTAAATATATATTAATATACATTGCGCAATTATTTAAAAAAATATTTTCGTAAATATATTAAAATTAAAATATATAAATAACGAATTAATTATAATTACAAATATATTTATAATCTATATCTATATATATTATAATAAAAGGTATTTAAATATATAAATAAATTTATATATCTTTAATATAAATAAATACCAATTAATTTACATTCATAAATTAAAAAATACTTAGTTCATAAATATGTTTAAATGGAAATATATAAATTACAAATTACTATTTATGATATCTATAGATATTATTAACTGTTTAATACATAAATTAATGTATTTGGAGATATTTTAAATTAAATAAATCCAATTTTTTTATGTATACAAAATAATTTTGAATATGAGTGTAAATAATCTTAGTAAAAAATAATGAAATGAAATTTTAAATAAATTTAAATTGAATAAATATACAAAAATCTAATCTTCTTATGTTGCTCGATTTTACTACTTTACAGATAACGATAGTGCAACTCCACAATTGACTACAAGAAGTCAGTTGTTCGGCTCATCACGAGGAAAAATATATTCATTGTCGAGCACCCCTCTTGGAGACACTACATGTGGTAATTTCATTAATATATTTACTTTATAAAATGTTTAAAAAAAATTGTTGAATAATATTGCGTCCAATACTTAAGAATAAATATAATTGTATTTTTTATGTAATCGTTATTTTGATATTTGATGGTTCAATCGTTGTTTTTACAGAAATTGACGGAGTACCTCAAAGGTCTTTTCCAAAAGTATCTACAACAATTGATTTACAAGCTTCATCGAGTAGAATTATCAATTCATTATCAAACACTCCGCTTAGTGACATCACAAACGGTATATTATTAATATTGATATACTTTTTAATTCTTTTATAATTATAATATGCATATATTAAAATCTAATACATATATTTATCCAATTTTAAAATTCAGTGTGCAGCATGGTACCACACTCTGGAAATAGAATCAATAATCGTAACAGCGTCAAACATTAAACAACAGGGTCATCTTCTACAATGAGTTCAAATACGGGAACATTAATTGATCTGACAACTGATGAGCCTACTATAACTGCAATCACTGCAAATAATACTACACTGGATGGAAAATTTAATACTGATGTGGATCAGATTGAAGCAAATGAGATTCCTACTTTCTCAATAAGTGGTGAGTTTTATTTCTTTTTACTTCAAATTTATAAGGTAGATAATTTTTTTTATATGGATTCTTAACAAAAGTTATGTTTTATTTTTTAGAATACTGGGACATGGGTGATCCAACATGCAAATGTGAATTTTGTGGAGCGTTGTTTTGGTATGAAGAACGACTATCTTCCGGTCCAAAAAACAAGCCAAGATACTCTTTGTGTTGTAGCAATGGCATTATTGAACTACCTCCAGTTAAACAACCACCTAATGTGCTTTGCGAATTATTATTCGGAGAGGGAAACAAATCTAAGCACTTTCAAGAGAACATAAGATCATACAACAATATGTTCTGTTTTATTTCCATGGGAGGCAAGATAGACAAAGATATAAAAAGTGGTCGTGGTCCTCCTGTTTTTAGAATGCATGGACAGAATTACCATCTTATTAGAAGTTTATTACCATCTGGTGGTTCAACACCAAAGTTCGCACAAATGTATATATATGATACGGAAAATGAAATCTCAAACCGATTAAATTCTGTCAGGTATTCTTATTTTAATAAAGTTATTTATGTTTGTTTATTTATTTGAATGAATTATTATAATAATTCTTTATTTTATATCTTTTTGAATATCGTGCAAAGGAGCGAAATGAATAATTTGCACGGTTATTGTGAGTGACTTAAAGAAAATGCTTGATGAGAATAATGTTTTAGTCCGGACCTTTAGAATGGTCAAAGATAAGATTGGACAACACGTTGATTCGATGTTAGATTGCGTCTGATCGGAAAGCGGAGTACGGATGCTAGGAGATGCAATATGCCTACGACTTCACAAGTTGCTGCACTCATTGTTGGAGATTTTGATCAGGCTTTTGGAGATCGTGATATTTTAGTTGAAACAAGAACTGGCTTTTTAAAACGTATCAACGAATTGAATGCATCCTACTTGGCATTGCAATATCCTTTATTATTACCATTTGGCGAAGGCGGTTTGGAGAAGACATACCATTCTCGAGTAAGAAGAAAAAAATTAATCGAGGAGTAGAAAAAGCGATAAGTGTTCGAGAGTTTTTCGCTACAGTTACTGCACGACGGGAACAATATGCTTCTACTATTCTCATCATCAAGAAGATTATTTCAACAATTTGTTGTCGATGCTTACACGATGGTGGAGTCAGCCCGTTTGAAATATATTCAGTTACACCAAAAGAAGTTGTGTTGTGATATATATAAGGGTCTAACGGATGCTTTATTGAATGGAGATATCGATCCAAGTAGTCATGGAAAAAGAATTATATTACCTTCAAGTTTCACTGGAGGCGCTCGATATATGATACAGAACTATCAGGATGCAATGGATATATGTCGGTGGGCGGGCTATCCGGATTTATTCATAACATTCACTTGCAATCCAAAGTGGCCAGAGATTATTCGATTTCTTGATAAGAATAAACTTAGTCACGAGGACCGCCAAATAGGACATTGTCTGCGAGAATCTTTAAATTGAAATTAGATTGTTTGATAAAAGATCTTCGTCAGAAAAAAATGTTTGGGAATGTAATAGCAGGTTATAGTTCTTCCAAACTACTTTATTTACATTTGTTTTTTGATTTTCACTGAATTTTTTCTTAATTTTGTTGCAGTTATATACACAATAGAATTTCAGAAGCGTGGTTTGCCACATGCACATATATTGCTTTCTTGTCTAAAGAAGACAAATATCCAACATCAGATGATATAGATCGAATTATATCTGCAGAAATACCAGATGAGGCCGTTGATCCGTATTATTATGTTGTGGTAAAAGACCACATGATTCATGGCCCTTGTGGAGATGTTAGAAAGAACTCTCCGTGTATGGTCAAAGGTCGTTGCGAAGCATTTTCCCAAAAAGTTTGTGGATTCAACTACTATTGATGAAGAAGGGTATCCGTTATGAAAAAAAATAATGGGAGAATTGTGGAGAAAAATGGTGTTCCTCCGGATAACGATATGTTGTGCCGCACAATCGTCGATTCTTTGCTAAAAATGCGGAGCTCACATTAATGTAGAGTGGTGTAACCAAATCCAGATCCATAAAATATTTGTTCAAGTATGTCAATAAAGGTCATGATCGGGTTAGATTACGCGTCATTCTATACGAGCACCAATGATGAGAATTCGACAAAACTATTGACGAAGTTAGTATGTTTTACGATTGTAGATATATTTAAATCGTGTGATGCGGCATGGAGATTACTTGGTTTTGAAATCCAATATAAATATCCTCCATTGAGCGCCTAAGCTTTCATCTTCCAAACGAAAGCGAGTGTTATTTTCTCGATTACGAAAGAATAGATGATGTTTTGAAGAAATATTCCGTTAAAGAAAGCATGTTTTTAGCTTGGATGGAAGCCATAAAATATATCCTGAAGCTAGGGGAGTTGACTTGTTGAAGCTCCAACTAAATTCGTTTGGAAAGCGAGATATTAGAAAGTGGATGCCGAGGAAGATTGGAAAATCAATAGGGCGTGTTTTTATGTCCCTCCGGGTTGTGGGGATATGTACTATTTGAGGTGTCTCATTAACGTGGTCCGAGGGGCTACGTGTCACAACGACTACAAGAAGGTCAATGGTGTACAACACTCTTCCTATCGAGAGGCTTGCTATTCTCTTGGTCTGTTAGAAGACGATAGGGAATATATTGATGCCATCATTGAATCGAGTCACTCAAGGGCATCTCCGAGACACTAAGAAGTTTGTTTGTGTCATTGTTGTCATCAGATTCTTTGAGCAGCGAGGCGAAGCGATGGGAAAAGTGTTGGGAGTTCCTTTCGGATGATATATTATATAATCGAAGACGACTTTTAAATCACCAAGGTATTCATGTAGTATATTTTATATTTTATGTCATTACTTTTTAGAGGAATTTTTCATTGTTTATAAATTTTATTGATATTCCTTTTTTATGAAATTTATTATATTTCTTCTTCTTATGCAGATCTGGAATTGAGTGAGAGCCAAATCAAGAATTTTGCCTTATCTGGAATTGAAAAATTGTTAAGAAGACGTGGTAAGAGTCTACGCAATTTTGATTCAATGCCATTTCCAGATGTTGACAATCTTCAGAACCACCGAAACAAACTGATATACGACGAGTTGCGCTACGATCGTAAGGAGCTAATGGTTGAGCACCGGAATCTGCTTGCAAAGCTAAACGATGAACAACGTACTGTTTACTCAAAAATAATGCATGCGGTGGAATCCGATAAGGGTGGTATGTTCTTTGTCTACGGATATGGAGGTACAGGCAAAACATTTTTGTGGAGGGCTTTATCTTCAGCGTTGAGATCAAAATGAGAGATTGTACTAAACATTGCATCGAGCGGTATAACATCTCTTCTGTTGCCAGGTGGTAGGACTGCACATTCCCGATTTGTTATTCCCTTAAACCCAAATCAAGATTCAACATGCAATATCAATCAGGAGAGTCCGCTTGCGGAGTTGATTATTCGTTCTAAGCTTATAATATGGGACGAAGCACCGATGATGCACAAGTTTTGTTTTCAAGCGCTTGACGAAACTTTGCGAGCTCTTTTAAAACAAGACAACCCATTGGCGGAAAACATAGTGTTCGGAGGGAAAACTGTTGTGTTCGGAGGAAACTTGAGCGAGATCTTGCTATACCAAAGGAAGTCGGCGAGGACATTGTGAATGCAACCATTAATTCATCGCATCTGTGGGCAAATTGCACAGTTTTAAAATTGACTAAGGACATGCGCCTTCAAAGCTTAGGTGGAACCGATGATTATGCAGAGTTGGTGCAATTTTCTGAATGGATTGCAAGTATTGGAGACGGAACTATCGGATGATCGAATGATGGTTGTGCAACTATTGATATACCAGAAGATATCGTTCTGCACTCTTCTGATGATCCAATTGCAACTATTATCGAGAGTACTTATCCGATGTTTAGAGACGCCGTGGATGATCCGACTTACTTGAAAGAGAGGGTTATATTGGCACCGACCCTCGATGTTGTTGAGTCCATAAATCAGTATATGACGTCTTTAAATTCTTCCGAGGGTCAGACGTATTTTAGCTCCGATAGCACGTGTAAATCTGATGCTAATGTTGACTTCTTGCACGATCTGCACACACCTGAATTTTTGAATGGGATAAGATGTTCCGGTGTTCCTAATCATGAATTGCATTTGAAGGTTGGTACGCCGGTTATGCTCTTGAGAAACATGGACCATTCTATTGGATTGTGTAACGGCACCAGACTGGTTATTACGAGACTCGCCAAACATGTACTTGAAGCCAAAATTCTCACCGGAACGAATGCAGGTCATAAAGTCTTGATTCCGCGAATGACATTGACCCCATCGGACCTCAGGATTCCATTCAAGTTTCAACGTAGACAGTTCCCCCTTATTGTATCGTATGCAATGACTATAAATAAGAGTCAAGGCCAATCCCTCTCAAATGTCGGGCTATTTTTGCGGAATCCAGTATTCAGCCATGGCCAATTATATGTTGCTGTTTCCCGAGTCACCAATCGGAAGGGTTTGAAAATATTAGTCTGTGGTGGCGACGAATCAAATAACAAGCAGACAACGAATGTCGTGTACAAAGAAGTCTTTCATAATTTGTAGTTTTTTTATATAGTGTTTTAATCTAAATTATTTGTTTAAATTTTATTTTATATTTTTATATTTTATTAATGTTACTCCTTTAACGTCGATCAAATTGTTCAACACAACAAATTCTATATTGTTAAACACAATCCAATTACAAATGCCCAAAATAATACTCACCATGCATTGCACGGGTGTAACACTAGTTGTAGATAATTAAGCACCATGAGAGTTATTTTCTCATTCAAATCCACAATGGAGGAAAAATATTTCTTAATGCTTTGAGTATAAAAAGTCCAAGTTAAAAAACAACCCCCACCCCCCCTCCTTACATTTTTTTTTCCGAAACGATAGAAATATATTCAATATTCAACAAAACTTACACTGCCAACTGGCAAAATGGCCACCTTGAACATACATACATTGATACATGTCAAGGGGAGAACTCCGTACGAGAGATATAACCACCGTAATTCGAGGGAGCAAAACAAGAAACAACTAAAAAACACAAAACTAAAGAAAACTAAACACTCCAAAGGAAACTAAACCACCTCCAAAAGGAGGACTAAGGCACTCCTCAAAGGAGACTACCCAACTCGAACAAATCCGGGCACGAGCTACATCACGCACTGCAAGACAGAAATTACTGACCGCCTACGAGTTTCGCAAATCAACCGGTAAAATAAAGACACAAAAAAATACAGAAAAAAAAACGGAAATAAAAAAGACAAAAAAAAATACAGAAAAAACTAAAATAAAAAATAGCCTCTCCCTCACCCAATCTACAACCATAGCCCATCACCTACCCAATTTAATACCAGAAATTGCATTCTAATAATGAAAAGAAAACTTTAAAAGTTTTATTATACTTTTTACGGGACAAATATGTATTATTGAATAATTTTCTAAAAAAAATATCTCATTAACACATAACATGATATTGCATAAAGAGCAACGAAGAAATGGAATACAAAAAATGAAAAAAAAAATTGAAAAGAAAAAAAAAATACAAATCAACAGAAAATTCAATGTACCCGGATAAGTCTAATTCCAATTTGGTTCGCTGCATGTGCGTTGAATAACCGTTTTTTTCACATGAAAACAAGGAATTTTTTTTACTAAATTAGCAATGTTATGCCCGTCAAAGTACAACTTTACCATCTTCAGCTGATAAATGTTGAACAAAGCTAACCACTATATTTTCTACTTATTTTAAATTTGTTATCGTTGATTCTTAAAAGCTAGTTTAGACTATTTTGCCTGACTAGTTGTCTAACCTGCCCTATAAATCACAAGTAGTACTACTTTTTTGCACTACACTAATAAGAGTGTTTATAACTTATCAACCCTATCCCAGAAAAACGAGTTCTACTTCGTTAGCTACTGATTTTATGGCGAACAGGTAATTTAATTTATACGCCTATACATAAAACTATTTTTGATGTATTCCATGTGTTTTTGAACAGATGAAATCTTCTATTGAAAAATGATATTTCATAAAACAAGCAAAATGATATTTCATAATGTTTTATGATGAAATACAATGATGTTTCATATTTTCTTCCATCGTATTTAATGATTGTGGCACATATTTATAAGTTACTATACGAAAAACTCACCATTTAGACTTGATTTATATTTCAAAATTAATATAATGTGTCCAATGGCGGAACTAGGGGGCAAGTGGGGGTCACTGCCCCCAAAACTTTTCAAAATTTAATTTTTCTATTTGTTATTTATTTAAAATTATATCTATACTAATGAAAAATTACATTTGCCCACGCTAAAAATTTGAAGAAAAATTCATCCTACATCTCTTCAAAATAGGTTTCGGCCTCCAAGTCCTGAATCCTGCGTTCGCAATGGAATAAAAGATTGAATATATTTTGCAATAGAAATCCATTTTCAAGCTCTGTTTCATTCAATCTTTTACTTTCAATATACATTGCAGGCTAGAAGGTAAGGTGGCTCTGATCACCGGCGGCGCCAGTGGGATCGGCGAGGCCACGGCCAAGCTATTCGCCAAATACGGCGCGAAAGTCGTCATCGCCGATGTCCAGGACGAGCTTGGCCACGCCATCGCCAAAGAGTTCCCCTCAATTTCCTACGTCCACTGTGACGTCACCAACGAATCCGACGTCCAAAGCGCCGTCGACGGCGCCGTTTCCGAGCACGGCAAGCTCGACATCATGTTCAACAACGCCGGAATCACGGTGCCGATGCAGTACACCTCCGTCCTGGACTCGGAGAAGAGCCACTTCGAGAAGGTGTTCGGCGTCAACGTTTTCGGCGCGTTTTTGTGCGCCAAGCACGCGGCGCGCGTGATGATACCTGCGAAGACGGGGAGCATCATTTTCTGTTCGAGCGCGTCCGCGTTGACAGCCGTCGAGTTCCCGATCTCGTACGCGTCCTCGAAATACGCGGTGATTGGGCTCACGAATCAGCTCTGTTTGGAGCTCGGGAAGCACGGGATCCGAGTCAATTGCGTTTCCCCCTTTCTGATTCCGACTCCGATGCTGGGAAACGCCATGGGGGCGGCGGTGGACGCGAGTGCGGCGGCGGAGTGGGTGGCTGCGGCGTCGAATCTGAAGGGGGTGGTGGCTGAGGCGGATGATATTGCAGAGGCGGCGGTTTTTCTGGGGAGCGATGAGTCGAAGTATGTGAGTGGATTGAACGTGGTGGTGGATGGGGGTTACAGTAAGGTTAATCCGATGATCACCATGGCCATGAGAGGGGTTCGCCTATGAGGGCATTTCTATTTTGTAACACATGATAATAATTGTTGATGTTTTTAATTAATTAAGAGAATAAAACTTCTGATTGTGTGATAGAATAATTATCATGGATAACAGTTTTCAAGAGGTTCAAGTATTTTTGTGGGCTTACTTATTCAAAAAGAAATTTTTGACCTCTTTATTATATAAATATCTAATATACCCATTGTTTAAACTAGCAGTGTCAATTTGTGTCAGTGGGTCGTGTTCATATCCAACTATAGGTCAATTTTGGTTTATATTCAAAATGCATCAAAAATTTGGTAAAATGTAAGAGTACTATGTTTTAAGACCAACGGTAACATCATGTTAGATTTATGTTAGTCGTAGTCGTGTTTGTTTTATGATTTTTTGTGTCTGTGTTCGGGTTTCTCTCAGTAACTTCAGGTCGGATATGTGTGGGGTTATCGTATAGTATTAGAGATTGCCACATCTAGTTTAAACTACATGGAAGGTAGTTCGAACCTGAACGACCGGACTGCAGTTGAAATTATATGCGTGGTCGTTTGAAGTGTTATATTAGCTTCTCCAACACTCATTTGACCATGTCTTCTTTATTTTAGATTGAGTTTTTTGATCTGTTACGTTTACCATAATACGTAAGAAATGTTATAGTGAATATATATTATCTCCGAAATACGTTTATCATAATATGTAAGAAGTGTTCTAGTGAGTATCTATTATCTCAGAAATCTCAATAGAATCTGTTGGGTAAAAACTTAAGTGTAAGGTTTCTGTTTTCGCAAAATGGCAAGTTTGAGTGTATAGACTAAGTCGAGGCCTGATTTAGAATCAGTTTCCGCAAGACGAAAATGCCCTGTATACCGAGTGCTTACGGTTCCGGCGCTCGCCTCTAAGATACAATGACTTTGAAACGATTCCTAGTTAGCGGCCGACAAAGAAACCGAACAACAAATGAACAAGCGAAGTGTTTGACAACTTTCAAGCTTTCAAGGAGGGGAATGATCAACATGCTTTTGTATGCAGAATGATCGGTTATTATTTGAGTATTTTCGTGTGCCAATTCATCTGCAGGGGCTCCAAAATTATAGGCAATGAAGTGCCCGTACGGAAAATCGCGTCTGTAGGCTCGAAAAAACACATTTTGCACTGAACAGACGCACCTGTGCAGGGGAGCACGACCAGGCGCACAACCGTGCGCCTGCCCGTGCGTACAAGTACAAGACTTCGGCCTCTAGCACGACCCAGACGCACGGGTTGTGTCGGCCCGTCTTGCTTCGCAACTCTGCGGCCGGTAGCACGACCCGACCGCACGGCCGTGCTCACTTCCGTCTTGGGGTAAACGTTTTCCCAGTTGAACTCTTTACGAAAATTAATTAAACATTTAATTTTAAAGGTTTTTGGTCCAAAAAGAACAAGGGCCCAAGCCCAGGCCCACGACCCGGGCCGGGCCGGCCGGCGGCGGCGCACGCGTGTGCTTTGAACCAAACCCACAAGCATGTAGGTCCTCACCCCTTTAAAAACTTGAGTGTCCCCCAAGGGCCCAAACCCATATGTCCAACTTGGGATATATTAAGTGTGCAACTTTGCCTCCTTTTTCCTATGTGGGATGGAACATCTCTCCTCCCCCACATTTTCCATTTTCCATACCATTTATTTGTATTAAGTGGCTAACTTCTAGCATTAATTTCTCATTCACCCGGAATCGGTTTTGAGAAATTTCAAATGATATTCTCATCTACTCTCTTAGTAGAATTTTTACAAATGATTTAATTCCATTTATCACAAATGGAAATCACTTAATTATTTGGTCAAAATCGGGTCACCACCCCATTTATCAAAGACCAAATTCCAACAGAATCCATGTCGATAACTTAGAACATGAAGAGAAGTAGAAGAACACCCATGCAACTCTATGTTAATTTTAAGGGATGTACCTGGTGTATTAAAATCTTGATGTGATAAACAATTCATATAAATCACTAACCAAAATGAATAATCTAAAAATTTTAATGGACGAACCGTTGTAGCAGTGGTATATATAAATAAAATAAAAAAAAAACAATTTTAATGGACGCCAAACAAGCACTACCACGGGTGGTTTTCTGAGACCGGCAAGTTAGTCCAAATCCATCACATAGCTCATACACATTAAAAATATATCTGGGTCGGCCTGCACTTCTTTTAGTACTGGACAATAAAAAAGTTAAAAGTGGCCCAACCAGCCCGATCATTACCAAATATATTTAGCTCTATTTGAAATCTTCACTTCGGCAACTGAAAATAATATCTTCATGTATAAAACTATGCCGCCACGCCACATCGCATGATGCGGCGGACTGGCGGAGCGTTCGTTTTGTTGCTTCCCAACCGTCGCTTTCCGCCGCTAATTGGTAAGACTGTATAATTGATTTCCGATTTTGGTTCGACCGGAATTTGCCCTAATCTTTTGTTTATTATGTATGTGGTCCTGGGTATTTATCCTTTGGATTGAAACACTTACATATATGGCGTTCTAGTTTCCAGGATTTAATTGAATATGCGTAAATAGAGTTGAAATCTTTGTGTGAAGATTGATCTCTCTCTTAGGAACAATATCCGATTTTTGAACTGTGTACTGTAAATTGTTAATCCCAGTGATACCCAAGTAACTATAAAACCTGCTCGAACACCGTCATCCTGAACCACCGCAGCTCAGCGGCCATACTATTGTATGCCCTCAATACTACTCCTTTATGATCAATTAATCCCTAGTACGTGACACACATAGGAACAAAAGAACACATAATAGGATCCATACCACTTTGATAAGGCCAATAGAAAAATAAATTTTGGCGCAATTTAGTTTCTTATCTTCGACTGCTGGTTCACTGTCATTTCCCTTTTCCATTTTTATGTATGTTTGCAGTAAGTAATTTCTTCATCCTCATCATTATCATCAACTGCACCTTATCCCACTGTGTGGGGTCGGTGGCGTGAAGTTTATAGTGTCAATTAATTGTCTAAATTTAGCTAACACTATCTATTCATGCAAAAAGCAAAGTTGCAAAGTTTTACGCCGGATGCTCTTCCTGCCGCAACCTTCATACGAAGGAGAAATGAGATGAAATTCCGAAACCATCATCATCATCATATGTTTTTCCACTTGCATGAAAAATATCATGAGACAACGATGAGTTGAGATAGTTGCTCTAGTCATGTCCCATTACAAGATTGATATTGTAAAAAGAAAACAATAAGAGGATGAAAGCAAAATGATAAGAGGATGTGCGAGTGTAGACCACCAAGCAATGGGTGGATATAATTTGGTGTTTACGATAAGAGAACTTAACGTAACATGAAAATTATTGGATAGGTCCACACGATTTTGATAAGGCCAAAGTATCAGATACGGATATCTGGTTTGCTTTACTCAAACATAACCCCACTCTCAAAAACTTGGCACATGAGGTCAAAATTTTTCTCTCCAGCTTTCGCATAGCGGCCCTGAAAGGAAACATAGTATTATTTAGGTTAATGAGATGTGCTGATTCGTATGCTCATAAAATCCTTAATCTCTCTTGTTCCTTAAGATTGGAAGAGAAAGAAGTGGGATATTATAAATGAGAGAAACAAACAGTTTTACCTTGTAGGTTTCCCTCAGCAGTTTCTCATTTCCGTAAACAACATTCTTCTTCTTGTTCCAGTTAATTCCATTTTGGCTCAGCAGTTCTGAGAAATCTTGGTATCTTTTCTTAAGTTGCTTGATTTTATACTTCAGAAAACGATCTGGATAAAATGGTCCAAATGCTGCACGAAACTTCGTGAAAACATACAGCTGGCTTTCTGGTTTGAAAGTTGAACCTGGCTTATATCCCTTTTCAATCTCCTCTGCGATCATCTTCAGGAAATAAAACTCACCTTGTCCGATATATGGTGGTAGTAGGTTGGCCATCTGTCCTTTGTAAGATATCAGACAGCATGTATTCAACTTGTGGTAGTATCACATAACATCAATTAGAGAACATACATGCATTCTACTGTAGTCTAGAAGCTAGTGGTTAAAGAGGGCTGCTGAAGTGCTATATCTATGTCTTATTCTGAGAAGCTAGTTAAGAGGGCTTTTCTGTATGAACTGAAAAATGCCTAATGCCCTGATCACAAATTTGAAAAGGATGACTTCAATGGCTCCTAAAAATGCCAGAAACCAGCAACTCAAGGTTTTTATGATTGCTGCTTTAGCTATTCCAAACAAACATATGTCTTTTCTGATGTCCAAGTCAAGCTATGCCTATGAATTAATTCACCAAGAGTCAGTTATATGGACATGTCCACATTGATGATACAGAACTTTTGGAGCTATCGACTATCTGTGGATTTGATAATCATTATCACAAACAAAAGCCCTATTTCTAACACTAACATGTTGCAACAAGTGCAGTATGTCAAATGGGGAAAAGAACTCTACTCTCAAAAAAAGTTAGAGAAGGAGTGGACTTTATTTATCACCATCATCTATATCAGGGCAACTTCATATTGAACAAATAATGAATGAAATCTTTTAAGTTGCTAAAAAAATTCAATTAAATTTGCAATGTGTTCGTAATGCTGCTGTTAATTTCTTTGTAACATTTTATACCAGTGACTATGCAATCAGTTCTTAAATATAACCTTGGCCACCCAAATCTGCTCTCATCTTTCTTTATTTTCTATGACTGCTCTACTCTATTTAACTCTTCTTGTATGTATGACTCTGTACTGATTCTGTAAGGCACTAAATGAACTGCTTTATGTTAACTCAAGTTTCATTTCATGTAAACTAAATGTCTTATCTAATCAATATTTCATGTTTCTTGTTTGACTCAATCCCTACCATTATACCTCTTTGCTACAGCTTTGCCCAAATTAATACATGATTATCACATAATATAGAGAGAATACTTTCAAGCATTTAATTGAGTGAGAGAGCTATATCTCTGTTTTATAATATGGTCCCATGGGTCGATTGTGTATTTGACTCCACGCCTAACAGTAGTCCAACAACTAACACCTTCTTATACACCTTCCCATCATCAGACAGAAAATTTAATATTGTGTAGACCCTGCCTATCAATTCCACCTCAGCTTCCTTATTTCGTTCTGGTATCCTCGAACTGCATCTTAGAGAACAAAAACTCAACTGTTAATTGAAAAGTGTCTTTTGGAGTTCTCAGGGTCCATTTCTTCTGTAATTTCATTTTCAAAATGCTGTGTCTGTAGCTAATTACTATATTGCATGTGGATTCTTATTTTTTCCCTAACACAAATACTTTCCCCCCAAATAGTACTTACTAACCATTGGGTTTCGAGTAGTCTGCCACAGCGAAGATTTACCACCTATACTTCTGTCGTAAAACGAAATAATTCTTCAATCTACATTTTCAGACACTTTTTATCTTTTTATTTATTTCTAGGAATCACTTTGCAGAGATTTCAAAAAATTAATGCTCTTGTTAAATGATAGACGAAACATCGATCTAGGTTGATTTAGATTTATCTTTAGAACATCGGATACAAATTTGGAAACAAATCCTAAGTTGGGAAAATAATTGAGCTCTAAATCTGAATGATCTCAGCCTTAAAGCCCAGAAATTCTGAAAAGAAGTAAAATTTATTGCTAACCTTGTCTGGTCGGTGACCGTCGCTGTTGAACTGAAATGGCCTTTGGAGAATGGTAAACGGAATTAGCAGAGATATGAGGGAACTGCACAATTGAGGGGTCTCTCTGGTTTTTACTGATTTTGAGGGTCTTTGTTTTCACTTTTTGGCACTTTATGAGTCAGTTACTCTCCTTTTTGTACTTTCTGGCCTGCATCCGAGCGCAATAAAGTCTATTAGTAGGATCACATGAATTTCAGTTTATTTAAGAATCAATAAATATTTCTATAATCATTTTCCTAAAAATATTTTTGGTTTAAATTATTTTACTTATTACGAAAATTTGTTAAGTTAGTGAGAATAGAGAAAACTTTAAGATTGAATGAGGAGCGAGGAGTTATAATTATTCTTTGAGTCTTTTGTGAAAATGCTGCCGTCGATTGCAATTTTGTGATGCCAGTTTCACCAAAATCGATGGATCTATTAGTCTAAATTGTTTTTTTGTACAAGCAAGGTTCTCCATCTCACTCTTGAGATGATGGTTTGAATCTCGTCCCAAGCAAAAATAGGGAAATATTTCTTATACAAAGTGAAGGGAAGTGTCATTATTATGAATGTCTAAGAACATTTTGGAGATAGGACTATGTAATTTATTTAGATTTTAGAGTTAATTTTCTTCCGCAAAACATTAATGTATTTGACTAAGATGGCAGTTTATATCTAATATTGCATGTAGGTGAAAGTCGTACGAGGTTAAACTGAGCTGGTTGCCAACTGTTTTTCTATATATAGTGCATAAGCTAAAGAAAACAGTAGCACATAGATTCCCTTGCTGGTTGTAGCTAGGAGATTATGAAAATGCATAGTTTCTATAAGTATTTCACTATTTCGTATTATCAAATATTCCAATTTCCTTTTACTTAAATCTAAAATCACAATTTTGGATTTTCACTTAGGCACCTCATTTGACTGGTCACTTCGACGGTTTTGACCCTGGTTAACTTTCATGTTCCAATGATTTTAAGAGATTTACAAATTGCAGCCAGGGAATAATTTAGTTCAGCTGTTTATACTTGGCAAACCTAGGCTTGTAGGATTAAGGAATGAGAAATTGGAGGTATTAGATGATGCTTTTTATGACATTGTTATCAGCGTTGAAGCAGCATTACACAGAAATAAATATATTCATCTGATTGAGTTAGCTTGGGTCCTGGGACTATTGGACTTTTGCAAGTTGACACTTTGAACGTGCTTGATAATGGGAGACTTGAGGAATGCTGCTGAGTATCCCAAAAATGAACTGTTACAAATGGTATTGGGAGTGCTAGGAATTTGAGCCAAGTGGTTGTTAATCTGTCAAGTACTTGTAGAAGTTTGGATCAGTTACTGTTATCAAATAAAGCAATGGCACTGTTGCAACCTCTAATCCATTGCTAAATACTTGGAAGAATGAAATTGATTGCTGAGAAAGCTATCAATAATGCAATTCTTCCGTTTGTTTGCTTAATGTGACAACATCACAAGATTGACCAGAACTTTTTGTTGGGTCTAAACATCTAGTGATGTTCTGCTAGGTATCTATGTGCCTATTTCATTCTGAAAATTTCTTAAATTCTGAACTTGGACAGTCATTGAATTTGGTAATTTCATTCTCTCGGTTGCTTCATTTGAGGTCTCAACTGTTTTTATTGTGTATTTTATTTATTTATTTTTCCGAAAAAATCTGGACTTCTTTGTTGTGACTGGATCAGAATTCTTATTTATGTATCCGAGCTCTGAAGGGCAGTGTGGTTGCAGGGAATTTTTGATGACAGCTTCTAGAGACAGACTTGCAAAGCAGGGTAGCATCTGTTGAGTTGTTGCAAAATTTCTTGCCAGAGCTTTATTTTTCTGCTATGTTACCGAGTTTTGCCCGAAAGAGTAAGGTTTTTTCATTTTCAGGCCGCATCCGATTATAAACTTATGTTGCATTTGTATTTAAGAGGAGGATTTGTGGAAAAAATTTCAATAACTCCATTTAAGATGAATTTGAAATCCACCAGAATGACTAAAACAATAGCTCAACTTTAAAATATCATATACCCAAACATGTTAATGGATTTGTTATTGTGGGATTTGAAATTCTTAGCTTCAAATCTTCCATCCAAATGCAGCCTTTAGGTTTTTTTTTCGATAGCAGGCATCATTGAATCACATCTAGCATTGAATCACATCTGTGTTTAGGATGCTCTTCTGTACTTTATTCAGCAAATACAGTGGAACAGAAAGAAGTTTATGATTGACAGATTACAACTTTATTTTTCTTGACAGATTTTATGGATGAAGTTAATATTTTGATACAGCTTTATTAATTTGGTTAAGTTTGTCAATGTCAAAGCCAGAGTTTATGAAGAAATGGAAAAGATAATTGTGGTGGAAAAAAAAAGGAAGAATTACAAAGGAAGAGAGAGACAGGGAAAGTGCTGACCATCATCAGAATTCAGAAGAGAAAATAAGAAAGGAAAAACTTTATGAATTGGACCTCTATTAGCATGTATATTTTATAATATAAAAAAAAAATTAAATTTGCACTTGTAAAAATGAAAAGTCCAATATATCAATATGACAAACTTTTTTTGTATTTATTTTCAGATTTATATTAAAGTTATTCTTATCTGAATCTTCCGGAGCAATAGTACATCAAAAATGAGAAAAAAAAAAAAAGGAACTCAGGATTTACATGTAAACCATCAGACTAGAGGACTAGAAAAATATCCATCTACAGTAGTCATAGGTTAAAAAAAAAACACCAACTACTATTTTAGGTCAAAAATGAAATTAATTTTGAAATCTCTCTATGTTAGGCCGCCAATTTGTGGTCCAACACGATAACTTGACATGAACTTAATACGAATTTAGCAGGTACATATACAACTCTTGCGATTTTGGGTGAACACTAACGGTTAAAAATAAATAGGTCGGTCAACCCGCCGTCAACACAATTGGCCTATCTAACGCATTTAATTTTATAGTGACATACTATTTTCGTATTTTGTGATATTTTAGTCGGTTATATGATGATGAACAAATTATTTAATGCATTTTCAAATAATCTAATGTACTTTTTAATTGTAATTTTAGCTTTTTCTCTATTTTTTCGTGTCAATTTTATATTATATAGGTATTTTATATCGTTTTGGGTTATCCGTGTCATAAACGGGTCATGTACCTTGATAAAAAATGGGTCGTATTAGTGTTAGAATATACCCGCGAACAAGAAACACCACACGATTACCATTGTCTCTCTCATATGGAGGATGAGGGTTGATGCTATTGCTATATGATTGGCTTTATGAAAAAAATAAAATAAAAACACTTTATGTACAATAATAAAAAATACACCTAATTTTCGAGGGTGTACACTGTACACCACTTCTTTACGTACTATTATACACCGTCACTTTGTGTTGTATTCATCAGTTTTACACACACAGCAGCTTGACCTTTTCCCCACCTTTCAGCGAATCAGATTCCAGCCTTTCGACTCTTCTTTTCCTCATTATTTTCACTGAAATCTCTCTTTCTCTGTCTAATTATAGATATACTTTTATACGTATGATTTAATTGTTTCGACCGATTGTTCCTGTCTTTTTTGTTTCCTTTTTTTTTTTTTTAAAAAAATTGAAATTCTGGTTTGGGTTTATTCGCGTCCGATTCTTCAGGTAAAGGACCTGTTTTTTTAAATTCTTTCTTCGATTCTTGTAACTATGTTTGATTCATTAAGTATGTAAAATCTGATATGATGTATATGTTTATGCATTTTCTTGAACATATGATTTTCAGGTGTAGATTTGGACAAATTTTGGGAAGTTGACGAAAGTTTATGACCTCTGATATTGTACTTGTAATATTGGTTGTAGTTTCTATAGGTATCGGAAAACGCGAACGTTTTGCTGAATGACCAGATTCTGGGTTTGCTGTTTGAGTTTTTCTGAGTTCTTATTGGGCAGATTGAATTGCTGAATATTTTGATTGGGGGATTACAGATTTGACATTTTCTTTCTGGGAATTCATCAGCTGTGACAGTTAAGTTGGGTGGTTGTGAGAGCATAAATCAGTTGTTAAGTTTGAAGTATCTGAATAACTATTATTTGGATTTGGATTTGAATCGTTTACCTTTGGGACTTAAAAAAGTTCCACGATTTGATTGAATTTGATTTAATTGTATTTGGTGGACTCCAGCATTTTTGTGGTTGTTTCTCTTACAGTTGTCTGTTTGATTAGACATGGAGTTTCTTCCAGTTGAGGTTGTTGGGAACATACTATCACGGCTTGGGGCTGCCCGTGATGTTGTGATTGCATCTGCAACTTGCCGGAAATGGCAAGAGGCTTGGAGGAAACATCTCCACACACTTACATTTAATTCGAACGATTGGCCTTTGTATCATGAATTTTCAACTAGTAGACTGGAGATAATTATTACTCAAACAATATTCCAAACCAAAGGATTGCAGTGCCTTTCGATAATTATGGATGATGTTGATGAATTCTCTGCTGCTCCTGTTATTGCTTGGCTCATGTACACTAGAGAAACTTTGCGTCAGCTACATTATAATGTGAGAACAACACCTAATATTAACATGCTTGAGAAGTGTGGTCGGCAGAAGCTTGAAGTGTTGGCTTTGGCTCACAATACAATTACGGGAGTTGAACCTTGTTATCAGAAATTTCCATGCCTGAAATCTCTTTCTTTGAGTTATGTCAGTATATCAGCCTTGGATCTGAGCCTTCTGCTTACTGCTTGTCCAAAAATTGAACTGTTGTCCCTAGTCAGTCTAGATATTGTCATGTCAGATCCGCAGGCAATGATGGATTTGAGTAGTTACTCGCTAAAGGATATTTATGTCGAAGCAATCAGTTTGGATAAGTTTATACTCGAGGCTGATAGCCTAGAGAAGTTGCACTTGAAAGATTGTACGCTTGAAGTTTTTGAGCTTGTTGGTAAGGGAATGTTGAGATTCCTAAAGATTGATGATGTTAGTGTCATCCATCTTGATATTGGTGAGAGTGCTGAAAATCTGGAGATAGTCGATGTGAGCAATTTCACGATCATGTGGGCAAAGTTCCATCATATGATCTCACGATCATCGAAGTTGAGAAAGCTTAGGCTATGGGGTGTTGTATTTGATGACGAGGATGAATTTGTTGATATAGAGACAATTTCCTCATGCTTTCCGTTATTGAGTCATCTATCACTGAGTTACGATCTAAAAGAAGCAGCAATTCAGTACGGCTTACAAGGTTCTTTCGTTTTGGATAATGTGATTGTCTTGGAACTTGGGTGGACGGTAATTAGTGACCTGTTCTCAACATGGGTTTCAGGACTTTTGGAAAGGTGCCCTCAACTAAGGAAGTTGGTCATCCATGGGGTTGTGTCTGAGACCAAAACCCATGAAGAATGTCACATGTTGGCCAACTTTACCTCATCTATCGTAAGACTGATGAGGAAGTACTTGCATGTGGAAGTTCAATTTGAATATGAATAGGATTTTACTGCGCCAGAGCTTGCAATTCGATATGAACCACAGGGGAAGCAGAGCTCCTCAGTGGCGAATGGAAATTCTTCATTTGTCCCTGGTCTGGTCCGTTCCACATAATTTTTGGACTTAGAGCAGTTGTGGGTTACTGATATTCATTTTGTACAAGTTTCAGGTTATGTTTGCCTGTTGTGATTGTTATTGTTTTCATTATTTTAAAGAAAGAACACTGTGTTTCTGTTTCCCTCATGAAGAAGTTTCTCTTTGCTCCTTACGTTTTATCTATGTATTTGTTTAACCTACTACTGTTTGTTAAGCAACAAGATATGGAAAGGGAATAATTTGTAGTGAGAGAGATGGTGAGAAACCTATGGTTAACTGATACAAGTGATGCAACTCATTTGTCATTCCTTCCCTTCCCCTCAAATTATAGAAATTTTTGAATCCTTTGTGAGGGTTCTTTCTCAAGAACACGTGAAAGGAGAGCGGGCACTCATGTACTGATTGATTTTCATACGCATCTATAACACTACAAGAAAAAACCAGTTTACCTACAGAACAATTTGTAGGTAAATGTTAAGAAAATTGTAAAGTGTAGGTAAAATCATTGTAGGTAAAACCATTGTAGGTAAAATATTTACCTACAGAATCTAAAACTGTTGGTAAATACCTACAGAAAATCTGTCGGTAATTGAAAAATTGTCGGTAATCTGTTGTTGGTATAATTTGGAGGAAAATGATATTTTTTATTCTGTAGGTATTCTGTAGGTAATTGTAAAATTTAGTGACAAAATTATTTCTGTCGGTAAATTCTGTCGGTAAACTGAAATTTTCTTGTAGTGTAATATCCGGATGTCTTTACAGTCGGAATAAGATGAATCTCGCCATGGTAGTATTTCATCAATGCAGAGGTAGGGTTTATTAACACTAGCTTGGACATTCGTACCCTTAATCTAAAGGGCATGATCTCTAAGAGATGGGGGAAGTTTAAGTGGTTAAAGGGATTGTCCTTGACAGTCAATGAATCTTTTGAGAATCGGTTATGCTAACGATGCAGGGTGCTTTATGTTAGAAACTCAATGTCCATATAGATGAGAAGAGTATCTGATATATGAACCAATTATCAATTGGTGAACTCCAGACTTTTTTAAAATGTACAGCCAAGAAAGGATGCAACAGAGATACTGTAAAATTCACACCTTATGTTTGCTGTGCTAATTTAAGTTACGTAGACGTTTTAGATGCAATTTAGAAATATATTCCCCAGGCATGTGGTTGTTACAACTTCATTTTTCTTACTGTTCCTCAAGAGTTTCTCAGTCCACAGGCTTTTGAATAGTGTTGCGTGTGGACAAGAAAATCTTTAATTAATCTTCTTATTTGTAGCTCAGATACTGGCTTTCTGGTTGATCCATGAAATCAGCTAAATGTCAGTGATATTTTATTTTACATTTTTCCTTTCGTTATTCCTTTTTTCTTTTTTCATTTTTTTTTTTGGTTGGCTTTGGGTGTGTGGGGGGAGAGTAAATAGTTGTTATGTGAAGTGTGTCTGTACTATGGAAAATAGCAACCTTGTTTTTACGTACTACAGAAAATAAGCTCTATATGGTATAATTGAATCATCATTGATTGGCGGATAAACTTATCAAAATAACGCGGGGAGAACTTTTTGACAGAACTGGTGGATACCAAACACATTAAAGGAGTAGATCTGAATTTGGTCAGAAATTCTGAACATCTGATGCAAATTAATTAGGGATCTATGCATATACTTCAGTTCATACTCTGTAGGTTTCTGGGCTATAATCTATTCATATTTCGATATAATTTTCTTTTCAAAGATACCATCTTTTGGAGGGGGATGTTTGACAAAGATCCTATCACATTCATGCATTGGTTTAGCTAACCCATGTCACTAGATTCAGATTTTTCATTTGAAATCATTGGGCAGAAAATAAAATGGACCAGATATATATATGATGATATTGTTGGTCTGATGCTGTTTGTGTTAATTGGCTCTACGTTTTGCATGTGTATATTTAATGACTTGGGCTGTTTATATTTGAATTTCATGCTTTTTCCGTGTGGGGATGTGCTAAATTTGGTGCCGTTAATTTATATATATAAAAATTGTATTCGTGAATTTCATATTTATCAAGCTTAATTTTATTTACTGGTTTGCTATAACTAGTTGCCAATCAATATACATACTCTGTTGAAGTTGCATGAATGTACTTTTTCCCTCTTGGTGGGGGGATTAGTGGAGTGGGGTATATGTGTGTGTGGAATTTGATTTTTTTTTTTTTCTTTCTTTCTGTATTATATGGTTTGCCCGTACATTTGCCTTTTGATATAGTTTGAAAAAATGTGATATTTGTGGCATTATTCAGTCGATTACGAACTCAAAATTGATTTAAATTGTATTTTTGGATTTCCTTGCCAAGCTGTGTATAGCAGTGAAACATTGCTAAGTTTTTGTTACTCAGCTAAAACGGACACTTCATACTTTTTTTATTATGCGGATTTAATGTCCCTATTTTGTGATGCATGGCGTTTGAGTTGAATTGGATAACTATCACTTTCATCAAATATGGCATTTGGTTTACTGTCAGTCTCAGATGGGGCTGCAACCAGAAATGATAGTGGAGAAGAAAGTTTACAAGGTTTGCTAACATAGTATTATATTTTTCCATGTATAGTTGTTTTCATTATCTGATTTCATTCATTCGACTTGCAAAGTAAAGAAACAGAGCCTATCTTTTTCCCAATTTGATATATATCATGGCATAAGACTAATATGAATAATTAAACATATATTGCATTTGATTTTCAGAAACTTGGTAATTTTCATATGTAACTCTGAAGATCTTACTATTTCATGCTACTATTCCTCTGATGAACATAAAATAAAATCTTCAATGCAGAGAGATTTACGATTAATGGAAGAGGGCATTCTTTTTGGTTACTATTCTTGCTAGATTCTTATTATTCGTCATGGTTCACTTGTAGGCAATACTACCTGGATGCAATGACTGGTCAAGGAACATGTAAACCAAACTGTGTCTATTTCTTTCTCTAAATGGCTTTGAGTTAGTATACGTTGACATTGCAGGGGCAAGGGAATAGTTCTCGTGCCTGTAGTTCAAATCTTTAAAATACGGTTTGACTTACTAACACAGCATATTGATTTGTGATCCTTGCTTTATTTTGTATTATTACAAAGAAGTGATCAACTATAAAATATGTGTTGACATTTCGCAGCATTTGCAACTGATATTACTTCTCAATTAGCATGGACTTAAAAATGAATTGAGAAAATTCGTTTCTGACATTTTGTCGAAATTGATGCACTGAATAGGAGGTGTATGCATGATGAGGTATAGAGGGAATTTTCTCTTTGGTTTTATTCTAATACAATGCCATGAGTTTTCCCTGAAATTGTAAGAGGGGTTTATTATTATAAACTAATTAGATTGACTTGAAGTTTTCTTCTGTTTACATTGGTGGAGCTTCATAGCAAATATAGTATTGTATGAGATGACAGGATAAGGATGAATATCTATAACAGGCAACACTTTGACATGGAATCATGTTTTGCAACTTTCGTAACACGTCCGATGAAAATTCTCAGAAAGATCACTGTTGACACTTACAAAATCTTGTATCTTACATTGTCAACATGATTTATGCTACAGGTTTATAAATACATCTGTAAGATGAATAGTTGCAGCATTCAGAACTATGATGCAAGGATGCAAAATAAAGGTATGGAATCTATCCCTTGTGATTTGATCATCGAAATACTCACTCCCAGTAAAAGAGCTCGGCAAGTTAAGGTGCGTTTGCAAACAATGGCACAAATTACTAACACGTAATAAAGAGTTCACTGCACAGCACACGAAACACACCAGAAAAAACCCTCTTCTGCTGCTGCGTAAATATTCTTCAAACTTTTTCACGGAGGTGAAGAAAAATAAAGTGACGGTTGAGCTCACATCCATAAACATGGAGGGTACCGTAATAAACAAATTCAGTACAGTGATCGACGCTCCAGTTCATACATTTATCTCTTCTGGTGCTCTAGCCATTTTATGCAGCATTAACTCACTCTATGTTTTAAATCCCAGCACTGGAGAAGTTGTTGCTTTGCAAGGTGGTTCGTCTTTCTACACCGTTGGATTCGGCTACCTCCCAAGATCCAACGAATATAAAATCATCCATCTTTACTTCATTCCATCTACCGGAGATGCGAAAATGGGGTCGGAGATTTTGACTTTAAGAGACGGCGAGGGAATCACCCGTGATTCGTGGAGACAAATAGGAACTTGTCGTCACATAATTTCAACAAGTGATTGCTTATGTCTGAATGGCATTGTATTTTGGGAGGTTTCGAAAGAAATTGTCTCGTTCGACCTGGAAAAAGAAGAATACAAGGTATACGGCTATCCTATGTGTGATTTTACCAAGTATACATCAATGGCATTGACAGGTTTTCAAGGGACTCTATCTGTAGTGGGGATTTCTGCAGAAACATCGGCTATGGATGTATGGCTGATGATGGATTGTAATAGTGGCGCTTGGACGATGGGATATAGAGTCGATTTGTTTTGTTTCGATGCTGATATAATAATTTCGTCCGATGATTACAGTGGAGATATACTAATAAGCACAAAACAGAAAGATGTCATAAAGTATAGCATTGAAAATTTAACGTCCACAAAGATAAATTTCTCTGGAGCCATTGAGCCATACCGCAAGCCGTGCCTTTACCACGGTAGTCTCTTTTCACTGCACAAGATTATTTAGGCTTTGTATATATGTGGGAAAATCTGATCACAGCGTTATGATGGTATTTTTTTTATTTCTGAAATGGTATGTTAAATATGTAAAATGGTGTAATTTTTTTGTACAGTTTACGCACATTCTTATGACTTATTTTTCTTAGTCATCTAGCCATTGTTTTTCGTCTTATTTTCAACTCTGAATATCAGAGTTCTGTAAGTGCATAAAATTCTTCAATTTGATGTGTATTGGGAAAATAGAAGCAAGAAAACTATTATTATCATTTACCAGCCGGCAAAATGTACTTGCAGAAGGAAAAAAAAAAACTGTACTCGCATAACAAATAAAAAAGGGGTATCAAATATTTTCCGACATATATACAAAGCATAAATAATCTTGAAGCACAATCCAGGTACAGGCACAGCTTTTCACTTATAAAAAAGCCGTTATCAGCCGGCAAAATGTACTTGAAAAAGACCAGATTGTGCTTCAATTTCATGGGCTTATTTAGCCTGATGAATTTTACATGCATTTTCAAAGCATGGGTTGGATTGAGCTTTACAGATTGTGATATGATTGAATTTTAGTCTGACCTGGCTTAGTTTTTCTCTTTGGTTTGGTAGGCCAGCCCGACACATTTGTCACCCTCGCTTATAGGGCTGGTGATGCAGCGGAGGCCACAAATAAACGAGCAACGGACAAAAGCAATACGAATCTTCGTAAAGAAACGAAAATTGCAATGAAAAGAGAATAATCTCAAAATTAATAATATTCAACTTTCCTAAAAATAACAACAAAAACAAATATTTATAGGATTAAAGTCGTACAAGAATAAAACTCCTAACTATTGAAAAATAATAAAATAACCTAATAAAATAATCTTAATAGATAATAAGATATTTTTAATCCTTATCTCCATCAGCTGGCAAACCATTTGTGTCGGGCGTTATCGGGCCGACACGATAAGCCCAAACACGAACACGTCACAATAAGCTTAATGGACCTAAAATTTAAGCCCCAACACGACACGTTAAAAACACGGCACGACACGATCACACGATAAGCAAAATTGTCAAATTTATTTAGGTAAACTCGTTTGGCCCGTTAAGCCCGTAATCAAATAAAAATATTATTTTTTATTTTCTTTATATTTGATACTTAAAACATATATTCTAATAAGTTATTAATAAAAATAGTCAGGTACAAATAATCAATTATTAATAAATTACCCATCTAAATAATGGTCCGATCCCGATAAGCATCATTCCAAACCCGATAATTTTGTGTCATGTTCGCGTCGGTCAATCATGTGGTGCCTCAAATTGCCACCCCTATTCACTTACATGGGATCAAATTCGGGTCGAAATGTCATGAAAACACAAGTTTCTTCTAGTGAAGCACAAAGTTGATTATTTGAGTTCTTTGACAATGGTGCAATGGCAGTAAAAAACAGTTGATGGAGCTAAAGCATTACAAACATGAAAATAAGCTACCCCGATTCGGAATTATTATGGCGTAACGAAGAATTTCAATCCCACAAGTTATTCCAAGGTTCGATGTAGGAAAAGGAAGAACCGAAAAAATAGATAGTACCAAAATCTGGTTGATAATCTTGAAAAATAGAAGGGGATTAGGTGCTGACGTATCGTTTTTAAAACTAAGCTTAAATTTGACGTTTCTTGGAGAGGGGTTTCGCCGCCTCCTGACGTAACATAGTAATAAATTTCGAATTTGAAAATAATTCATTAGACCTTAACTTGAGTACGGGATAATTTGGGAATACTTCTGACAAAAATATGGTTACACAACAAAATTCGTTTCTATAATACGTGATTCTCAATAAATTATTCTTATGATCGTATTATTTATTACTATTATTGTAAAATTAGAAAAACAAGTTAAAATAGTATAGTTTTATTAAAATAGGAAAAGATCTGGAATAACTCGTTTCGTTAACAGAAAAATGTGGGAGATGTTGTCATATTATTATTCGTAAAAGATAAAAATGAGATTTCGATGAAGTATGAAATTATCGTGTTTTATTCTGAGTTATTTAAAAAAAAAATTGGAGAAATTTTGTTGCTATGCGCCTATGCCCATGAATCACGTTTTCAAGTGATAAGGACATATGTGGACAGAGCCCACAAATGCTACATCAAATTACGTAAAACAAGCAATAATTTATTATATGGCAGAATAATGCTAAAGGATACCTAAATAAATAATATTGATTAGAATGATGCACAAGAAAACGAAAGGAAATTAATTAGAAAACCATCCATAAGAAAGAACCCAAAAACGACCAAATCAGCCATCCAAGTGGAAAGTACTTAACAATGACAAGTCTTTTTACTTCGAAAATCCCCATCTAGAAGTCCCACTCTAGAAGCTAAACTCATCTCGTCCGCTTATATTATTCTTTCGATTAGACCCCGACTAACCTCATCATATCCCGTCTAAATCTCCATCGAGGCTCCATCTAAGTGCTAGACCTCAGTCTGTTACCTACACTCTTACATTATGCCTTTTTAGAACATTAACTAAATGTATAACTGTATAAGACTAAGAGTGTACAAAATAATAACATTGCTTTTGGCCTATCAAAATAACTTTCTTTCTTGACTCCAAAAAAAAAAATTTATTTCTCACCTAACTATTTATTTATCAACGGCATTGCCCATACGTTCAAACATTCAAAATTTTCAACTTCCAGGAGCCATCAACCCCAATTTTCAGAAATCTATCCATCATATATATAACAAAGGTGAAATCTTGAAACCAAGAAGATATCATAATTCATATCCCCAATGAATCTATCCAGTGTGAAAGCAGAACAACAAAGGAGATACAATCCGACGGCGGAAATGAAATGGATCGATCATCTCCCACGCGATCTCGTCATCGAAATTCTCTCAAGATTGTCTCCCAAGGATCTCTGCAAATTCAGGTGCGTTTCTAAATCATGGCAAGATTTATTAACCCGTGATATGGAATTTACGGCCCGACATATTCAATATTCTAAGCAAAAGCCTCTGTTACTGGTCAGAAAATACCTTTCAGATGGGATTATGGAGCTTAACAAGAGCAAAATAACTATAGAATTGATCTCTATAGACATGCAGGGAAATATAACCGATAAATTTAGTGAAATAATCGACGGTCCAGTTAACACATTCGTTTCTTGTGGTCCGTTAAGTATTTTATGCTGTATGCACACTTTATATGTATGCAATCCAAGTGTTCGACAAATTGTCCGTGTCCCATATCGTTCTAACAATGCTCGTTTGTATAATATCGCGTTCGGCTATCTTCCTATGTCGAATGAATACAAGATTGTTCACATGTTCTATCCTTCTTTGAGTGGTAATGGAAATATGGGTTGTGAGCTATTTTCGTTTAAAAGTGGAGAAAATGTGGGCTCTGGTTCTTGGAGGCGAATTATGGATTGCCCGTTTAGTGCGTGGACCGATGAGTATCCGGTTTGTGTCAACGGGACGATATATTGGGCGGTTTCGTCCGGGTGGAAAGACAAATCTATCCTATGTCTTGATTTGGAGAAAGAAGAGTTTAGCAGTGTTTGCTATCCGATGCACGAGTCGAAAAAGTATAGCTTTTTGGAGTACATTGGGCTTATGGGGGATTTATGCGTGGTGGGATTTTGTTCAGAAGAGTCGATAATCGATGTTTGGATGTTGAAGGACAAGAAGAAGAAGATTTGGAAGATGGATTATAGTATCAATCTTTTTCCTTTGTGTCCAAAGTTTCTGATTCCTTGTGATGATCAATCTGAGGATATATTGGTCCATTTGGAGCAGAGGGATCTCATTTGTTATAGCCTTAAGAGTCAAAGTTATAGGAGGATTGAGTATTATAAGGCCATGAGGACTTACAATAAGCCATGCTTGTACTATGGTAGCCTTATTTCTGTGAATGTAATTGGTACTTGATTAACCAGATGAAAAAAAAAGATTTTTTTTTTTTTTTGGAAGTACATAGGTTTTAGGCTTATTCTGCCTCTCATCATATGTTTGCAAGAATGGAGATGCTTGCTTGATGCTTCCCATGGCCACGGAGTTGACTTGTATATTGTATTTTCTGTGTACTTTTTTAGATAGTTTTGTATTAACATAGCAAGAAAGATTGTGCAGGCTCTATCATTATTGAACATTTTGACTTAACTTGAAGCTCTTCACATCTGAAATGAGTTTCTATCCCACTTGTACAAAAAGGGATAATTACAAAACGTACCACTGATGTTTAGTCTAATTACAGAAAACTCCACTTATTTTTCTAAATCATAAAAAGATCCTTATAGTGTTACAAACAACTCAAGGAGTTGTATTTACCTAACACATACAGTCTTTTTCAGGGTGCAATTTGTAATAGAGAAACAGATGTTAAAGGGAATATTTGTAATTTTGGAAGATAAGTGAATTCTTTTTGTAATTAAGCTAAACATCAGGGGTGGTTTTTGTGATTACCCAAAATTAATGGCCTTAGAGAAAACTGGGTACACATCAATAACCAATAAGATACAAATATTTGAAAATGATAGCGTGGTCTGAAACCATTTTTCTATAGGTGAGATAATTATTTGGCTATTTTTATTTCATTTTTTATATAAAGCCCATAATTTTTTTTTCTGATAATGTTTTGACTTATTCTGCAAGCTCAAAACGTCACACTTCACGTTTATTGCCATATATTAAGTCCGATGGCTAAGCAATTTACTATTATTGTTCCCTTTGTAATTTGCCCCGTAATTATGCAGAACTTCAAACCAAGTCCTCAAATTCTCGATAATAAGAATAAACTGCGCAATATGGTGGGTTTGAGGCAATCTAAAGATCTTGTTTTTGGTTTTTTGTGTGAATTACTCTGCCAACTTGGTATTTTTCTATTCAGAGAGTATTTTAAAATAAATTTGGACATTAGCAAGTTGTGATTTTTATAAAGACTTGACAGGCGCACAGAATTGAACTAGCAAGTGCTCAGACATTTGCCATTTATTTTTGGGTTAAATAAAAAAAATCATTTTTGAGGTACAGTCAAATAAATAAATAAATAAATAAACAAACGCAACTATCAGAATTAAAATCATCCTCTGATATTTATTTTTATTTTACAAATTGCATCCTTATGGAGTGTTGGTTAGGCAAATACTAACATCATGGATGTTTGTAGTACCTTAAGGTTGTATTTGTAAGTTTGGAGGTATTTGTAAGTTTGAAAGTTTTTTTTTTTCCTTTTGTAATTAGGTCAAACATTTGAGGTAGTTTTTGTGATTACCCTTTTATTGTTTTATGTAACTTTCTCTTGGATCAACCTTTTTTTTCAGTTATAAAAATGACCAGAATTGACGTACAATAATTATAAAAGTACCTTTGAGGTTTGGGGTAATATCCAAAAAAACTAAAATAAATTTCAAAATTACAAAAAGTATATGTGCGGTTTGAGGGACATATATGTAAAGTCGATATGCCTCCTGATATAATTCCCAAAATATAGAAAAACTGACACAAAAAAGAAGAGAAAGAAAAACTGGACGGACAAAATTACCCTGAAAGTTTTTGGAGCTTTCCTACAGTTTATGGAAAACCAGATGAACAAAAATTGTGTATTCTATGTAACCAGATGGAGTTATTCGTAAGATTATGAGTATAATTTTTTAGACTACGTAATTTGTGCAAAATCTTGTGAATAGAACTACAAGAACATCTTTAGAAGTTCATGTCAATTTTTTGATGACATCAACAATTTCCATTAGATCAACTAACGAACTGGGGTAAAATATTTGACGAAATCAAACATCTGGGTTACTTTTGTAACTCTGAGACTCAACTTTTTTTTTTTCTAATTTTGTAATTACCCAAATCTCATGGGCATTTTTTGGTAATTAACCCTTTATACTATTTCGACAAAGTATGAAATTCTTTTTTTGTTCATTGTTCTTGAATTACCCAACAAATTTTCTTAAAATAATATCTTTGTCCCTTTCAAACACAATGAAAATTTCAACAAATATTACAGAAAGCATCTCAAAGGCTTTCTTGGAAAGTCGACTGATCAACTAAGCATAGAAGATTATATAGTCCTTTTCACATCATAGTGACAGATGAAATGGATCACTATAGCAATCAGGGCAATGATCACAAGCTACAAGTTACAGGGGAAAATCTCAAACTCGTTTCAACTATATCATTGATTCAAAATTTAAAATTAGGGATAATTACAAAAACACCCCCAAGGTTTGGGCTAAATACCAAAAAATCCAGAGATGTTTCAAAAATACAAAAGGCCATCTTGTTTGATTTTATCTTGGGAGTTACAAATATCAGGTAATTTTTTGAAATAATTTTCGCTTATGAAAGTGGAAGATGCAAGCAAAATCAAATCGTAGGGTTTTTTTTGTAATTTTCAAAAATTTCTGGATTTTTTTTTGTAATTACCCCAAACCTTAGGTTTTTTTTTTATGTAATTATCCCTTAAAATTATATTTCAGGCTATATTGTATACAGGCTATATTCCAAAAAAGTATAAATAAGTCCTCTAAGGGTCTCAACCGGCAGAAAAAGGCCCTGAAATCCCACAAAACATGAGCAATTACAGGACAAAGGGTTTAACTTCAAAACTATACATCAAATGATCCTCCAACTCATATATACTAGCACATCACAAGATATACTGCTTGCTTTATTTTGCTACATACAAAATCACACAACTTATTTCTCATGACATTCTTGAAAAAAAACAAAAAAAAAAAAGAAAGAACAAAAAGGCGCGACATTTAGAACTCGGCACGCCTATCGTCTATCTTCGGAAACACATAATAATGTTAAGATTATGCAAGGGCAAACAGTATCTTAACCACAACAGTATAAACTCCAATACCTATAGTTTATGAACCTAACACTTTCATCCCCAGCCTCTATCAAAATTTCCAACACGCCGAATAAACTCTAAACTCTTCTAACAGCAAATTAGGCCACCGGCCGGTTCAGTAGAGACAACTCGAACTCCTCCTCATGGCTCGTAATTTCTCATTGGCTTTCTGAGCCTTAGATTGCATCTGTGGTTCTGCTCTCGTTTCCTCATAGTACTGCGAACGAATTTTCCAAAATCTCAAAATATTTAGTGCACAAATTAACCATCGCATAAATGGCATGACTAAAAGACCATAAGAGGACGCGAGATAGCTATCAAATCAAAACGGCCAACAAGCAACAATCTGACTGTACAAATTAAAAGAGAGACCAAAATTCGGAATAAAAGTACCTTTTGTTTCCTTTTCCTCTCAAACTCAGCCTGTTACAATCAAAATAAACAAGTTCATTAAGTTGCTAGTTATATAAACCATCAAATCGAATATAATAACGAAATCATGGATGTCAAAGTATCTCTATATCCATGATTACCAGAGATTGTTTTAGTTGTGCATTCTCTTCTTTTAATTGGTTCAACTCTGCTTCAAGTTCAACTGTATAAGCCTGCCAAAAAAAAAAAAAAAAGATATACAACAATTTTTCACTTAATCAAATCCTCAAATAAAATTCAGTATCATCAAACAATCAACAAATCGTACATGTTCTGCACTAATCCTAGTTAAAAATTATAGGGATAATTACAAAAGCACCCCTGAGGTTTAGCCTAATTACAAAAACGTCCGATTATATTTAAAAATTACAAACACCCCTTTGAGGTTTGTATTTACCTACCAGATACTGCTCTTGAGGTGTGATTTGTAAGAGAGAAACAAGTATCAAGGGGGGTGTTTGTAATTTTGAAAGATAACTGGGTTTTCTTTGTAATTAGGCTAAACCTCAGGGTGTTTTTGTAATTATCCCAAAATTATATCCATATGCAAATGAATACCTGCTTCCTCGCCCTAGACCGTGCAGCCGACTCTCTGTTCTTGATCATTCTCCGTTGTCTCCTCTCCACCACCTTCTCGACCGGACCATCGATAATCCGCTTGCGCCCTCCTCTCGTCCCACTCATATCCAATCCAAACTGATTCCCACCGTCAATCTGCCCACCCGATGACACAGGGCTCGCCGGTGATCCTATCCCCAAACCCTGCACTTGCCCAAATCCTCCACTCCCATTTCCCATTCTCCCTCCATAACTAACCGCTGACGGCTGGTGCGCGTACGCACCACCACTCTGCGTAAGCGTCTGATAAGTCCCTACGTTAGCCATCATCGGTCTAGCAACAAAATTAGGCCCTATTGCATTGTTCTGTTGCATTCCGTACGGTGGCTGCTGAGGTGGCGGTCCAGGGGAAATATTCTGCGGTCTCACAATCCCGGCTCGAACCAAGAAATCTTCCAAAGTCATTTCTCCGAACGTCGATTGTCTCTGAGTTGGGTTAGGGTTCTGAATATGGCTTTCATGACTATCGTTATTATTATTATTATTATGGTGCTGATCGGTTTTGTGAATTTCGGACCATACTTCGTCCACTGTTTTTTTACACAAAGGCTCGGGTACGGTGAGAGAGCCTTGTCTTGATAAGCTAGGCTGCTTAGATAATACTATTGCCTTATCCATTGTGTTAGCCGGGAATTCGGTGTTACTGCCTTGGGCATGTTCTTGAGCTTGGTTTTCTTCGGCGGTCCATATGCTGTTGAGGAATTCGTCCATGTTCATTGACCCAAAATTTTTGCCACTCTCGGAAAGAGTGTGTTGAAACTCGTCGAGCGTGAGTGAGTATATAGACGACTGTCTCCCGAGCGATTCAATTAATGCCTGGTTCTTATTAGGCTCTTGCTGGGATGATTGCATTGGTGAGTTGACCTCTCCTTTGGTTGTTATTTCGGAATCCATGGCGATTGCTTAATTTGGTTTTGTGGTGAAATTCTTCGACGGTAGAAGGTCAATAACTCAATAGGTTTAAGCACACTTCTAGCAAATTAAAGGAGATCTCTAAAATTGATCTCTAGCACTTGGTCTCTGGAAATAAGGAAATATGTATGATTGTAACAAGCTTAAAAATAATATGAATTATGTTTAATTGATAATCAGAATGAGTTTCACATATAATGACATCAACAAATCTTCTCTTCTTACAAATTATAATCACTACCACTAGCTTGTAGCTCAAGTGGTATCACTCACCCTTTATAAGGGTATTAATCAGGGTTCGAACCTATATCTTTCAGTTTCTTTGAAATTTATCTCCTCCCCTCCAACCAGTTCTCCCAACTTATTAAAAAAAGCAAATTATAATCACTATACATTTAACACTAATTACGAATAGTGATTATTTTGAACATCAATTCTTTGTCACTTAATACATGACATTAGTTATATTATTCACTGATTTCGTAATCGAACACCAAATGCCCCTCGGAATACTTGACTGATCTGCAATCTCATCGAAGTACTTCGCTTGGGGTCAGCATTGACTGTGTGCATTCTGTAAGATTTTGTGATTAACTAAATTTTATCGCCATTACACGCACACTTAGAAATTAATCAAAAAGTTGCTTCATTATAAGTTTTTTTGTAATAAGTAGGGGGGTCCATTTCAAAGAAACTGAAAGATACAAGTTTCGAACCATGGTCAACACCCTTGCCGAGGGTGAGCGATACCACTTGAGCTACAAGCTAATGATAATTATAAGTTAATTATCTGGTAATTACTATACCAGATTAATTAATTCACATAACCTTTGCATGTTACCAAAATTAAACCACTCCAAAACTAGGGAAAAAAAATAGAAGTGGCAGAGTTACCACATCATTAAGCTATACATTTTACAGAAAAATACAAATCCAACTAATAATTCAGCGATCACAAAATCCAGCAAAATAAATTAACCTTTCAGCAGATAAAACAAGTATATATGAATAATTAATCATGATGAATTCTTACTTCAAATGAAGATCAAAAGATTACCTTTTTACTCAATAAAATTCAAACAAGTATCCAAAATTAATCCTCAAAGCAAGCTCCAAATCAGCTCATCCAAAAACAGGAAAATACAAAACCTGGCCAGCTGCAATATATTATCCAAACTCTGGAAGTTTAATTTCAGCATAGCATGCAAAATTCAGACAGAGAATAATACATACATTTGTATGTGTATGTATATGTAGAGAGAGAAAACGGACGCATGTCCAGCTAACTCAACAGTAGTAGTAGTAGCTTGTCCTTGTCCAGGGGTGGTTTATCTATTCTTGCAGGGATTAACGGGAAAGGACTAGCGGGGTAGTGGGCCCAGCAGACGTGTATAAAGTGAGAACGGCCCAAAAAAAATCAACTACGGCCCATACTGAGAAGAGAGGAGAGAGCTTTTGTGTTATTCCATGCATGGCTGCTGGACACGTGTAGGACACGTGTTTTGAGCTCAGTTCCTGAGACAATGCACAGATAATTCCTAGGTTTACATGTGTCTTCTTGCATCTAGCTCCCAACTTGATAAAACTCACGTGTGGGATTTCGCCGGGCCGAATCGGGTTGGACTGGATTGGATTGGGATTGGCCATTGGGTTAGCTTATTTCAGCTGGGGAAAAAAGGCCCGTAAAATTTGAGCTGTCAACTACCCCCTGCTAAAAGAAATAAAAAAAATTAGAGCCGTCAAAACTAGTCTGGCCTGGTGATAGGGTCAAGCTGGGATGTGACATTGTACGTTCGAAAAGAGCCAGATCTATTTGGCCCGGCCATTATGTCTGAAATGTTGGGCAGGATCAATTGGACCGATTTTTGATTATAACTATTTTCATGACTTGGACCTCCAAAATGGCAGCTCGATGGAAATTTGGCATGTCCGTCTCGATTTTCTCTTTGATCCAGTAGGCTAACACCGGCCCTACCCAGTTGACAGTAAAGTGGAATAGTTGGTGCAACTGTACAAGTCTCTATCCAATTTCTGTTTGTAATTTGTAAATGATAAAAACCCAATCTAGTTTATTTTCACTTTTAGCTCAACATTTTCTAGAGCTATATAAATATTGCTAATTTTATTAATAAACAACATTTACAATATATATTACTTATTTTTGAAGCTTCAGAAACTTTTGTTAATGTTATGATTATTGGCAATATTTTTGTTTTTACTCGCACATCTGAAAAAAATCACGGTGTTGAACTCTAAAATGCAACATCGCTCACGAGAATCTGGGAGGATTTTATGCCAGATTCTCTGTTTCATGACAATTGTTCTAATTTGAGAAGGTTGTTGATAATCTTGGAGGCCTTATCTAGATTTATTTAGCTCATATTATTGCCATTTAATCATTTTCCTTATGTCTTTGTTCTCACCCATAAGGAAATGGTTTGTTTTTGTCGTCTTCATTTTTTAGTTTGTAACCTCCATCTGAGAATCAGGAAATCACTTGATTCCAGCCATAGGAGATCGGTCTTGTACACTATCAAATGAGAGAACAACTCTTGGAAGAAAACATCGAGAAAAATACTATCGAGCTATATTGTTCTTCTTCAAGAAATCTATTGTTTTTCTATTCTTCGGAGAAGAAGGTGAATATCTACTACGTGGATCGACTCAACCATCAACGATTTGAAGTTGGAGAGATTCCAACAAGGTTGAGATTGTGGAAGATTCAATCAAGAGATTAGTTTTATACAGTGTTAGTGAATTGATAAAGATGAAGTCTTTATGTTATTCGTAAATCGAAATGTATTTGTAATAAACATTGCTTTTCTAATATTGGATTGTTTCTTCTCAGGTGTGACCCCGCATACATTAGGATTGATGAATCTAAGCACGTTAAAAATTAATCTTCGTGTTATTTTTATTCCATTGTGTGCTTGTGTTCTTTGGTTCAGTGTTACAACATTAACATACAACACCTTAAGAATCTGATTTGTTTAAAGTTATTTAAGGCCCTAGATTCTATAAACTTTTAAATTGGATTTGTATCAATTATATATTATCATCATTCATTAATTTTGGATTCATTTATCATCGTGGTGATCAGGCCGTACTAGCAGGACGTGCTCCAATTAGAAGTTTTTATGACAATTTTATGATGCATTTTGAATTTCATTTACACATGTATGTTGTGAGCATTATTTTCTTTAAAACATATACGTGAAATCAATTATATATATACCGTACATATTTTACACAAAATATGAAATACAATATTAAATACTTGCCTTGAAGAATCATTCAACAAGTGCAAGGAATAACAAAGGTATTCATACATCTTGATAGAGGTGCGGAAAGTGACTTTATAAACTTGTACTAATAATTAAGTGAAGGTATATATACCACAAAATAAAGCTTAAGGACATCTTGGTAGAATATTTTAATATCTTTCCCACCATCATTATAGTCTCCGGGTTACAAGTTTTTCGCAAACATGATGTTCTTTATGAATTATATATTCCCGTCCTTTTCAGTTTCATTCACAATTTTTGCGAAAGTTGAAAGGTAATAGTAATTAAACCATAATAATTCTCCATGCTAGTAGCATTTGTTAAAGGATGAATTGCATTAAGTAGGGGTGTCAAATTGTATAATCATATCGTGTTTCGTGTCGGCATAATAACGACACACAAGACCACTTCTCATGTAAGGCGGAGAAGTCGGTCGACTCGGGCCCAGAAAAAATACAAAATTTAGGAGCCCATAATTTTTGTATACCTTGTATTTACTGTTATATAGAAAATGAATGCAATATCAACCAAAAAAGAAGTCTAGCCTAGTGGTTTCTCCTTACAGCTTCAAATTGGGAAATTTAAGCAACATAGGTTTGATTCCTATTGGATGTAATATATTTTCTTTTTCTATTTTTTCGTATTTTGTGATTTAAAAAAATTAAAACCTCTCAAACTAAGAATATAATGAAGGCCTCATATACTTTGGGCCTTGTAGCCTTTCAAGTTGCTAAAAAAACTATCACATTTAATTTTTCCTAAAGCCTTAAATTAAAATTTATCAAATTAATAAGACAAAAAATTCAAAAAATTATATATTGCACAATTTGTTATACTTACTTCATTAATATATTTGCTGCCAAAACTGTAAGGCGAGTTATATTCAAATAATTATTTAAATTTTTTAACGTGGATGTCTTTTTTTAGGGAGATGTCATATTATTTTACCTATAATAGAATTCTTTTATATATTACATATTATTTTTTTATTGTTTTACGTTGTCTTTAATTTTGTATTTAAAAATGGTCCAATTTTAAAGTTCGACTCAGGCCAAAAAAATTGATAGGATCGGCCCTGACGACACGACACGATAAGGTGAAACATGAACACGACGCGATAAGGATCTGTACATATATGGACACGAACATGAACACGAAAATTTTCGTATTGGCACGACACAACACGATTAGTCAAAAACAAAAAGAAATCGATTTACATGTGTTAATACATGGTAGCAAACTATACAATAACACGATATTACATGATAACTAGTCTTTGACCCGTGCGATGCAAGGGATGTATATATGTGAGGCCTCCTTTTTGCGCTGTGATATGTGCATTTTCCTAATAGTTTTATGAGTTATATCTCCTGCATTGTAATAATTTTAAAATACGTGGTAAATACTATTTAATGATTTTTATTGATGAAGTCAAAAATAAAAAATATCATACTTGAGAATCATGTGAGAAAAATACATTCAAAACTATATATTTGTGTTCGATTTTTGGAAACTATTTTTTCATAAAATCACACAAGGGCACAACTTCTTTGCACATTTTGTTTAGTCATATTTAGATTCTTAATAAGTGTGAAAATTGGTGCCATATTTTTTGTAAGGTTGTAATAGTTAATTCGGATGCAAAATAATTTTTGAAAGTTGTTCATATGTGTAAATTGATGCAGAGATTTTTGCAAAGTTTTTCGTGCAATAATTTACAAATTAATACATGTATATGAGAACTACGTACAATAATTTTATTATTCATGTTGTTAGGTCAATATTTAATTTCTTTAAAATTTTATTGTGGGAATTTATATTATATTATTTAGATTTTTTTAATTATTTTTCTCTATTCAAGTTCTCATATTAGGTATATTTCAGATCTTGCAATGCATGAACTTTAAATTTATAAAAATAAATTTTAGTGATTTGCAAAAAGTTTAAAATTTTAATAGATAAATAAAATATAAGATAGTTAATTTGATTATAAATCATCCGATTAAACTATAGAAAAATAAATTATTACAAACTATGAAAAAACCTCTTTAAATACAGATATTTGGTTGATAACAAATTTTGTGAGTGTGAATTGTATCTATTTATAGAGCATGTTTATCTATAAGAAATTAAACGTTTGAAAAAAAATCTCAACTGCCCAATATTTTTAAATATTTAATACATTATATTTTCAGTACAATCAACAATAAAATCATTTCGAATTTAAATACTTTTTAGGATTTAGAAAGTTGAACAATTGTCATAATTATTAAAGAGATAAAACAAAAATATGTTTTATATTTAGCACCATAATTTTAGGGAAAAATGAATTTAAAAAAATATTCTATTTCTATATATATATATAAGCATATATCACAAAAATCTCAAACAATTTTTTTTTTTTGTATGTAATGGTCATCGCACAACTTTGAAAGTTGAATATCAAAATAAGATGACAAATATAAAAAATAATTTCTACTTACATGAAAGTACGTTAATATAAAAAATAATTTGCTATATATAAAAAAATATTATGAATATAATTTTATATGAAATAAAAAATCAATTTTTTTCTTACATAAATATTTATATACATATATAATTGTATGTATGAATATATGTAATATATATAACATTCGGATACATATTTTGAGATATTTTTTCAATTAAAATAAATATTTTTAGTTGAATTTCATCAACTTAACATAATTCTATATAATTATGAAGATATTATTTATGCCCAAATAACAACTATACATATATCATAAATAGTCAAAATACAGTAATATATAAATTAATGTCTAACAGACCGAATGCCGAATTTTTTAAAAGCCCATTACAAACTAATGATAAATATATCTTATATTTTTTATTTGTTATATTTTTTTATTATATATATACTAATAGTGTCAAATTGAAGATCGTAAAAATATTATTAATTAGATTTATTATACTTAAAAACCGGCTAAAAATGAAAATAGTTATTCAATTTTAAAATTAAAAAAAATGACAAATATAATAATTAATGAACTACGCACACAGATTTGTAAAATTCATTTTACATAATACTATTTTTTATTTAATTTTAAACAATAATTTATTTAAATAAAGTTGACTATAAAAAATAATAAAATCCCAAACATGTATTATTTCGTATTTTTAATATAATTTTAATACTTTTTTCAGTAATTAATGTGATTTAGGCGGGAAAATATTCGGGTTACTATTCCAAGAATAGTCTCTCTTTATATATATACACGATGCAAACATACAAAATTATAGGTTATCGTGTCACTAACAGGTAACATGTCATTATCGTGTCCTTATCGTGTCACTATCATGTCACTAACAGATCAATATGTCGTTAGTGGGTTAACGTTCTATCCGTTATTTTTCATCGTGTTTACAGTGTACACGAGCACGATACAAAATTTTCGTATCCTTATTGTGCCAACACGATAAGGATAAACACTAACTCATTACTTTTGTATTATTTTCGTGTCGTGTCAAGAATGGTCACCCCCAGCATTATTAACAGAGAATATATTTACTCTTGGATTGTAAAGGATTATTAGCAACACTATGTACTATTTTCCTTCTTGATTATGTGTATCGATTGTCTTGTACGAACAAAGTAGATTGGGTCCCGAGGCGGCTCTCCCCCTCAAGTCGAAGGAGTCGGTCGGCTCGATTCAAAAAAATTCTGAATTTTTAGGGCACATTTTTTGAATTGGATCCAATGAGACCACATTTCTAGGGTAAGACAGTGTAGACTAATCATGTCCATTTATTTAATTTTTTCAAAGGCTGCGATTTAAATAATGTTCAAGCCTTTTTATTTTATTTTAATTCAGATAGGGGTAGATTAGTCATTTTCATATAACTGATTCCTTAATTCATGGTCCCCACGTGTTTGTGTTTGACAATTTTAATATACAGTACGTATGTGTTAAACATATAGTATAATAATGTTAAATATACAGTAAATATATGTTAAATATACAGTATAATAATGAGCGTGATTCTTTCTCTCTCTATAACTGATTCCTTAATTCACGATCCTCAGATGTTTTTGTTTGATAATTTTAATATGCAGTACAAATGTGTTAAACATATAGTATAATAGTGTTAAATATACAATAAATATATATTAAATATACAGTATACTGCAACGCAGAGCACATACGTGATTTTTTCTCTCCCCAGCGTGATTGTCTCTCTCTCTCCCTATAACTGATTCCATATTAGACGGTCCCCACATATTTTGTATGACAACTTTATCCTTATTGGAGATTTAATTAATTGGTAATGTATTATGTCCTATATTAATTCTAGCATTTGATGTATATAGGGAATGGTTGAGATCAGTCCATACTGTCTCATCATAAAATGTGGTCTCATTAGATCTCGCCCCTATATATGTATATATATATATATATATAATTAATAAAAGGGATTAGATCAAATGAGACCACATAATTAGAGTGAGACAGTGTGGATTATAATTGATTTACCTAATCCACGGTCCTCACATGTTAATGAGCGCGATTTTCTCTCTCTCTCTCTCTCTCTCTCTATAACTGATTCATTAATTCACGGTCCCCACATGTTTTTGCTTGACCATTTTAATATGCAGTAAAATTATGTTAAACATACATTAAAAAGTGTTAAGTATACATCAAATATATGATAAATATACAGCATACTGCATGGCAGAGCACATGCGTGATTTTATCTCTCCAGAGCGATTTTCTCTCTCCCCACGTGATTCTCTCTATCCCAATAACTGATTCCATATATATTTGAACGGTCCCCACATATTTGTTTGACAATTATACCCTTATTTTGCCTTTTAAATGTTTAATGTAGTTTTAACCCCTAGTGATCTTAGCCATTGATATAGATAAAGGAGGGTTGAGATGAGTCCACATTGTCTCACTATAATATGTGGTCTCATTGGATCCTCCCCCTTAATGAAATATGACACAAAGAGTATATCAATTCTAGTAGTTGAATATTTGCCACAATTGAAATTTTGAAAGGTAACGCGGGTTCAAATCTTGTTGCCTACAATATTTTCTTTCTAAATTATCACATTTTCTTTAAGGCACTAAATATAAGATAACTCAAATTGATAAGACGAGAAATTAAAATGTCATTATATAACGGCCACAGTCACAGTTCGCATGATATTATTGAACAACTTGATTGTTGTGACTTAATTAATATTTCTGCCGCCAAAAAACTGTAAGACGAGATATATTTAAATTATTATTTTAATTTTTGAACATGACTGTCATATTTTTTTTAACTATAATAAAATTATTTTATATATTACACATTATTTTTTATTTTATTTTATTAGTTTTATGTTGCCTTTAAGTTTGTATAGTAAAAAAGAGGGCTCAATTTTAAAATTCGATTCAGGCCAAAAAACGGATAGGATATGATCGGCCCTGATTGGGTCTATATAAGATCAAAATGTTTTGAATTCGACTCTGAGTAATATGTATTAATCTTATTATTATATATTTGTTTCTTCTATTGACTATTAACATATATGATATATATCTTGATACAACGGTATATATATATATAGGGGGAGGATCAAGTGAGACCATGTCTCTAGGTGAGACACAATGGACTAATCTCAACCATCCCCCACTATTAATCAATGGGTATGATTTAATGGATAAAAAATATATTAAAATATTAATTTAATCAATATAAGGGTAGTAGGGTAAAATAACATAACAAGTTAGTTACAAAAATGGAATCAAATCTCTTTCTCTCCCATACATCTCCCAATTTCCCCAATCTCACGTCTCTCTCTCTCTCATTCCTCCATTAACGCAAATAAAGAAAACTGTGAAGAACTCGAAAATTACAGTTCATGAAAATTACAGAGAAAAAACAAGAAAAATCGGTGCAATATTACAGAGAAATAACGAACAGTGAGTTCGAAAACTAAATATGCTACAAAACTCAACTAAATATGCATTATATAAAAACTATCTATGCAGCGTAAAAAACTAATATGTAGTACAATATATCAACGTGATAAACTATGCAACAAAATCAACTAACTATGTATTATCTAGAAACTATTTATGCATTGTGGAATAACTGAATATGCAGTACAATATGTAAAATCCCATTTTTATAATTTCCAAAAGCAACATCCCATTTTCATAACTAAATATACATTATATTGAACCTATTTATGCAGTGTAGTATAACTACATATGTAGTACGTTATATTCAATTGTGTATTGTTTTCGTAAACAATGCCAACAAAATAACTAAATATGCATTATTTGATGTCTAATTATGCGATGAGAGAACCCTAAATATCTTTGTAAAATAAAAATATTTGGAAAGAAAACAGTTCCTTAAATTCCGCCACAAAATCCTGATGTCATCGTTTCAACCCATAAAATCCGTTGGGACCACTAATTTGAATTACAAAATAAAAATCTTACCTTTAAAATCAGCGAAAATTAGAAAATAATTAAAAAAACTGAATTAATCACATCCTTTCATTTTTTAAGATCAATGGGTAAGATGAGTCCACACTGTCTCACCTAGGGAGGGTGGTCTCATTTGAACCAAATCCTATATATATATATATATATATATATATATATATATATGGAGGATCAAGTGAGACAATGTCTCTAGGTGAGACAATGGACTAATCTCAACCATCCCCACTATTATTCAATGGGTGTGATTTAATGGATAAAAAATATATTAAAACATTAATTTAATCAACATAAGGTAATAGGGTAAAATAACATAACAAGGTAGTTATAAGAATGAAATCAAATTTCTTTCTCTCTCATCCATCTCTCAAATCTCACGTCTCTCTCTCTCTCTCTCTCTCTCTCTCTCACACACACACACACACACACACACACGTCTCTCTCTCTCTTTCTTTCTCGGTTCCCCCATTAACGCAAATGGAAGAACTCGAATCGTGAAAAAAATAGTGAAGAAGATGCAATTTATGTTTCAAATGAAAAAACAACGACGAAGAATCAACTCGTTTATATTCAACCTACACTTTATAAACTCGATTTTATAGAGAAAAAAATTGTGAAGAAGAAGATGATTTCTATTCCAAATGAAACAACCATGAATAAGACGATGCATCTGTGTAGACATCAATGGAGAACTCGAAACCCGACCATTAAAATAAACTCTTAAAAACGTAATTTTCATGAATAAGACGATGCATAGATACTTATGAAATGATGTATAAATACTTATGAAACGTTGCATATATAATTATGAAACGATGCATATATCTCTGAAGATATTACATATTTGAAAATATGCAACAAAACTCAACTAAATATGCATTATCCAAAACTATCTATGCGTAAAAAAAAACTAATATGTAGTACAATATATCCAACTATGCAAGACGTCATAAACTATGCAACAAAATCAACTAACTATGTATTATCTAGAAACTATCTATGCATTGTGGAATAACTAAATATGCAAAGATACATTATGTAACATCCCATTTTTATAATTTCCAAAAGCAACATCTCATTTTCATAACTAAATATACATTATATTGAACCTATTTGTGCAAAGTGTAGTATAACTACATATGCGAAGACGTTATATTCAATTATGTCTTATTTTCGTAAAAAAACCAACAAAATAACTAAATATGCATTATTTGATGTCTAATTATGCAAGAGAAGAACCCTAACTATGTTGTAAAATAAAAATATTTGGAAAGAAACATGCTTTCCTTAAATTCCGCCTACGAATCCGCAGCTTCAATCTCAAATTTATAAAACCCGCTTGGGACCACTAATTTGACTTACAAAATTACCACCTTACCCTTAAATTGGGGGAAATCAGGTAAATTAAAAAAAAAAAAACTGAATTAATCACATCTCTTCATTTTTTAAGATCAATGGGTAAGATGAGTCCACACTGTCTCACCTAGGGAGGATGGTCTCATTTGAACCAAATCCTATATATATATATATATTTCATTTTCATAATTTAAATTTTGAATGTAGCTGTAGATCATAAAATAATAGATATATGAATTATGATATAAAAAACTGTCATATCTTATGATCATGAATATTTGAAACACCCAAAAATTTCAAAATAAAGTTGGTTATTCTCTCACTCTACGCGTGGATGTAATTGGCAGGTAATTTCCTGAAAGAAATAGATGCAGGATGATCATCAAGTAAAATTCCTTTTCCATTTTTCCTAATCAGGAAAATCTGCCATCTGTTTTTGTCAGCATCTTCTAAAGCTTTGGCGGGTGAACATTTCAAGCTTGAAAATTATTGAAGTTTCCTTTTTTGATATTATTGTTTATAGTAATGTTTTATTTTTATTTTTTTTGTTTCCGTTATTATATTAATTTCCTCCAACTACATACTATGATATAAGGACATCTACAATGCTAAACCATATAAAAACTGTTAGCCGGAACGGAATTGCTCAATCACAAAAATCAATTTTATGTGATCCAAGCAATCCGGAATATGATCTTGAATTATAATGCGTATTAACATGAATTAATTAATTTGTACAAACAATAAAGAATCGAGATTACCCTTGTAGCGTGCTTTCAAAAATCTTCAGCAGAAATTCCACGCTCCAAACCCTCAAGCCTTCTTCAGTGTTCTCCAAGAACTCAAGAATGCAGTATGAATCTCTCTTTTGTGTGTGGGCACAAAAAATGATCGATAGATGTTATTAAGTAGGAAGAAGAAATAATTAACTATGGAAACTTTTACCAAAAGGAAAGTATTACTTTAGGTAATATTCTGATTGGCAAATCAAATCATATTGATTGACAAATCATATGATTATTTTCTTTCCAAAATTATCTCAATCGGTCCACTTAATTAATTACACTGCACTAATAAATTATAACTCTTATAATTTATTCCGGTTCTTTTTCTAAAGCCACCAAAGGGACCTGATCGAACCCAATTAGACTAAGCTACAATAAATTAAGTTTGATTCAATCAACTCTTGATCAATCAAAATAATTTATTAATCTTATTCCACTCCACTAAAGGGATAAGATTGCACTCTTAATCTAATTGAAATTACTGAAGCCAATAATTAAATCCTCTGATTTGTCGATCTTACATGTCACCCCCGTTGATCAACTAAATATTAGAAATAGGATAAAATGACCAAAATCCATTTTCTAATATTTATAAATCTCAATCCTCATCTTCTATCTGACAGTCCCATGTGATTGTCATCACATCATGAATTCAACAACAAATGTCGAATTACTGAGCTCAGATTCTACTGTCTATTAGAATAACACATGAGATCATGATCATGCCTATTAAATAGGTGACGGATTCCATATTGTGAATATATGTTCTTTGTTATTTCACTTTAATTCCCAAAGCATCGAGATATTTGATCATCAATTTAATCTCACTCATTGATGCCTCAAAGAACTTCAAGTTAGTAATCAAAGTTCATTACTCACTCAGGATTAAGGTGTCACGTACGATAATCAAGTGAAATTAAATATCTATTGGTCAATTAAATATTTAATTTCACGTGGTCCAGTCCAATACATTTAGAAAATGTATTAACAATATTATTACCAAAGTCAAGATAAACTTCAATAAAATTGAGACGATCTTATCAAAATAAATTGTCCATGTTTATTTACCGATCGTGGACTTTAATTCTTTGAATTGAATTATAAATTGAATCTTTCTGTGTTTAACAACTTAAACACTCAATTTATAATATCAAACAATTCATGGACATACGCAAGCTCGATATATATGAAAATAATATTTTATTCAAAATGTCAATTACATAATAATTTACTCGTAGGCACAATACTACCAACAAAAACATTATGCACAATTTTTTATGTACCACGATACTGCCACATCAATGCCACTATTTTTTTAAGGGCATCACCATCAATTCACAATTATTAATGTTATATTTATTTATTTATTTTATATCAGTATAAATATATATATTTCTTTAATTATTATTAATATTTTTATTTAATTTTCATTAATAAATATCAAATTTAAATTTGTTGTAATTTATCTTATCATATAACTTGATAAAATATTAGTAAATTTCATTCAAAAAGAATAAGCAAAATATTGAATTTAAACATTACAAATGATATACAATTTGCAATTGGAAAAAAAGAAATTAAAATCAACTATTAAAACGTCCACCGGTCAAAATGAAGAAAAGGAAGGTGCAATTATCAGTCACATTTTTACAATTTAAAAGCAACAATAACAAAGAATAAAAAATTTCCTCAAAAAAAAAAGAATAAAAAATTGAAAAAGTGGTTTCCTTTCTCCACAAACCGGTTTGTAAACATGAACCATTTTATGCCATGTCATGATGAACCATTTACCCAACAATGGAGTGTGGTTTATACAAATCAGTTTTTCCCCTCATAAAACTCACCACAAACCAAGCATTGGAGATGCTCTTGCCATCAAATTCCAAAGCATGTATGGTGAACAAACCAATAAATCAATAGATTGGAAAAAAAATTAAGGAAAATGAATGTTAGCATTCTTTAAATCTCTTTAAACGAATTGATTTATGCCACGAATTTGTTGCATTAACAATTACTTCAAACGTTTAATTTCCTATTGCCATTATTTACCTTAAAGAATAATATAACAACTTCAAAATCATAATTTCCAACCGCATTTGCGCCGATGCACCAAATAAAGCAAAAAAACAAAATAATTATAAGCTATAATAATCCTCATGTCCTGCTTTTGTCACAATCACATCCTCATTTCCATAAAGTGTGTCCTATGCACTCACCTAAAGTGAGACTAATGTCCCAAACCCCACCACAAAAAAGAAAAGAAAGAAAAGAAAGAAAAGAAAGAAAATTTACATTCTTAGAAGTATTTGAAAAATAAATTCTAAAGGAATTCGAATGTCGCCTCTGTTTAGGGCTACAATCGATTGAGTCGAGCCGAATTTTTGAAAGTTTAAGCTTGGCTCATTTATTATCAAGCTCGAGCGTAATTTATCGAATATATTAATGGTTCACGAGCTTTTTTGAGTTTAATCATCTAAACGAGTTTAGTAAATATCAGTTGAAAAATAAATTATTCTTCAATCTATTACAAAAATAAAATTATATGTATCTAAAAAGCATAATATATCTACTAAAATTTATAATATTATTCAAACAAATAAGTTTATTCTACATTATCATAAGTAAATGTATACAAATTAAAATTAAAGTTAGACTATTAGTTTAAATTATACGAGCTAGCTCACAAGCTTACTAACGAGCTAACGAGTTGAATATGGTTAAACTTGAGTTTGGTTTATATATTTTAACAAGCTTCATTAAACGAGCTCAAACGAGCTTTTATCGAATCGAGCTCCGAATACCTCAGAGCGGCTTGATTTATTTGCAATCATACATGTGTTGCCAAAGGGCGTGTTACCTGGCAGGGGCGTAGCCAGGATTTCCGACCAGTGCGGTCGGAAACTTCATCATTTCGGTATTCCTCTTCTGGGGTCGAAATTTTAATAAATAATAAATAAAAAATATCATAATAAAAATAAGCAACTCATACCTTACAACAAATATACTATCAAAACTTGATTTACCAAGTCATTAAAATAATTATTTATTTATTTCTTGTTATCAAAATAAGAATTTCAGAATTTAATATGCATTTCTAGTTCACTTGCTTACATCATTTGCCTATTAATTCAATTCCGTATACACCTTTTGGTTGTCCTTCACATACACCATATTTAATTAGTTTCCCTAGTTTATGTATTTTGTCCCCTCATGAAACTATAAAAGTAGTCAAAAGTTTCTCCCAAGACCTTTTGTCTTCTCGATGAGTGCAGCTATATGGAGAGAAAACAATATTTTTATATTTTAATATAATAAATGACTATGGTTTGGCTTAATTGAGTGCGGTCCATAGACCACACTCGGCCTACATTGGCTCCGTCCATGTAATACCTGGCATGTTATCGAACCGAGATCCGAATAGCTAAGAGATGCTTAGTTCATTTATCATATCTCTCCACTCCCAGGACATTTCGGGGGTGCTTGCTTGTGAATGGTTATTCATTCCTTCCACTTTTTGGACAAAATTTTTGCATGAATATGTGATTGCTTGTGAAAAATTTCATAAAATACACTATTCATTTTTTTTATTTTTCAAATCATCAATCACATCCATTTATAATTTAAACAAAAAAAATATCACATCAGCTATCATTTTTATGCAATCATATCACAAATACACTATTCACTCTCTCTTATTTTTCAAATCACCAATCACATTTAATCACTATTATATTAAAAAAAAACTATCACATCAACTATTATCATCACATTTTCATCTTATATCCAATCAAACTCTCAAAACTCATTCTCATTTTTCAAAACAATTTTTTCACACTATTCTCTCTAAAAGTGAAAAAGAGCGAAACGAAAGACAAGCAATGACTCCCTTCATTTCTCGTTTCCCATTTTCTCCTTAACAAAGAAAAAAAATTCTAATTGCAAGAATGCCTCTATAAAACCATTCACCACCTCTGCTTCAAAAATACATTTGTAAGTTAAAAAAATGTATCCAAAACTTGCATTTTGGTTACTTCTTTTCTGTCTCTATACTTCAGAGACATTATCTTCAGACCCAGACCCTGTTCAAGATTTTTGCATCCCAAACACAATTTATGCATCAAAGTTAACCTTAGTACCATGCAAGAACCCAAAACTGGTCACCCCAGAAGACTTCGTGTTCTCGGGCATAAAATCACCCGGAAACTTCTCTGATACAGGCCTTTCAGCCATACCAGTTAATCCATCCACTTTTCCAGGGCTCAACACACTCGGCATGTCGTTTGTACGTGCTGACCTCAAACCTGGCGGTGTCAACCCACCGCATTCCCATCCCAGAGCCACCGAAACTGTTTATGTCGTCCGAGGAAAAGTATACTCTGGTTTTGTCGATTCGACTAATCGTGTTTTCGCCAAGGTTATTGAGCGAGGTGATGTGATGGTTTTTCCAAGGGGTTTAGTGCATTTCCAGATGAACGTTGGGAAATCGCCTGCCACGGTTTTCGGATGTTTTAACAGCCAAAACCCGGGAATGCAGAAAATCCCGAACGTTGTATTTGGGTCGGGGATTAATGATGAGCTTCTGGAGAAGGCTTTTGGGTTGAGTCTTGGGCAGATTTCGACGATGAGGAGGAGATTCTTGCCGAGAAAACGGCTAAATTGATCGATTTAAAGTTTGTTTTTTCTGAATTAATTGAAGAGAAAACTGGAAATTCATGTTTACTGTCTCTTTGTTGCATTTTCATTCTTATACAGTTCATTGTTCATGCCATTCAAAAATTTAGCAGAGAGATATAATAACGCATGTTGAAAAATGAATCCTAACATATAGTTTCCAGTCCCGGAAAAAGGACTTTGTCACAAGCCGATCAGGTAACAAAAGGAAAACAATGCTAAACTCAGAAAAAAGAAATAACAAAAAATAACTTAAAATCACAATTTAAATGAAGGGCGTCTATTTCTAGAGGATTTTCGAATGGTATTGTCATTTTTTTTTCCAGCACATACTCGAGTATTATCTTGATGATCTGATGTAAATTGTGCAATGTTAGCAAGGATACTCGAGCTGCAATTGACATAGCTTTCATAGCTTCAGAGAAATCACATGTGTGAAAGACAAACAGAGTAGTTTTCCAGACTCGTTTTTGTTGCTTCATAGTATGGAAGTTCATGAATTCCATTGCAATATACAGGGACTAAGAGGTAAAACATGAAATGCCAAACTTTGGAGTGAGAATCCAGAAAATTCTCCATAACAGCTTTCTTGATGTATGTTAATTTGGAATTTCCCTTATGCAATCTATAGAGCTTAAACAATTCAATGTCATGGGTTCTTCCAATCTGTTAGATATTTTCATAAGGGATAATTACAAAAACAACCCCTAAGGTTTGGGTTAATTACAAGAGATGCTTGAAAATTACCAAAAAAATCCCATTAAGATTTGATTCTGTTAAATGTAAGGGGAGAGTTTGAAATATTTTTACTTATAAAGGAGGTAAAATCTAATACAAAATCAAATCTCAAGGGGTATTTGTAATTTTCTTCAAAAACCTCTGGGTTTTTTTGTAATTAACCCAATCTCAGGGACAACTTTTGTAATTATTTTTATAATTTATTTACTACAAGTTGTGATGCAATATTTTGCCGATCTCATAACATGTTTGCCACTTTGAATCGGGGATCGACCTGCCCTAAGAATAATTGATTTTTGACAACATTCGGAAGAGGTATTTTCTGTTGAAGGAATGTGACTTTCTGTTCACGAATCTCTTCAGAAGAGTCGCTAGTTATAAAATTCTGATTGAACATTTGCACAATTCAACATCATTATTTTCGAGTTCTAAGCATCACTAGTTTTACAAAACACCCTAGTATGATGACATCACAGTTTATCTGGAAGGAAACAATAAACTCGAACTCAATAAGAAAATTACAGGTCCCGTACAAAAAAATGTCGTAAAAAATAAGACGCAAAACTACATAAATATAGTTATACAAAAAGAAACTTCAAAACAAAAAATAATGAGCTAGAACAAGTTCAGATACATAAACCTGGTATAAAAAAAAACCTGCAAAAGGCCTTCTTCCTTTCAAGCTATGAGTGCTTGTATGACTGAGTCTGCCATTCCATCAGCGTATAGGAACATATGACCAGCACCTGATAGCTCGTGATACTTAATCCACGGTAGCTTATCGGCAATGTAACGCTGCAGTGTAACAGGGACGAGAAGATCATCATCTCCCTGCCATAAGTGAACAGAACCTTCTGGAAATGTGTTTTTCAGATCTGTGGGATCAAATTCCCACGTCCCGAAACCAACCACCATATCACGGTGAACGGACTCAAACTCGCCTTGTTGTCTTGATATTGCCTGGTCCTGTCAGAAAAGCAAATCTTGAAGTGATATATCATATATGTTAACATGATATTAGCCAATTACTGACCAGAGGTATTAAACATAACAAGAAGGGATAATTACAATCCGTGAGGTTCGGGTTAATTACAAAAAAAATACAGATGTTTTTGAAAATCACAAAAATCCCTTGAGATTTGATTCCGTGTTACATTTCCCCCTCTCATAAGCAAAAAATATTTCAAATACTCCCTAATATTATAGAAATATCACAGTTACCTCCTTAAATTGGTAACTTAAATTTAAGACAGGCTTTTTGTAATTTGAAGCATCCCTGGGTTTTTTAGTAATTAGCCCAAACCTCAGTTTTTTGTTTTTTTTTTTTTTTTTGTAATTCTCCCTAAAAAGAATGTAGAAAATGTATCTGAAGATCATTTTTTTCCTTCTCTTGTTTTGAAAGGATAGCAAAGTCAACATGGACATATCAAGTCAAATAGTGTGTTACCACTAAATTGGAAAACCAACATGCATAACTGAAGGTTAAATCAAGAAAAGAACAAAAAAAAAAGTTTCAACGAATTAGTTGACAACTTAGGTTCTGGGGAAAGGGGAACACAAAAACTCCAACAATCTATTTGCCGTCTTAGGTTCTGCAGAGATGGCCTTCGATAAAGTGCAGTAGGAAAATGAGGAACCATGAAATTTTGAGTCGAGTTAATTCGTCATTTCAAGTAGATTAAGATGGTCAGGGTATGGAGTTGAAAATCCATAAGTATTAGCATCTTAAATATGATAACATTGATTAATTTATGACAAATTTAAAATACAACATTCATCTTAAATATCCCATATACCAATGTCTCATTGAATAAGAAGCTTATAAACAAGGATACATATCAAATTCTACACATATTCATCTATTTTTACCATAGAATGGTTCCAACTAAGTCAAACATTAGTTAACTCGTCCAGAATCTATTTGTTAAAGCTTTACATCTGTGGATCAAATATGAATCAACTTTGAAAAATCGTACTCATTTGTGGAGCTTATTAATAATAGCAGTAAAATTAATAATCTGTGTAGTAAGATATATGTATGCAGTTAGACTCGAGTAAATATTTTTTCTCTGATTAGGAGCATATATAATCATTTTCCTTGTTTACTTACTTTTTATTTCAACTGTCATGGTAAAACAACAATTGGTAGGCATCTCCATGTATTCTAAGTATGAAATTGTTTTCCTCAGAAAGATAACATAATTTTTAGATATTTTTCCCCCTTATAGCACCTAACTTTTTAATTTTCAGGTAATGGATGAAAATACACCATGTCGTACAATTTACGATACAGAATGCTTTTCAAAATAGTCAGTTCGAGAGCAAGTTAATAAATATTGACTGTAAAATCGAGTGTATCATTATTGAATCCAAAGGAAGATAATAGGATTAGCCTGCCATATTTTTAACTTTTCACTAACAATTAATATGTATGTTTCCCTATTAAAAAAAAAGTGCGAAAACCATACCTTCTGTTCTTTTGCTATAGAAATAATCTTCGGCAATAGTTCTTTGTCTTGACTGGATAAAATTGTTGGGTCGTGAGCAATAACACTTGAAGCAGGGAATAATCTTTGGGTGTTCCACCAGTAGGTAAGCCATGGCATATGGTGAGCAACACGAACAGCCCATTGGTCTCTTGTAGGCTGCTGTTCATATGCATGTTTCGACATGTTTGAAGGGAGAGAAGGCCACCAATAATTCACCACCGGTGCTACCAGAGCTGCTCCTGCCAATCTGTTCATCATTGTAGTCGATGTTACTTTTAACGGATGAAATTGTGATTTTATAACTAAAAGGGATCAGCACGAAAAAAAAAAAGACCTTGAGGTTCGGTCCAATTGAAAATAAAAAAAACCTTGAGGTTTGATTATTCAGTCTTACATTCTCCCACTTCATAAGCAAAAAATTTCAAAAATCCCTCCTGACACTTATAGAAATATTATGATTACCTCCTTAAATTTAAGATGAATCCCACATGAGGGGGTATTTTGTAAGTTTGAAACATCTCTGGAAAATTTTGTAATTAGGCCAAACCTTTTTTTTTTTTTTTTGTAATTAACCCCAACTAAAAATGAAAAAACATAAAACGGATAGGTGATGCTACAGAAATATTGGAAGACACAAAATAGTTTAGTTATTAAAGGACAAAAATGTAAATGAAACACACCTGTGAGGAATATACTTGAGGCAGCTCCAGACAACTTGTCCACCCATGGAAAATCCAACAACATAAAATTTGGATCCTAATCCCAACTTATCAGCAAGCTCCTCAATATCAAGAGCCAAGCTCTCGACTGTTCTCGTAGGGTGAGGATCACTCTCACCATAACCAGGTCTGTCAAATGAAACGATGTATATGCCTTTACTTTCAACTATATCCTGTAAACGAGTTTAACAAATGGAAAAACAAATCAGTCCAGAGGGTGCTCTGGGAGTGTTTTCAACTCTGCTTTTGGCTGAAAAAAAAAATATCTTTTAGTGTTTTCAAATGCCAACTTCTGTTTCTGATTCTCCTTCATTTAATTAGAATCTAAAAACAGCGAGATGGGTACTTTAGATTTCTAGTTGTGTTATTGGTTTGACTTTTAGAAACAAATAAGCACTTGTACAATTTTTTTACCAAACACTCTCAACTTCTGATTCTATTTGCAAACACTACCTACTTCTGATTCTCAACTACTTTTACTTTTGCTCCAATAAATAATTTCTTCTAAAAGCAGAAGTTTTTGCAAACACTCCCTATATCACACATAATGCCGTTGATCCACAAAAAGCCATTAAGAAACACTACCGGAGAGAGGTTTGCAGTTAAGGCAGAAACATCATGTCTGCAAGAATCAAATCCATGGATAAAAACTATTTTGTGCTTCGCGATATCCTTTGGGACACCATACTCTTTGTAAGCCAAGTGTCTCCCATCCTTAAGCTGTATCCTCGGTGCTGTAACTGGAGGCCCGTCTGTGGAGCCACACGTCTTTGGAGGTGGAGGCTTTGTTGCCTGATAAGCCCAAGCTAAAAGGCCCACAAAGCTAACCAACAGTATTTTCTTCAATATCCCTGAAACATTTTAATTTTAAGGAATTTTGATGAAAACAACAAAACAAGGTCCAAACTGAATGGGAAAACTTTTAAATCAGATTAGATAGGTGGTTTCTTTTGATATCAAGCCTGTAAAACCAGCAATGCATCAATTAACAGTATTGTCATTGCAGTATATGTTACATTGGGCTTATTGCAAATGCAATCAAAGATTTTATCAGCACTCATCTCAACATCCTGTCTTTTACCATGACAAAACCATATTTTACGCCTAAAATCATAACAAAATCATCAACATATATTAAGTTCACACATTAATATATCTTGGAGGATTATAAAATCATTCTTTGCACCAAACCAGATCAGGAGAATACAAATAATATGTCGTTAGTGTCAAACTTATGAGTGAAAATCGAACCAAGCTACACGATACTCGACTCGAAATCGATCATTAATAGCTCGTTTGAGCTTGGTTCATTAACATAACGAACCAAGCTTGAAAACAATTTTCAGTTCGATAAAATATAAAGCTCGGTTCAAGCTCGACTTAGTTAGTGAAAAAAATAAAAATATCAAGTTACTTGACCTCGATTCGTGTTCGACTCGACTAAAGCTCGTTCAAGCTCGATTCAATTAATAATCACGCCAAGCTCATACACAATTTTTGAAACTCGTAAAAATCCAAACAAGCTTGAATAATACTATATCCGTCTCTACTCGATTCGTTCACACCCATAGTCAAACTATATATTGGATTCCAAATATGATCCCTCGTCATAATCGTGTCGCAGTATATAAAAATCCCAAAAAACCAGCAATACAATTCAGATACATAAACATTTCAACCGAATCTCTAAATCTGATCAACACTCAACCAGCTTTCGTTGATTTCATCGCAATCCACAAAACCCACTACATACAAATAGCCAATTTAACCAAACTCTTTATTCCAAAAAAGAAAATCTGAGCGACGAAAAAGAAAAAAGAAGAGGAACAATGTTAACCTGAAAATTTAGAAGAAGTCTTTGGCTTGGGTCTACGGGTATGGGCCCTCGCAGAGGCTGCAGATATTTTGCGGGTTGTTCCAGCCGCCATTGTTCTCCGACTGGCTAATCTGTTCGAGAAACTGAGTACAAACACACAGTGAGTGGGTCTGCTATGTGTGTTTGTTTTAAAAAGTGCTGAAAGATCTGGATGCAAATGGACAGTAAATAATCAATAGTGTAATTGAGAGTGGAGCGTGAAGCCGAAGGTGACCTGTATATTTTATGCTAAATTATTTTAGTATAGCAATTAGGAAGCAGTGTTACGAAACCATGTCTTAAAGATCTGGCCGCCTGGGCCTTGGCGATTGGTCGACTTTTTTATTGGTCTTATTTACCCTGTCGTGACATGCGGAATTAAACCTCTCGTGCCAAGTCAACCATGGATTAGCCCAGTGATACAGATATTATTCGAAATGACGAAATCCTGATTCGAATATTTGGAATGGTAGAGCTGAACTTTAAAAAATATAGAACTCCCAAGTGCTAAGTCTTAGGGATGATAATTTTGATCCACCCTGCCAAGTGCCAGCGAATACCCGTCTCGTCCCGTTTGGATCGCCCTACCCTCTTCGATGTTCAAAGTAACTCATACGAACATAATGTAGAACAGAATATAGTACTCCTTTTCATGGAAAACTCTCTCATTTTATAAGGAAAATTAGGTAATTCGAGTAGAATTCACCTCGTATTGTGAATAAGATTACTTGGTTGTCCAATTAGATAAATAGAAAAAAAATTCCCTCTGAATTATTCGAGTTTTTTGACTTTGCCACCTATACATTTTTTTTGGGATATTTACCTCCTGAAGTTCACGAGTTTAATACATAGCCTCCTGGGACTCGTCGTCGGTGAAATATTCCACTGAAATCTTATCATGTGGCATGCACGTAGGGGCAAAATTGTTATTTGACTCAAATTATACTAATGTTATTGCACTTTCCCATCGAAAACATTATGCTATTGTCACTTTGCCATATAAATTTTAATCAATTTACGCTTTGTCACCTCAATTAAAAAAATATAAAAAAATTATATGTATGTACATTTATTTTATATTCTTTTTTAATTTCTTGGTCAAAAATAATAAATTTAACTAGTATCCATTTCAATAAAATATATTATCAATACAATTACTCTTTTTTCACATCAAAATTAGGAAAAGTAACATTTTTATTTTGAATTGAAAAAACTTATAAATATACACCAGTATAAGTTTTATAATAATATAACGTATTTAAAAATTAATTTTATAAATTCAAGTAAATTTAAAAAAAAAGATAAAATTATTGCAACTTTAATGAATTGCATTATTTATATTTTTAAAATATTGCATAGATTTTTAACATACAGTTTAAACTCATTTCTACCTAATTTAGTCTATTTATTTTTGCTTAAGTTTGAACTAATTTACTAAGGAAAATTCATTCTAATATATTATAATTTGTATTTGCCTATGTATATTATATTATTTGCCTCAAAATGGATAAAAAATTGTTTATTATATTTATTAATTGTAAATTTGATAAAATAGATTAACATTAATTTCATAATTTTTTTAGCTTATAAACTAATAAAGTAAATTAAGGAAGTAAATTATAATTTTACAACTCTACAAGAAAGTGTAAAAAAAAGATTAGAAAAAATGGTCCCTTATAAAGTCTCTATTGGTCTTATATTCTTATTGTGTGTAAGCACATTTGGATCCTCGAAGGCAATCACTTGGCTATTCCCCTAATCTAACCCGGGAACGGACTGGAGGGAAGCGCATCATGGGGAATGTTCGTGTCTCATCGCAAGACTCATTTTGAGTTGTGGGTCATAGGGCTGGCAACTTTATCGACTCAAATAATCTTATTGATAATATATTTTATTGAAATAGATATTAATTAGTTAATTTTTTTATCAAGAAATAAAAAAATAATATATATATATATATATACACACACAATTTTTTTATTTTTTTTTAAATTGAGGTGGCAAAGTTTAGATTGCTTAAAGTTAATACAAAGTGCAATAATATTAGTATAGTTTGAGTCAAATGACAATTTTTCCCCCACATGCATGACACATGACAAGATTCCATTGGAATATTCCGCCGGCAGCGAGTCTCAGGAGTCAGGAGGCTATGTATAAAACTCGTGAACTTCAGTAGCTAAAGTGTCCCAAAAAAAGATTTAGGTGACAAAGTCGAAAAACTCAAATAGTTCATTGGGCAAAAAAAATTTCCTCTTAGATATATTTGTTTTATTTATTATATGTTTTTTACTATCAAATAAAATTAATTTTGAAATTCTACTGATTAGTTATAGACTAACAAAGTCCATATTCGTATTTGAGGTCATATCTAAATACATAATATTGTATATGAAAAAACTTTTAAAAAAAGGATTTATATTTAACCCCTTTTTTTTTAAACCTAAATAAATCTACAACGTTTACACTTTACACTAGGCTGCGGAACCATGGTCCATAATTCGAAATATTGGGCCTTTTCAACGAAGGCCCAAACAAAGAGCCGATTTCTACTACCACTGTCCATTTTCCACTGCAATACTAATCCTATATTCCGCGGTGAGTTTTTAATTCAAGTGAATCGGGCCAAGGTGATGGACGGGTCTCGGCTGAGTTCTAACTTCTGGATATCATATCCAAATTTGAAAAGCAAAACAGTTGTTCGCCTCCATGTGTTGGATTTTTTTCTTGATCAGATCCATGCGTTGTATCTAAATTTGAATTAAAGAAAAGAACTTTGGTATCGTTTTATATGAATTTATTATGTCCTCTTGTAAATAACTTTACTATTTTTTTTATAATTATTGAAAATATTTATGAAATGCTTTAATTAGAATTTATAAAAACACCTTGGATAAATTGTGCACCGAGGATGTAGTGTGAGTAGATTTCACAAATGTTCGATCCTATGTTGCTTGAAAAAAAAAAAAAAAGGGACGACCCTGTGATGTGGCCAATGTGGTTCAGGTTTTTTGATATTGTCAAGACAAACTCGACTTTCCAATTATGATTATTTTATACATTATTTAACTCCATATTATTTAATTAATTTCCTAATATTATCTAACTATTATCGGATCACAAATATAATTATTGTTGGAATTGGTTTGATATATTGGGTTTTGACCCGATTTTGACCAATTATTCAAGTGGGGTCATTTATTCTAAGTATGAAATAAATGAGATAAATGTCATCTACGCCACGGGTAGATGAGTTTAGCATTTTGAATTTCTCAAAACCAATATCGGGTGAATGAGAAATAAATGCATAAAGTTGACCACTTAAAATGCTTTTATATATTGAATATAAAAGAGGTGGGAATATGGAAAGACATATCCCACATAGGAAACATAATAAATGTTTGACTAGTTAATAAAGAGCTTCACCACTAATAAAGAGTAATCAAGTGGAACTCCTTATGGTACACCCTAGTGGACCAAGTCAATTTTGACTAGCCTTTGGCTAGCTCAAAAGGCACCGAGGATGGTGCGGAGCACCGCCGGAGCCAGGCCCGGGCCCGCGCACGTCGCACATAGTCGCGTTGGTGCTTTCGGCGCACTTCTGGTAGCGATCGACGGCCAAGATCGAGGCGTCTGCACGGACCAGGGGTTGCACCTAATCAAGAGGCACCAGAGCTCTATATAAACCAAATTTCCCAAAATTCATTTCAACACATCAATTTCGAATTCTGCTTCATTTTTTCTACATAACTTTGTCAAGAGAGTTCAAAAACATCTTAGTGTTTGCCGTACTTGCGATTTGTAGTGCAACTATCGCAAGTAGTTCGTTGTTGTATCTTGGGAGACGATTGCCGTATTAAAGTAGCCTAAGCACCGCGGAGCGGGCAATCTCGTCTTAAAGAGAAAGAGTCCAACTCTTTGCCTCGGCGTCTCGATTTTTACCGTTACTCTCTTCAATCAAGCTTTCGGCCATTCGGTATATACCAACCTGTTTTTCCCAACAGATTTAAGACGAGATTTTCGTCGTATATCAAATGGCTTCGACGTCTTCTTGATTCAAAGACCATCACCAAAGACCGGAAGAGAAAACCGAGAAGTTTGGGGTTCGGACTTCAAAAGATGGCAACGAGAAAATGTTGTTCTATCTACGACTCTACGAACCTTGCTCGTTTCGCTACGGAGGATGCCCCAACTGTGGGGGAAGAGGTGACTGATAAAGAGAAGAGGATGGCGTTCGATGGTTGGAGTCAAAGCGACTTCCTGTGCCGGAACTACATTCTCAACGGACTGGACAACACATTGTATAATGTGTATTGTTCGGTAAAGAAGTATAAAACGGAAGATGCTGGCACAAAGAAATTTGTTGTCGGCAAATTCCTTGAGTTCAAGATGGTTGACACCAAGACGGTGATCAGCCAGGTTCAAGAGATCCAGTTAATTCTGCATGATATAATTGCCGAAGGTATGGTAGTGAGTGAATCCTTTCAAGTAGCTGCTATAATCGAGAAGTTACCGCCTCTGTGGAAGGATTTTAAAAATTACCTGAAGCATAAGCGGAAGGAGATGGGGCTTGAAGACTTAATTGTCGGTTGCGAATTGAAGAAGACAATCGCAAGTCGAGATTAAGTCCAGCAAGCTTCCTATGGAGGAAAGCAAACTTGGTGGAGCGATGCTAGCAAGAAGAGAAAGCCCAGGAATAATCGAAAGCGGGGGACGGCTAAAAAGTTCAAAGGGAACTGCTTCAACTGTGGAAAGCCGAATCACAAGGCTAAAGATTGTCGTCTTCCTAAAAAGACCAATCGGAACAAGGTTCATGTGACCAATGACAAATCAGTACCAATTGATATGTCCGGAGAGCTTGATCTCTCGGTTGTTGTGTATGAAGGCAACAAGTCTTTACATGGTGGAGAACCCGAGAGAATGGTGGGTGGACACGGTCTCTTACACGCCACATATGCTCGACAAAGACATGTTCTCAACGTATACTCCTATCAATGGAAGGAAGCTATACATGGGGAATCATGCAACGTCTGAAATTGTTGGTCTCGGCAAAGTGGTGCTAAAGATGACCTCGGGCAAGGAGCTGACCCTCGTTGATGTCCTTCAAGTTCCAGACATTCGGAAGAATTTAGTGTCAGGATCATTGTTGGTTAAGACAGGGTTTAGATTAGTATTTGAGGCTCAAAAGTTTGTACTTATGAAAAATGGACAGATCATAGGGAAGGGGTACTTAGAGAATGGGTACTTCAAGATGAATGTAATGAATGTACTCCGAAAATTTGAAAGCAATAAAATTAATGCTTCTTCTTATTTGCTTGAGTGTTCAAATTTATGGCATGTTAGATTAGGACATGTGAATTTTAACACTTTGAAAAAGTTAGTAAACTTGGAATTACTACCTAACTTTAAAATAGATTCACATCACAAGTGTGAAATCTGTGTTGAGGCAAAAATGACTAAAACACCATTCCACTCGGTGGAAAGAGAAACAGAACCTCTAGAATTAATTCACAGTGATATATGTGATTTAAAGTTTGTGCAAACTAGAGGTGGGAAAAAGTATTTTATTACTTTTATCGATGATTGCACAAAATACTATTATGTATATCTTTTAAGAAGTAAAGATGAGGCCTTAGAAGCTTTAAAAAGCTATAAGAATGAGGTTGAAAATCAACTTAGCAAACGAATTAAGATAATTCGAAGTGATAGAGGTGGAGAATATGGAGCTCCTTTTGATGAATTTTGCTCAGATTCTGGTATTATTCATCAAACGACAGCTCCTTATTCACCACAATCAAACGGTATTGATGAACGCAAAAACCGAACTCTAAAAGAGATGATGAATGCTTTGTTGATAAATTCTGATTTACCTCAGAATTTGTGGGGGGAAGCAATTCTCTCGGCTAACCACATTCTTAACAAATACCACACAAAAATAAAGATAAAACTCCGCATGAGTTATGGAAAGATCGAAAACCTTCCTACAAATACCTAAAAGTGTGGGGGTGTTTGGCTAAAGTAGAAATACCTAAGCCAAAACAAGTCAAGATAGGGCCTAAAACAATCGGTTGCATTTTCATTGGATATGCAAATAACAGTAGTGCATATCGGTTTTTAGTGCACAAATCAACGATTTCAGATGTACAAGAAGGTACAATTGTTGAGTCAAGGAATGCTGTATTTTTCGAAGACGTGTTTCCTTGTCAAGAAAGGAAAGAAGCTAGTTCTAGCAAAAGAACACGTGATACTGCCGATGGTGATCATCAAAGTGATAAAGAACCAAGTCGCAGTAAAAGGGCCAAAACTACTCAGTCTTTTGGTCCAGATTTTCTAACATATGTGTTAGAAAATAAACCAAGGACAATTGGTGAAACATTGTCCATTCTAGAAGCTCCATTCTGGAAAGAAGCTATTAACAGTGAGATAGATTCCATTATGCAAAATCATACTTGGGAGTTGGTAGATCTCCCACCAGGAAATAAGCCTTTAGGATGCAAGTGGATCCTTAAAAGGAAATATAAAGCTGATGGAACCATTGATAAGTACAAGGCCATGTTAGTAGCTAAGGGATTTAAACAAAGAGAAGGCTTTGATTTCTTTGATACGTATTCACCTGTGACAAGAATCACATCTATTAGAGTTCTCATTGCTATTGCAGCATTGCATAACCTTGAGATACACCAAATGGATGTGAAAACGGCTTTTCTAAATGGTGAATTAGAAAAGGAAATCTACATGGAACAACCCGAAAGGGTTTGTTGCTCTGGACGAGAGAGAAGAAGGTGTGCAAACTCGTTAAGTCATTGTATGGCCTTAAGCAAGCTCAAAACAATGGTAGTGCGAAAAATTTGTGAGAACTATGTTGTCAAATGGTTTCAAAATTAACGAGTGTGATAAATGTGTTTACATTAAAGACACACCTAATGATTATGTAATTGTCTGTCTTTATGTTGACGACATGTTAATTATGGGTAGTAATCATGATATAATCATGAATGATAAGAAAATGTTAATCAAACATTTTGATATGAAAGATATGGGTATAGCGGATGTTATTAAGGAATTAAGATCTCTAAAACATCTAATGGACTTGTTTTATCACGATCTCATTATATTAAGACAAGATCTTGAAAGTTCAATGCGTATGACAGTCCTCCAGCTAAAACGCCTGTTGATTTAAGCTTACACTTAGCTAAGAATCAAGGCAAACTTGTATCTCAACTAGAACATTCTCGGATTATTGGCAGTCTTATGTATGTAACAAACTGCACACGTCCGGATATTGCCTACGATTAATAAACCGAGTAGATTTACGAGTAATCCTGGAAATGACTATTGGAAGGCATTGATAAGGGTTCTTAGGTATCTAAGACTCACATTGAATTATGGATTACATTACTCGAGATATCCAGCTGTATTAGAAGGATACAATGATGCTAATTGGATATCTGACTCAAAAGATTCCAAGTCCACAAGTGGTTTTATTTTTACCATTGGTGGTGGAGCCGTGTCATGGAAATCCTCTAAACAAACGTGTATAGCTCGATCCACGATGGAATCGGAATTTATAGCGTTAGATAAAGCTGGTGAAGAAGCGGAATGGCTTCACAACTTTTTAGAGGATATTCCTTGTTGGCCTAAGCCGGTGGCTGCAATCATGATACATTGTGATAGTCAGTCGGCTATAGAAAGGGCTCAAAATAGTATATACAACGGTAAGTCTCGACATATACGTCGAAGACATAACACCGTTAGGCAGTTGATCTCTAATGGGGTTATTACAATCGATTACGTGAAATCGAAAGAAAACCTAGCGGATCCGTTAACTAAAGGTTTGAATAGAGATCAAGTATACTGCTTATCGAAGGAATGGGCTTAAAATCCACAAAATAAGAATGTTCATAGCGGTAACCCAACCTTGTGAATTGGAGATCCCAAGACCTTGGTTCAATGGGACAACTAAGTTATGAATATTCAGATAAACACTTGGAGCATATTACAACTCATTCCCGTCCAGTGGAGAAAACCCGCTAAATGTGGTGAGGTTAAGTTATAAACTTTTAATGATTCCTATACTTTAAAGAAGTGGAGTATGGCGGGATACTCTTAATAGTAGATCACCTATATAAGTGTGAAGACGCGGCTTTCAACGAAACACTTATGAATCCAAGATGTTGTCCAGGGCCAAAATAGACACAACCGTGAGAACCAAATGGTGTTAGGAAAGATATTGTGTGGATGTTGTTGTTTTGGTTTACATAAACAGCTGAACAGTTCAAGACATCGTGTCACTATGCAGCCTAGTAAATCCGATAGCATTCCACTAAGGAAGGTTCAAAGCCACAAGCTACCACTCCCGATGCAATAGCTTTCCGCTTGAACTCTCTTAGTGTCTGCATTCCCATATGCATTTATTATTCATTCATGTGGGGGATTGTTGGAATTGGTTTGATATATTGGGTTTTGACCCAATTTTGACCAATTATTTAAGTGGGGTCATTTATTCTAAGTATGAAATAAATGAGATAAACGTCATCTACGCCGCGGGTAGATGAGTTTAGCATTTTGAATTTCTCAAAACTAATATCGGGTGAATGAGAAATAAATGCATAAAGTTGGCCACTTAAAATGCTTTTATATATGGAATATAAAAGGGGTGAGAATATGGAAAGTCATATCCCACATAGGAAATTTCATATTAAATGTTTGACTAGTTAATAAAGAACTTCACCACTAATAAAGAGTAATCAAGTGGAACTCCTTATGGTACACACTAGTGGACCAAGTCAATTTTGACTAGCCTTTGGCTAGCTCAAAAGGCACATAGTCGCATTGGGCGCTTTCGAGGCGCACTTTGCACTTCGCGCGCACGCACATCATCGTGAGGAGCTTTGAGGAGCCTTAAAGTTTTGGAAAATCAAACCAGGGTTCGATCCGGTGGCTCGGTGGCGTGGCGGGGACAACCTTTCGGGTGGCGATGACTTGGCGGATCGTACATACGTGGCGCTGGATCGTCGTCTTTCACCGACGGGCACCATGATCGACACGTCTATCCAGCGTCGGATGTATATGCCAAAGGGTGTGTTCCTTTAGACAGATATGCGATCAAACCATCGGATCGCATGTTAACCACGGGCGATCGGCGACTGGCCAAGATCGATCCGGACCGGGGTTGCACCCGATCTGAAGAGGCACCAGGAGTCTATATAAACCAGGACCCCGAATTCATTTCAACACATCAATTTGGTCTCGCTTCATTTTTTCTGCATAACTTTGTCAAGAGAGTTAAAAAACATCTTAGTGTTCGCCGTACTTGCGATTTGTAGTGCAACTATCGCAAGTAGTTTGTCGTTGTATCTTGGGAGATGATTGCCGTATTCCGTAAGTACCGTGAGCGGGGAAATCTCGTCTTAAAGAAAGAGTCCAACTCTTGCCTCGACGTCTCGATTTTTACCGTTACTCTGCTCAACTATTTTCAGCCATTCGGTATACACCAACCTGTTTTTTCCAACAATTATTTGGTTCGCCGACCAACGTTATCACACCAAGCCCGACCATACGGCCTAACAACCTAGGTATAAAAAGGTCCTCCTTGTTATTTGTAAGTATTATGAGTAAGTTACTCTTAATGTTGTCTTTTTTTTTCGAACGATAATTTTTTAATTAGAACAACTCAAAAATTGGAATTACAACTACAAACGTAGCCAACTGGCTATGAGCCGACTTGATTAAAGAAAAACCAAGCGGGAAATTGACAAGACCAATTCAGATCTACTTCACAAACAAAAACCTCCAACCAAAAACTAAGAATACTCCCATGCTGGGAGACCTCAACACTCCTTATATAATGGAGACTGTAAAACACTAAAAAACCAAAAATCAGGCACGACAACCACTTCGTACTACAGAACAGTTAAAATTGATCCGCCTACGAGTTTCACAAATCAACTGGAAAAAGAAAAAACACAAACAAAATAAGAAAACTACAACCTAGCAACAAAATAAAAACAAAGAGACAAAACAACAACCTAGCAAACAAAGAAAAAAAGGGGCTCTCCCTCCCCCAAATCCACCGCCACATCCCGGCACCCCGCTTCCCCCAAAACCCGGATCTCTAACCAGAGAAGAGAAATATTGTAAAAGAGTTCTAGCCGGAACAACCAGAAATTTTGACCAACCGGCCTTCATGGCAGTGCAATAGCCTGAACAACCACATGGTCACCATAATGGCTTCCATTCTCATGGGAAGAAAACAATTTGTTTGGGAGGGGAGGGGAGATCCGAGGAGGGAGGGGCAGCTAGTGGGGAGGGAAAAGAAGAAAAATATTAGGGTTTTGGTTTTTTAGAGAGAAAGGGAAGAAAAACAAGAAGAGAGAGAAAAATGGTCTCGACCCATTTTTTATTACTTCCTATGTTGTCATTTACTATTTAACTATTCTCCTACGCGTCTTTGATTTGAGCGTTGGATGAGCTTCCTTGGATAATACTAGGGCCCACCTAACGTTCTTTGATGTTATAGGCATGCTTTCGTGCGAAAAATATACCAGGCTCCAAAGAAAAATTGGATTAATATAACTCATCAAAACTTTGAATTTGAGTGATATGCGCTTAATTTCTAGCAGCATCATACATGCACATTATATATATATATAGGGTTTGGATCTGGTGAGTCCACATATCTTAGGTGAGTACACGAGATCAAATCTGAGGCATTGATTTAATTTTTAAATGGTTGAGATTAAAACATTTTACTATTTTTTAATTGATAACTTTATAAAAATAAGGACTTTTTGGTAATTTTAATTAATATCAGTTTTTGGGAGGGAAGTTATTTTTGGTAGTGGGCTAGAAATTAGGAACGGTTAAGAGGAACATGTTTATCTAAAATCTTGCATATCTTTTCCTCCCAAGTGTTCTCTCTGCAAACCATTCCTAAATTCATCCCTATCGTGAGAAAAGGCCGTCCTCTTCCTCCATGGCTTTCCGGAGCTCTGATACTCGTGGCGCCACCAGATGCTTCACCTCTCCGCCAAGGGCTACCGCACCATCGCCCCCGACCTTCGTGGCTATGGCGACACCGATGCTCCGCCTTCCGTCAAAACCGTCCGGGTTACGGAGACCGCTTGTGACTACTTCTATATGTGTAGATTCCAGGTAATTAATATTTATTTTTCATTTTTTCAATTTCATCAATCATCACTCATTACCACTTAATTATATGTCTTGATTGCTTAATTAGTTTTTGTTGTTTTCCCTGGAAGCGATCTTTGTTGTTGAGGAATCATATTCGTCCAAAAAGTTAGGGCAAAGAGAATGAGAAAATTAGCAAAAGCATAAAGGGTTTCAACTTAATTACCATGTGTACCTAATTGGCGTGTATCCATATGGATCTAAACTGAACCCAGAAATCTTGATGAAAAAGACAATAACAGTTGATTTTAATGTCTTTTTTATTTTAAAAAAACGAAGTCTGGGAGATTGCTTTAATGAGAGTTTAAAATGCATATTACTGCTGATAACTTTGCTTATTTATATTGTATATTATGCTTATGCATGTTTTATATTATGCTTTCAAACAGGAGGTAATTAGTATTGCCATATTTTTTCCAAGTCTGGGGGATTGTCTATTGATGTTTTTCAACTGCTTATTGGTGTTGACAATTACGCTCATGAATGTTTTCTATCATGCTTATGCATGTGTTATAGTATGCTTATGTTTTATTTTGTTTTATGCTTATAAATGTTTTGTTTTATTAATAAATGCTTTTATTAAATGACTAGTGTCTCTTTTTTGTGTTAGATTTTCTGTTGGAAATGGCAAAAGAGAGTAAGAAAAGGAAGGCCGCATCTATTGACGATCATGCAGAGGCGAGTAATAAGGAGGTGGGAAAGAATAAGGGGAAAAAGTGATAGATGGTAGTAAGGGTGCTGAAGAGTCCGAATATCCTAGGTTTTCTGATTAGTGTCGTATTTATTTTCGTTATTTTTAGATACTGTAAGCAGAATTCATTTGCTTTTGTAAGCATAATCCAATTACTTTGTAAGCAAAATTCAATTGCTTTGCAAGCAATTATTTTCAGAGTATTTTATACTGTTAGCAATTATGTTCATGTTTTTATTCATCCCTTCTTTTGGAGTCATATTTTCGTCATATTTCGGTATCCAGTTCCAAGATGAATCCGATGTTATTTCAATCTGCTGTTGCGGCATATGTGCAATCCCAACTGATTCAAACAAAAAAAAAATTAAGTATCGTTTAGAATATGCATAAGCATATAATTATGCACATGTAAGCAAATGTATAGTCATATCTAAGCAAAGTACTGGTTAGAACAAATAGGGACGTAATCAAAATTTTTGAATACATACAAGCTAGCAATAGTGCATACATAAGCAATATTTCGTCTAACCCAAGCAAAAATCTGGGTTGAAAAAACCAATGATTGAATGAATGGAGAATTCATATAAGTATAAGTTTTTATTTTTTTGCATAACATGATATTTCTTATCAAACAAACTATAATTAATCCGAGGGTTTAAAACACAAGAAAAATTAAGCAACATTTTGCATACGTGCGAGCAAATATATAAGCACCTAAAAGCAACATTCCGATCATATCAAGAAATTCTTTTTTATAAAAAATAGGGATGAAGAGATGAATTTACGTATAACTTGATATGTTTTGCGTATTCGCAAGTCTGTCATAATTACAAGCATGTACATAAGCACAAATAAGCAACATGTCACGCATAAGCAACTTGTCTGGGTAAACAAAAAAAATGGAATGATGAATCTAATGCTTGTTTTAAAAAATGCGAATCAAACTTTAATTGGATTCGGTAAAATGGACAAGTATAAACAAAAAATTGGAATGATGATAGGATGATTTGTGCAACGATTCGGTGGATTAATTGTGATTACAAATTTGATGGTAACTCATCCTATTTTCATGGGATTTACTAGATTTAGCCAACCCCCTATTTTTATGTGGACCGATTTACCCCCATTTTGACTTTATCACATAATTCATCAACATTAATCGGGTTTAATCTCAACCATCGAAATATGTAGATTTGTGGCTTGATGCAGTCTTATGTACTCATATAATAAGGGGTCCTATATAACCCCCCCTATATATATAAACTTTATTTGTAATCGACTCTTTGGATTTATGTAAATTATGTTAAAATATTTAATACATGTCATGAATTTAAAAATAAAATAAAACATTTGAAGCCAATTATGTGAATGCAATTATATATACTTTACTGGGCCGTCAGTACAATATATAAACAATTGCAGTTTCACATGCTTCTCCAGTTTTTTGCAATCTTATCTTCTGTTTTTCTTCTTTTTTTCTCTTACATGCATTATCCTCGCTCTGATATTCTTGCTTGATGATTAAAGTACTTTTAAATATTGTCGATACAATAAAATTGATATTAAATGACAGACAAAAAGGACCACTTTTTATTTTTTATATCTTTAATTATAAATACTTTTTTAATTACAATAATGGATGTATATATATTTTTACTACTACTACTAATTAAAATTATCTTAAGTTGTCATTGTTGATAACTAATGAGTAAGGCTAAAATGCATAATTAGTCCACTAATTTATACCCAGTTGCACTTCCGTCCACTAATTTGAGTATGACAAAATAAGACATTAACTTGTAATTTATTGCACATTAAATTCCAATCTCTATCGACAATTGAGAAATCAACCGAAATTGCTGCCAAATTTTGGGGATTTCAATCCATTTAACCATTTTTAGTGAGACAACTGACATATTCAATGTACTACAAATTAGAAGTTAGTTCCTATTTTTTCACACTCCTAAATTAGTGGAAGGAAGTGCAAGTAGCTAGGTATAAGTTAGTGGACTAAATATGCAATTTAGCCAATGAGTAATGACATTCAAGTGAGAATGAAAAGTTTTATGTGTAGATCATTTTTCTGAAAAATATGTGTAGATCATTTTTTTTAATAAGTTGAGAGTACTGTTTGAAGGATTAGGGATAAATTTCAATGAAACTGAACAATATCTGGTTCGAACCGCGATAACATCTTTACAAAGAATGAACGATACCAACATATGTATATATCATTAATAATAGGATTTGTTGTCATCAAGCTGTGTCACAAAACGTACATATAGTATGTTACAAGGTTTCAAGATTGTCAACTCAAACTCAATTTTTTCCACCACTAAATGTATGAAGAGACCAAACCGTATTGGCGTATTGTCCGTTATGATAACTTTTGCAGTGTTGCCTTTTCATTTTAAGTTGTCAAGTACATATATGTATATTCTTTCAAAAAATAAAAGGTAAATATATGTATATAGTACTAATTTGGCAAAAGTTGCATAACAGTTAAGAACAAGACGCAGAGCACATTGATTAATGATTAATGGACAAAGGTTGATAATTTAGTTTTAATTTTGAGTTGAATCTTTTATTTTACATAATATATATATGCACGTGTGTGTTTACAATACTTTTTCAAATATCTTCTCAAAGAAAAAAAAAACTTTTTCAAATATAAATTAATATTTATCATTATTTATATGTGATATACATAAACTATTACAAAATATAACACTAAACTGAAATATATACCATGAGTAATTAGAAGGAACTTCCCCACATTACTATCCATGGAAGTGGTCTCTGTCTAAGCATGTCTGCATATTAAGTGCCGATATCATAAGTTACATATAAAATTATGATTATACAAACTTGCCCCTTTGATATGATAAAATGACTACTTCAGGACAGGACCCGCGGCCTTTTTATTTGGATCCCGACCCGACTAATTGAAGGGATCCGGGTCGACTCCAAACGTCTGGACCAGGGGCGGATCCATGTGGAACAATGGGGGTACAACTGTACCCCCAAATTGAAAATATCCAACAGCAGATTTTAGTTAAAAAAAAAATTAATACTAAATTTGTACCCCTATTTTTACAAAAAGAATTAAAAGATCCAAATAAAACAATACAATTCCCCAATAAAATTTCAAAAATCAAAAGTTTGACTTAACAATTTGAATAAATAACAAAAATAAAAATATAAAAAAAGCTAATGATATCAATAATTTACCAAAACTATATTTTGTTGTCTCTTGTTTTCTTAATTTCTCTAATTATTTCTTTTATATATGTGTATTAAATTTTCATGTACGATTACATGATCAGCTCTTATAAAATTTTAAACAGTGCACCCCGATTTTCAAAATCCTCAGATCCACATCGTCCGGACCATTCATGTCACGTGCTATTTGATCACATGTGTCATGCATGCAACTGTACCAAATACTATAAATATATAGTCTCCACTGTTTCACATATACTAGAAAATTAAGGTCTTGTAGATGTTACATCTAGTGCACATATATTTGGTGTTCATCTATCGGATAAGTGTCCCACTACTTATAAATTAAAACACTTGTAAATTATTCATGTAAAAAATGGGACATTTGTCATTCATCCATGCACCAAGTGTAATGTACCTGGTGTAACATGGATAATACTGAAAATTAAAATGCACTTAAAGTCAAAACTCATATCATCTGTTTCGTTAATATTTCTACATGATTCGAACTGACTTAAGTTTTGAATGTTTATAGGTGAGGTACATCCCAACAAGCCTAACACTTTGCGATCGATTTCAAGTTAGAAGCATCTGAACTCAAATGAGCTCATGTACACAATTATTTATATATCAAATCAATAAAGCATGACTCAAAAGTCCAATGCGACATCTAGAAGAGTGTAAATTAAATAACCAAGAATATATATAGCAGCCTTTCAAGTGCGCCCATGTAAAATTAAGATTATTAAAACTAGGTACATTATTACCAAGAATATAGAATCAAGAAAAAGACCAATAAGGCTGAAACATGGGATATGGGAGAAGTCATAAAGTGGCAACTCACTTTGGTTTCTGATTACAGAAATCCAAATTCTTTATTACCATATTAAGAATGTCTGAAAGAATTTGCACTAACTCAAACACAAATTGCCTGTCCCATGTGTGTTGTGGAGCTCCTTTATGCCCTTATCATTAGTACCCATTTCTAGTCCCAGAATCTCTCAAATTGGCAAAAGCCCCAATTTTTCTATGTTAAATAATGCATGCAAAAGAAGATCCTAATAATTACATAGCCCATCTTTTAAATTTTTTTTCTTCTTAATTACCCTAAGTGCAAAAGATGGATATATTCTCCATACCAAGTATGGGAAAAATGTTCAAACAGGAAACCCTAGAATTACCTTTAATTCCTCTATTAGTACTGTATGTATGACAACTTGAGTTGGGACCACATGCAAAAGTTTCACTACAACTATAATTTTATGTCTGACACAAGAGAAGAAAAAAGCAAGTTTGCACTGTTTAGTTCAAGCTATCCAACCAATCAAGAATCAAAAACCAATACCAAGCATATATGGGACCCTCTAATAACGTGAGAGACTTCGCTTAACACATTAGAATGACTGTCAAGTTAATTTATAGTTTTATGTTTTATTTCTCTCTGTCTACCACAAAATATGTGTGGTACATAGTACATATCAGTTTAACCATAGAAGTCGACACATGCATGAATCTAGCTAGCAGAATATATGAAAATAAGATATTAGTTCTTAAATAAAAACAAAATAATCTCTCTTTAAACCAACAATAGATTACATCATTAATTCCCAACCGTTGTTTTTGAAGAAAATAATACTACATATGTAAAGATATTATGTTTGACCTCATATTCCAAGTATCTTATAAATACATAAAATCTACGTTATACACTTGGCGTGTAGTGATCATGATATTTAAAATATAAAATGATATACCGATTGGAGTAGAAAACCAATGTGCCTATCAAGGCTGAGTAGCCTTTGTGAACTTCCTCCGTAAAGAAAGTGATCTCTAGTTCATATTTTGTATTCCACTTCGTTGAATGATTGACACATTTTTATATATGATAAGCATGTGATGTTGATATTGTAGATGTATTTACACATGTCAAGTGGAATAGGAAGTGAGACATGAAATTGAATTCCAACTCAGTCCATGTTATTAGCTAGCCTAAATAATCACAAATTCTTGTTTTTTTGATAATCCTGATACATAGGCGTAAGCCAGACTAATCCTGGACCTGCCAGTGCTAAAGATCCCTTGACCTATCTGGATGTAAATCGAGGGATGTGCCCGAGCGGCAGGGTCCTGAGGGAGAGAGTCAATAGAATTCGCCTCCCAAAACAGATCCCCACAATATTTCAGTGAGAATTTGCTCTGCATACGGGATTCAAACCTGCATCGCCAGAGGAATGCACCCCACACCACCTCAGTCCTTACCAACTCAGCTATGCCCGGGGCATGCAACCATCACAAATTCATTTTTTTTTGTTAATAAGTTGGGAGTAGTAGTTGAAGGGAGGAGATAAATTTCGAAGAAACTGAAAAATACAGGGTTCGAACTCTTGTCAACACTCTTACAAAAGATGAGCGATACTACTTGAACTACAAGATCGTGACATTCACAAATTCTTAATACACATTCTGCTTTATTCTGTTTCTACTATTGGAAAAGAACTAAAAAGCCTAAGCTACAACAAAAGAAAGGGAGAAAAAAAAAGGAAGAAGAAGAGTTGAGGGGCAATGTAGGTGGGGGTCAGTTTTGGCTGAGCTCTCTCTGCCCTTCTTTCATGCCCCATTTCTCTGCACTTTTGCACTCTCTCTAAACATATCTTCATCAGGTCCAGTATTATAGAGTTTATTACATACTGAGAATATGCTTCTTAACACTATATATATGGCACTCTTCTCTTTTAATTCCCTATCAAACAAAAAGTACCTCTCCTCATCAGTAATATTTCCTTTCCAATCTCTTTCATTCTCTCTCTATCAACATAAATAATTAATGGCAAGAATGTCAGACCCCCTCATAGTTGGGAGAGTAATTGGGGATGTTCTGGATGGTTTCAGTCCAAATACAAAAATGTTTGTCACTTACAATGGAAACAAACAGGTCTTTAATGGTCATGAGTTTTATCCTTCTGCAGTTGCTATCAAACCAAGGGTTGAGGTTCAAGGAGGTGACATGAGGACTTTTTATACTTTGGTAATTCATTTTGATTATTATTATTTCCAACTCTTCCTTTTGTTTCTTTCACTAATTGTGGATTAATTATTCATGTCCTTGTTTTTTATGAATTTATTATTGCAGGTTATGACTGACCCTGATGTTCCAGGCCCTAGTGATCCATATCTCAAGGAACACCTCCAGTGGTATATAGACACACATATATATATATATATATTTATTTATTTATAGTACTATAACCACTTATTAACTGCTACTAATTATTTCAAAAAGTTGTAAAAGAATTTTTGGAGTCTTATCATGGGCCAAAATTAAAGATCATTGTAATGAAGTACTAATTAGTAAACATAACATGTATGCATGTACATGCCATGACCAAACACACTAGCTATAGGGCCCATTGAAAAGTCTGAGAGTTGATAATATCCAGAAAATAGTAAAAAGTAAAAAATGAAAATGTGCCTCATGTTTTACTGAAACAAGATCATGTTTTAGCCCATTTTTAACAAGTGAAAAAAATATGTAATAATAAAACAAAAAACACAATTGACAAAGAGATAGAATGAAGAAGTCAATTTCTATTCAAAACCCTAGCTCAAATTTGCAGATAATCATGAAATAGCTGTTCAGAGTGCAAACCATTCACAAAAAAAAAAAAAAAAAAAAAGAAAAAAACTTGTACTAGTAAAATATAGAGTATGAAATTCGTGCTTTAATTTGTCACTAATATTTTTCTTTTTGTAAAAACCTATATATGTTACTGCAGGTTAGTGACCGACATCCCAGGCACAACAGATGCCACATTTGGTAAGAACATATGATCACACTGTACACACCCATATTTACACACACAAATTAAAAACCACTGTGAAAAAGAATTATATTGGGCCGGGTTATAAATAGGCTTTTTTTGTTCTTGAACAGGAAAAGAGGTGGTAAGCTATGAGATTCCAAGGCCCAATATAGGAATCCATAGGTTTGTGTTCGTTCTGTTCAAGCAAAAAGGCAGACAAACAGTACTTAAGAGCCTGCCTACCTCCAGGGACCACTTCAACACCCGCCGTTTCGCCGCCGATAATGAGCTCGGCCTCCCCGTCGCCGCCGTATTCTTCAATGCACAGCGTGAAACCGCCGCCAGAAGGCGCTAAATGGGTCCATCGCCGGCCATTCTAAATCAACGGAACATTTGGAAAAAAGAAACTATTACTATTATTATAATAATAATTGTGTGAAGAAATTTGGAGAACTCTTTATCTAGCTATCTGAACTTATCTGTAATTTTTTTTCCACTAAAAGACAGTGAATCGGGTGTTGCTTAGTTTCTTCTTTGAGATTTAGTCTATGTAACTTGGCCTGTCTGTCTCGACAGATAGTCAGGGTGTTGTCAAATATGACTATCATGACGATATCTTTACCCAAAAATATCATTGGTTGATATTTCCTGAAAATTGGCCTTTTTTGCTTTCACTATTTGTGTTGTGGCTCCTTGATGTTCCAAAACGGCAATTTTTTTTTGTCGTAAGCATATTTACTGATCACTATGTTAACTTCATTCTATCAATCTTTGCAACAATAAAAATGATAAAAGTATGAGAGGTTTCGCTAATTTAATTAATTTCGTGAGATGAATCTTGAAATAATACATATTAGCTAGCTCATTTAAATTTGATTATAACTTGATTTGATTAGTAAAGTGAATTGAGTCTGTCTCATGAATTTATATCATGAATATGTGGCATGAGACTTTCTAATAATATTATAAAAAAGTGGCACAAACCCTATAGCTTACAATATATCCAAAACTGATCCTTTGTGTTTATGTTTTGTTGTATTATATCATTGTTCTATCTATTTTAGGGTTTAGGGTTAATTTTGAAAAGAGAAGTTATTTAATTAAAAAAAAACACGAAAAGAAACAAGAATCTATAACTCAAATCATTAATTTTGTAGACATGGACCTTTTACAAAATTGTGACTGTTGCTATCTTGGAACATTTGATCCTAGGAAGGTAACAATTTGCCTTTTTATAAAGAGTCAAAGACCATTTCTGTGGACTAAATTGAAATTGGGTTCAAACCCAATTTTCAAGTCCAAGTTCCACTTTTAAGTGTTGCAAAATGATTTTTCAAATTTATTGATTTTTAATTGTCTAAATTTCTATTATAATATACATTTGGAAATAAAAATATATTTGATTATAGTTTTTGAATTAAGTGTATATAGATTTGCATGATTGTAGTGAAATTTTATTTGGTTATAATTTTTGAAGTATTTCTGAACATAGATTTGCGTGATTATGGTAAAAATATGTTTGGTTGTTTTTCTAAAATAATATTTCCACAAAAAAGAATGCCTTCATTTCGACTTAGAACGTACTTTCCTAAAAAAATAAACTCATTTTCCGGAATAGTTGGAAAATGGAAAATATCTTTTGAAAACACAATCATACATGTGTTCAATTTTTGGGTAATGAGTCACTTAATTGAAGGTACATTATACATAGTTAATAACCATATAATTTAATAATTCTGGCCATATATATATATATATATTTCCTATATATATATATATTTCCTATATATATATATATATATATATATATATATCCAATGAGACCACATTTTATGGATAGACAGCGTGAACTAATCTCAACTCTCCATATTTACATCAAATGCTAGGAATAATTTGGGATAATAATACATTAACTATTTAATTAAATCCCTAATTGTCAAACAAACATGTGGGGACCGTCCAACTATGGAATCAGTTAGGGGGAGAGAGAGAATCACGTTGGGGCGAGAGACAATCATGCACGTGCTCTGCAATGCAGTACTATATATTTAACATATATCTACTGTATATTTAACACTATTGTACTGTATGTTTAATATAAATTTACTACATATTAAAATTGTCAAACAAAAATATGTAGGGACCGTGAATTAATGAATCAGTATAGAAAGAGAGAAAATCACACTCATTAACATATGTGGACCGTGAATTAAGTAAATCAGTTATAGAGAGAGAGAATCACACTCATTATTATACTATATATTTAACATATATTTACTGTATATTTAACACTATTATACTGAATGTTTAACATATATGTACTGCATATTAAAATTGTCAAACAAAAACATGTGGGAATCGTAAATTAAGGAATTAGTTGACAAGATTATTTTGAGCAGACCAATAATTACGATTTATTACGGTATACCAAATAACAATAATTAAATAATCAACAACTAATAGACACAAATCAATTAACTAAATTACTATACAGTAAATTATGTCTAACTATACAAAAAAATCAAGCCATGTATACAGTAAACTATGTCTAACTATACAATAAAACCAGACTATCTATACAGTAAACTATATATGTCTAACTATAAAATAAAATCAGATTATCTATACAGTAAATTATATATGTCTAACTATAAAATAAAATCAGACTATATATACAGTAAACTGTCTAACTATACAATAAAATCAGACTATGTATACAGTCGCCCTCGACGCGCTGTTCACTTTTTCTACCTCTTTTAGCCTTGATTTACAAAACACCATTTCTGGTACTAAAACCAAAAGTAAAGTGTTAGTGCAGAATATATAAAAAACATACGGTAAAAATTAACTAAATAAGCATCAAAACACATATAAATATTCAGCAAAATCTCCTAATTTTTTCAAAAACCATCAACCATCTTATTCAACAAAAAAAAAAAAACATATAACCGCCATTAGCAAAAGCTTAACTCACCATCACCGAAAAAAAAGTACATGAAACATACAAAACCCTAATTAACAATTTTAACTCGGAATCGCATCTCCCCAAAACACAACAAAATCGCAATAAAAAATAAAATAAAATAAACCCTAGACTTTCACAATTAAATTCGAAAATAGTTGGGAAAAAATATTACCGTCTTTCACTTCGCTGAAGAAGATGATGTGCCGTTCAATCTCAACGGAATTCTCAAGTCACAGTCAATCTCCTACCCACTCTCGCTCGGTTTCACGAACCAAAACCTCAATCTAGTATGCAAATAGAGCTTCACTTCAATGTCGTAAGTGTTGGAATCCACGGTCGTGAAAATTCGAAAAAAAAATGGCGAGCGATTTGGGGAGATGAACCGATTTGGGGAGTTACCAATTGGGGTGAAAACTACTAATAAGAAAATGACCAACCTACCCTTATTTAATTTAAAATAAAATAAAAAAAGCCACTATATCAGCCACATCACAACCATCTAAGATTTTAAATCTGATGACAGGATTAGTCCACACTGTCTTACCTATGAAATGTGGTCTTATTTGATCCAATTCCTATATATATAGTGGGCAAATACCATCGGAAGGAAGCCATTGAGGGGAAAAAGTGAGGAATTGAATTTACAATTAGTTATATTAGCAATTTACATTTAGTTAAATAGTGGGCAAATACCTGTTCGCCTTATTTTTAGCTCCACCGCAAGTGTACGGTGTAGTTTATAGAATAGAGTACGCAAGGTCGTATCCACGGAGACTAATAAATTAGTGCGCTAAGTATTGAACTAAGATAGTCTTATTTTTATTTAGACGATCGAAATTGGATGATTGTTGTATTGAGATTAAGACAATTTAAATCACTAAAACACAATATTAAGATAATACAAATGATAGAAGTATCAAGATAATGAAATGGATTTCCGAGTTAAAGTTTCGATTAATAATCCTCTTGTTATCCGGTTTAATCAAGCCACGTTATTATCAATATTCCTATAAGACGATCACAAAGCTATTTTATCCTCCTTCTCGAGATGCATATAAAACGTAGATTGAAATACTTATGCTAGCATCTCTACTCAACATGAAGCATTCAACTCCCAAAAGTTTAAAAGATCAAATATCCTCACAAATATTTACAAACCTCTCGATTCATGCAAATATTTGTGTCGAGTATTAAAGATCTAATATTGAAACTCATCTCTCGAATTATGAATCAATATATCAAACAAGTTAAATCATTGATCAAGTGATAAAACAAGAATAAGCCCAAAATACTCAAATAGGCTTCAAGATAATAACTTCAACTAAGATTAAAACATCCAACAAGAGTTCATTAATCTACTTCCAAAACCCGAAAATCTCTTGAGTTTAGCTACATATGATTTCTAAACAACTCATAAACAAATTGTTCAAAGCCATTACAAATGAAAATGAAAGATTGAAACTAAAAGAGAAGCAAGAAAAACTTAGGAAAGTTGACAATCTCTAGATATATCTCCGTTCTTCAAGCTCCGATGCAACCCGATTGTCTCATTGATGTCTTCTTCCAAGAATAGACCCTTGTCTTGTGTTGTAGATCCCAAAAATGCCAGAAATTTCTTGTGTGCGCCCCCCAAGAAGCCTTTTTATACCCACCTTTCAGTTTAGGGCATAATGTCGCAGACATGGGATTCAGCAGCACAGACGCACGGTGGTGCGTCGGAGCACGGGCTACCTGTGCGTCATCTTGTTGAAATCTTCCAATCTCTGTAGAGCGCACGAGTGGTGCGTTGGAGCACGGGCTACCCGTGCGCCATCCCGTTGAAATCATCCAATCTCTGTAGAGCGCACAGGTGGTGCGTCGGAGCACATGCTACCCATGTGCCATGCAGAAGCTCTAATTTTCTTCATTCAGGGGTGCACGGGTGGTGCCTAAGGCACGCCCAATCCGTGCGCTCCCTGTATTTTCCTTATATGCTCATCTTTTGCTCATTTTGGCTTAACTTTTCGTATGTTCACTCAATTCTCCGTGTTTCCACTTTGCTCTGCTCGTAATTATATTCAATTTGCTTCAAATGTCATGAAATTCCTATAAAATAAGCAAAGTGTAATATCTTTTCCACAAGGAGTGAATATGTAACATTTTACGCGAGTATATGCATGTTTACTCATCATTATAACCAGAAATATGCCTCAAAATATATGCAAAACTCACACCTATCAAAATCCCCCAAACTTACGCCGTTGACCATCCCGATCAACAATTTTGAAAACACGATAGAGCACAACAGGGAGATAAGAATAAAAGCGCACACAAAGGATCCAAAAAGAAATTCATATTGTTCATCATGAATGTCAAGCAACAAACCAATCAAGCCTCAAATATCTACTCGAAGGGCACACATCAAACAAAACATGGTGAAATGCTCTGAATTACGACCCTAAAAGTTAAGTGTATACTCTCATCTTCACAAGGATATAGGACGTGTTTACGCTCAAATCAATTCGATGTCGCAAAATTACCATAGGCTTGCAATTCGTCTCATATCTCCGCCACTAGAGTGTATGCAATTTGTGAATCAAAAAGAACTTTCTCATTTGGTTGTAATGATTACTCTTTAGTTTGGGTAGGAAATTTTGGATAAAGTGACTCAAACTCGAGTATATAGACCGATGAGCATATCAATCATCTACATTACAATCCCATATGCTACTCCAATCATCCCTCATTTTATCAACTTTATTTATCTCCATTTCCTTTCTTTCTTTCTTTTGAGAATCGCCTCAAATTACAATCCTTCGCCCCCCAAGTTTATCAATTTTTTTTTATTTTTTTTTCATTTGTGAATTTTCAACACTTCTTTTTCAACTCCTTTCCTTCCTCTTTTTGTTCCATTTAACCAAGTATGCCCACTTATCCTACTTTTCAATTCCCACCCATTCAGCCTCATTCATTCCCTTTACTCAATGCTTATACATTCGAGTTTAAGGTGATGTATATATTAAGATCAAGGGTTAAATTTTGTGGTTATCAAAGAAATAGGCTATATGCTCAACTTGGCTAACTAGGAATTTCAACATCTTTAGGTAGGTAAAAGGCTTGAAAGGCTAGCAAAGATGGTCTTTAATCACATTCACAATTCGCATACAACATGTGGCCTTGACAGAGATACCCAAACAAGTTCTAGAATTTTAACAACATGAATGATACACTCAAATCACAACAAGACTGCAAAAGATACAAGCAGTAAAGGCTCAAAAGCTCACAGACTTGTAAATATGTAATTCAAAGCATCAAACCAAGTTTTCCAAATCAACATGCTCAATGTTATCTATTCAAGGCTCAATCAACTCATAACCAACATCCAATCCCAACAATATAAATTTTCACTCAACACACAAACAACAAGTTGCAACATGCCCGGTCAACTCACTCTCTAACATCTAAGAAAGCAATAAATGTGCTAAAGCCATAAACGTGCTTCTAATGCAATGCAACCTAGAATGCTCTATATGCAACTATATGAAAACACACAACAATGCAATGGATATTTTTTTTATCTACAATTTTCAAATATCAAAATACTACTTCTCCCCCAAACTTGAATGAAATTGTACCTTTTTTATCGAAAGGGGAAAAATAGAATTTCAATAGTGAAAAGTGGAGATATACCTGAATCACTGTGGTGGCGGCGGTGGGAAGTGGCCTTGTGAGATGTGCCACATTTGTAATTGTTGTAGCACTTGCCACGTCTCCTCGGACCTCCTATCATAGTTCTCTCGGAATGTGAGGAAATCAGCCCGATGTTGCCGCAAATCCTCCCTCTGTTGCCTCAACTCTTCTCCTTAATGGCGCAAGTTCTCCCCAAATGCACGTAACATATCTTGAAATTCATTGCCTCGTTGGGACGTTCCACCATAAGAGGTTCCGGGACGATCCCCACTATGTGAGGGTCGGGGGTAATCGCCTCCATGTGAGGACTCGGGAATGTCATAGCCAAGTTGGAGGTGATGAGGTTCCACCCCCATTTCTCGTCTGTGTAGCTCATTCTCCTCCGCCACCATATCTTCTTCATCCTGGAAACCTTCAACTCTGCGCCTTTTCCTTGCATCTATAGCCTCGTAATTCGGTTATGTGCGTCGAGTTCATTAGGAAGTTGGTGGTGTCCGCCAATGTATCGACCGTGTGGTGTATGGCGGGTTAGGCAACTAAATGCAAAGACCTTTCTTCCTCGTAGAAGTACCAATGTGTTGTCTTCATTTGCTATGAACTTCATGTGGTGCAACGATGCCAAATTAACCCGAGTGCTGCCCGGAATAGGCTCCAAACCTCGGAAATCGACGTTGAAATGCCGGGCAATAGGGGTAATGAGGCCCCCTATAGAAATCGTACCCCCTTCTCGCCTAGCTAACTGTTCTACTTGCTCTGCGAAATTGACGGCTGTGTTGTAGGGTGTATTTGTGAGCATACACCATAGTAGATACAACTCCTTAGTAGTCATCCCGCCAATATTTTCTCGGGCAAACACGGAGGATGCAGTCACGCGTTGTATGTAATGGAAAACTGGATTCCGGATCCAAGATGCTTTGGCGGTCCGTGCGGCATACAACATAGGCCCCGTTTGTGGTGTTTCCACCAACATTCTCCAAAAGTCATATTGATCATAATTGGGCATCGGTCGGAAACGAGTGTTCGTTGAAACCTCAAAAATGGTGTTCAATTGGGTAATAGATAGTTGTCTACGAACGTTCCCAACCGAAAGCGTATCATATATGGTTCAAAAGTCCCGCTTTGTTTGAGTACTTCTACGGTACTCAAAAACTCCAATGTGAATCGTTTAAAGGTCGGCCACCTTCGGCTCATGAAATTGGTCCATCCGACCTTTGCGAAGAGACGCCAAACGTCCTCATGTATCCCCAAAGTTTGGGTACAGTCATCGTGGGCATAGCGGGATGGAGCTATTTGGCGACCAACCAAGCGATTCCATCGCCAAGATCATCTCGTTTGTCAATACAACCCCATATGCCGCGGATTAGGTCTACCTCTCGGCGGTGCCACGCCTCGTTGTGCCGCCTCACGTGCACGCCTCCTTCCACCCTGGGGATTTCTTCGCCATGAAGGATTTGTACCGAAATACATTCCATTAGCATCCCAAGATCATCAATGGCAACAACAAAGTAGGGTATTAAAGATAAAATATTAAGTGATGCAAATGCACTTCCCTACTTCACTTTGATCGATCAACTACCCCAAGCAAGCAAGAATTATGGCCATTCTAGAAAATTATTAACCAAAAGCTCAAACAATCATTGGCCATGCCTCATTCATTTATATTACATTCAAATATACCTCAATTACACAAGCCCACCAAGTGTTTGATAAATTGCTTCAAAGAGTAGTTCAAACAATTCATAGCAAAAATATCAAAATAAGCACCTATCATGATCCCTAATACATAATGGTCAAAGAATTCACAAGGAGAAACGGTGTTCTTACCAGAATTCTCTAAATGAGACTCGAAATAGATAACTTGAACCCTAGGTGCTCTTGCTCAAAATTCTTCAAGCAAACTCGAATTCAATGTAAATTGGAGTTCAAATGTGATGGGGGAGGGATTAAATGGATGAATTTGAGTGATAGTTTGGGTGATTTTTGAAGAAAGTGGGGGAAAGGGAGGAGTGTGCGTTGAGGGTGTTTGAAAAAACTGAAGAGCAGTGTTTAAAACTGCTCTGTTTTACCTCTTTCCCGTATGGCGCACGGGTGGTGCGTCGGAGCACGGGCTACCCGTGCGCCATCCCATAGAGACCTCCACTCTCTGTAGGGCGCACGGGTGGTGCGTTGGCGCACGGGTTACCCGTGCGCACCTGTACATCAATTCAGGAATTTTTTTATAAAAAAAACACACAAAATTAGAATAAAACACACACAAGAAAAAATACAAAAATTAAAAAAATTGAAATCCACACCAAAAACCGTTGGGTTGCCTCCCAACAAGCGCTATAGTTTACGTCTTTAGCTTAACGCCTGTTTTTGTTCCATCACGGGTCTCGCAAGGTGATGGATGTCACCTCCTCTTGATTGCCTCGGTGGAAGTAATGCTTAATCCTCTGGCCATTTACCATAAAAGTCTCACCATCTTTTGTTAACAATTCCACAACGCCGGAGGATTCAATATTTTCTTTATCACGAAAGGCCCCGACCACCTAGATTTGAGTTTTCCCTTTAAAAAAGTTTAAGGCGTGAATTGTACAAGAGGACGGGTTCCCTGGTAAAAACTCTCGTTTCTTAATCATTTTGTCGTGCCATCGTTTGGTTCTTTCTTTATAAATTTGGGAATTTTCGTAAGCTTCATCCCGAAATTCTTCCATCTCATTTAAATGGAGCAACCTTTCTTCACCGGCCTTTTGAAAATCCGTTTTAGTTTCTTGACCGCCCAAAATGCTTTGTGCTCCAATTCTACCTAAGAAATGGCACGACTTCCCAAAGACAAGTTGATATGGAGATGTACCCAACGGTGTCTTATATACTGATCCGATGCGCCCATAGAGCATCATCCAATTTTAATGCCCAATCCTTTCGGTTGATGTTAACCGCCTTTCTCAAGAATCATTCGATCTCCCGGTTGGCTTTTCACTTGCCCATTGGCTTGTGGATGGTATGCCAATGCAACTTTATGTTTCACTCCATATTTTGCCAACAAGTTGCTCATCAATTTATTTACAAAATGCAACCCTCCATCGCTAATTAAAGCTCTTGGAGTGCCGAATCTAGTAAATATATTTTTCTTAAGGAACCGCATCACAATTTGAGCATAATTTGTTTTGGAAAGAATCGCCTCTACCCAACGAGATACATACTCCACTGCAAGTAGAATATATTGATAGCCCGAAGATGATGGAAATGGGCCCATAAAGTCAATCCCCCAAACATCGAACAATTCAACTTCGATTACATTTGTCATCGACATCTCGTGTCTTCTGGAAATGTTGCCCATTCGTTGACACCTGTCACATTGTTGCACAAACAAATAGCAATCATTAAATAGAGTGGGCGAATATAGCCCACACTGCAATACCTTCGCAGCGGCGTGGGGTTGGGCCAAAATGTCCGCCGAGGGTGAAGAGTGACATTGTAGGACTCCTCCCATTCTTCTCGAGGCACGCATCTCCTTATGATTTTGTCAGCACACCTCTTAAAGAGTAGGGGTCGTCCCACATGTAAAACTTGACGTCATGTAGGAATTTCTTCTTTTGATATGACGATAGATTTGGAGGCAAAACTCCCGCAGCCAAATAGTTGACAAAATCAAAGATACCACGGAAATTTTGCCTCGAGCATGAGTAACCGTTCATCGAAATTCCTCTTTATCAATTCCGTGCTTCTTTGCGACCCTCTTGATTTTCAATTCGAGACAAGTGATCTGCTACCACATTCTCACATTCCTTCCTGGTCCCGATTTCCACATCGAACTCTTGTAATAATAGGATCCACCTAATCAACCTTGGTTTCGCATCCTTCTTATCAAAAAGATATTTGATAGCCGCAAGATCGGTATGAACAATCGTTTTCGTTCCAATCAAGTATGATCGGAATTTATCAAATGCGAAGACAATCGCCAACATCTCCTTCTCGGTAGTGGTGTAATTTTGTTGAGCACTGTCCAACGTTCTACTAGCATAGTAGATGGATCTAAACAACTTTTCCCTCTTTTGACCGAGAACAGCCCCTACCGCAAAATCGCTCGCATCACACATCAATTCAAACGGTTGGCTCCAATCTGGGGCGACAAGAATAGATGCGGTCACCAATGCCTTCTTCAACGTTTCAAACGCCTACAAACAATCATTGGAAAAATTGAAAGCAACATCTTTTTCTAGCAATTGGCTCAAAGGCTTAGAAAGTTTAGAAAAGTCACGGATAAACCTTCTATAGAATCCGACGTGGCCCAAGAAGCTCCGGATAGCTTTTTTGTTTGTAGGAGGTGGTAATTTCTCGATCGCTACGATCTTTGCCCGATCTACTTCCAAACCTGCAGAAGAGACTCGATGACCAAGTACAATGCTATCGCGTACCATAAAATGACATTTTTCCCAATTTAGTACTAGATTGGTCTCTTCACATCGCTGCAAGACTAGGGAAAGATTGTGAAGACAATTATCAAAAGAATCACCAAACACAGAGAAATAGTCCATAAACACCTCCATAACTTTTTCAATAAGATCGTGAAATATAGCCATCATACAACGTTGGAAAGTGGCAGGCGCATTACATAAACCAAATGGCATGCGATTTAAATGCAAATGTGCCATAAGGACATGTAAATGTTGTTTTCTCCTGGTCTTCCGGCCATGATCATGATTTGATTGTACCAAAATAACCATCTAAAAAGCAATAATAATCATAACCTGCAAGACGATCCAACATCATATCTATAAAGGGAAGAGGAAAATGATCTTTTCGAGTGGCATCATTTAGTTTTCGATAATCAATGCAAATTCGCCACCCCGTAACGATTCTAGTAGCAATCGATTCTTCATTCTCATTTTTCACCACTCATTTACCCCTTTTTCTAAGACCACTTGTACCGGACTTACCCATGAACTATCGATATAGCATAAATGATCCCGGCATCCAACCATTTCAACACTTCCTTCCTAACCACATCTTGCATGATAGGGTTTAGTCGTCTTTTGGTTTTGCACCGATGGTTTATAAATATCTTCCATCCGAATTTTATGCATCACAACGGATGGACTTATGCCTTTTAAATCAGTTATAGACCATCCTAGTACCGACTTATGTTTTCGTAAAACCCTTAACAGCTTTATCAAGTTGAGTAGGAGTGAGAAGAGATGAAAACGATTACGGATTTGCATTATTTGCCCCAAGGAATGCATATTTGAGGTGTTCGTGGTAATTACTTGAGTTCCGAGTCGATGTTGCTATTTCAGGGTCACGCACGGGTTGCCCATGTTCGAGACGCACGTGTCGTGCGTGATCCCCAGTTTCCAGTCTTCCTTCTGCGCCACAAGACGGGTAGCCCGTGCTCCAAACAAGACGGCCCGTGTGCTCTTCGAGAGACCTCAACTCTTCCATCGCATCACGCACGAGTTGCCGTGTGTGGACGCACGGGTCGTGCGTTTCGCAAGTTTGCTCTTTATTTCTCGACTTTGCGTTCTCTCCCTCTTGCTTCTTAGGTAGTTCCCGCATATGATCTAAAGCACAAACATAGTCGTACAAATCTTGGTTATCAAAATCAAGTACAACACTCGACATTGAGCACGAGTGGGTTAGACCAAATTCCAAATCATCTCAGACAATGTATGATCAACATAATCCTCAATGCATGAACTAACTATATCCAAAAATTACAATTCTCCACCGAATCATGAAATTTCATTGCCTTATATATAGAAAATAAAACATGCTCATCATTAGCACGTAATGTGAGCTCTCCTTTTGCACATCTATTAAGGCTTTTCCCATGGCTAGGAAAGGGCGTCCAAGTATCGGTGGAACGCCTCGATCTTCTTCCATATCCGAACCAAGAAATCCACGGGAATATATATTTATCAACTTTTACCAATACGTCTTCAATTATTCCCTGATACGTAAGTGATCGATCCGCAAGTTGCAATGTCACCGTAGTTGGCTTCACGTCGCCTAATCCAAGCTTCTTGAAAATGGACAAAGGCATCAAATTAATACTTGCCCCCAAATCACATAACGCTTTATTAAAGAAATTACCACCAATAGCACAAGGATAGTGAAACTCCCTGATCTTTCGATTTTGTGGTAGCTTTCTTTGGATAATTGCACTACATTCTTCCGTCAAATTCACCGTTTCAAAGCTTGTCATCCTCCGCTTTTTCGACATAACATCCTTAAGAAATTTCGCATAGTTTGGCATCTGATCTAGTGCGTCTGCAAAAGGAATGTTAATGTGCAATTTCTTAAGTATATCAAGGAATTTGGCAAATTGATCATCAAACTTTTTCTTTTGAAATCTTTGAGGAAAGGGAAGAGATATAGGCAACTTAAATATATTCGAGTTAGATGATGATTTTAGCTTCTCAGCCCTTGCGTCAAAATACTCAAATAGGCTTCAAGATAATAACTTCAACTAAGATTAAAACATCCAACAAGAGTTCATTAATCTACTTCCAAAACCCGGAAATCTCTTGAGTTTAGCTACACATGATTTCTAAACAACTTATAAACAAATTGTTCAAAGCCATTACAAATGAAAATGAAAGATTGAAACTAAAAGAGAAGCAAGAAAAACTTAGGAAAGTTGACAATCTCTCGATATATCTCCGTTCCTCAAGCTCCGATGCAACCCGATTGTCTCCTTGATGTCTTCTTCCAAGAATAGACCCTTGTCTTGTGTTGTAGATCCAAAAAATGCCGAAATTTCTTGTGTGCGCCCCCAAAAAGCCTTTTTATACCCACCTTTCGATTTTAGGGCATAATGTCATAGATTATGATATTCAGTAGCACGCACGGGGTGGTGCGTCGAGCACCTGGCTACCCGTCGTCATCCTGTTGAAATCTTCCAATCTCTCTCGTAGAGCGCACGGGTGGTGCGTCGAGCACCGGGCTACCCGTGCGCCATCCCGTTGAAATCATCCAATCTCTCGTAGAGCGCATGGGTGGTGCGTCGGAGCACGGGCTACCGTGCGCCATGTCAAGCTCTAATTTTCTTCATTCAGGGGTGCACGGGTGGTGCCTAAGGCACGCCCAACCCGTGCGCTCCCTGTATTTTCTTTATATGCTCATCTTTTGCTCATTTTGGCTTCACTTTTCGTATGTTCACTCAATTCTCCGTGTTTCCACTTTGCTCTGCTCGTAATTATATTCAATTTGCTTCAAATATCATGAAATTCCTATAAAATAAGCAAAGTGTAATATCTTTTCCACAAGGAGTGAATATGTAACGTTTTACGCGAGTATATGCATGCTTACTCATTATTATAACCAGAAATATGCCTCAAAATATATGCAAAATTCACACCTATCAATACCATACGGTTCTATTTTTCTGTTCAACCTATACTCTCATCTGTTTTTGTAATTAGTTATAGCTTGGACGAAATTTGCAATTAATTCGCCCATGCGCTTAGATTTCTTTCTTTAGGTCTTACAATGCAATAAATCCTGAAAAAAATAGTATTAATAGAAACACTTATCGAAATAGTGCCTAAATAAATTGTATTCTCATTTTTAAACAATTCTCTTATATTCCTCCTTTTATTTGTACGTCAGCGAATTCATAAATAATCCATTTGCATATTTTTTGGCCGAACTTTATTGCCATCGCTTTTTTTTTTTTTAAATTATACAAATTATGATATACTCTATACATATCAAATATTGAAATTAGATGTGATTATCTCAAAAATTACATAAAAATTTCAATTCTTGTTAATAATCACGAAAAGTTGATCAATAATAAATTAGTAAATAATATCTATATATACATATATGCATGTGTATTGATTTTAGTGGAGGAAAAGTGCAGAGTTTTTTGGAATAAATGTAGGACTGGCAATGAGTGACATGATATGATCATAGGCGGATCTATGCATGGGCTCCACTGGGCTGGAGCCCAGTGCAAATTTTTTACAACCCATTATTAGTACTATTTTTCTAGGTTATTTACTGGTTTTCTTCTCATTAGCTCATCTCAATATTTTAATCTTTATCTTAAAAAAAGGGAACAAACCCAAACTATCCACAATAAAGGATAAATGCTTGAATCTATTTTTCACCATCCACCAGTCAGTTGTATCGATTTCTCGGCTTTTTCAAATTTCAATCCCTGTTTTTCTTTGAAAATCAAACAAGAATTCCATGGCAATTAGACAGAGATTAATCAAGTAATTTTGGATTGTGATTTAATTCTTGCCCCGTACTAATTCCTAGATCCAGTTTCTTCAAGACTTCAACAATATTTTTCCTACTGTAGAATAAAATCAACAACATTTGCCTGTCTTGAGCAACGGCATTTTCAAAGAATGAAACATGTGAAGTTGGCACTTTGTAACAAGATGGAAGATAAAAAAAAATGCTTATTGTTTGATACGCTAGCTACACTGAAATTGATATAGATTCTGTTATTGATGAATTTCATGCTTTGAAATCTCGTCGAGCACAACTTCAATAAATACTGAAAAATTTATTATGCATAAACTCTAATGTACTGAAATTTTCTTACTTTCTAGCCCACCCCATCATCGATTCTTGGATACGCCACTGGACATGATAACACAATATGAACATGACACGATTACAAATATTGTTATAGAGACAAAAATTACACGATAAAGCACGACACGACATGAAATTGTAAAAATTAAGTTAAAATTATAATTATTATATTTAAGATCAAATAAGATAGATAACATAAAAACACGATAGTGCAACACGAATACAACACGATGCCGACTATTTGCCCCCTAATTAAAGGTACAGTCATGACTCATGAGTTGTAGATACAAGTTAATTTACTTCTCCCGGCCCCCTGTTAAGGAGTCAAAAGTAAGCAGCTAGAAATAGAAATATCAGTAAATTGGCATAGGATAATGGTTTCAGATTCAGTATGAATTAGGTCTAGATTCTGAATTCTTTAGCTAAATCTTGGGCCTTGAGCTTAGACTCAGTCTTCTACATAATCACATTATTGACTTAATTCCAAGTACGCTCATCCCTTGCCAACTTTGCTTTCCTAATTATGTCTCTGGATATCAGCTTTTTTATAATGAAACATATAATTGAGATGAGAGTATAGGTTGAACAGAAAATAGAACCGTATTATTTGATTTTATAGAATAGCAGAATCCCAAAATTAAGGTGAATAAAACTGTTTTGAACAATATGTTGTTGCAAATTGCAATTAGCAGCATCTACTTTATGTATAAATTTATGCATAGCGTTTGTTTTTGAAAAGTCTAAACAATATTAATGTAATTCTGATTAATATTTATCTATAAATTTATTATAGCTCAAAACTGGTGGTACTCACACTCTTAGAACTTGAGACTTTAGGCTGGAGGTCATGGGTTCGAGTGTGGGGAAAGACATGAAACGCACTTCCAGTGTACGTAGAAAGTCCATGAGTGGCGACGTAGATGGAAAGACCAAAGGAAAAGCCAGGAAAGAAAGTCCGTTTGGAATAGTCACCGGTCGTTACAATATAATTATGTAATTAAATACTCTATTAGTGATTTACATTAAATTTAATGGCTCACGGACCACTTTAATACTGGCAAAATCAGGGGCGTCCCCTTATGGAAGATAGGCCCCCCCCAATTTTTTTCAAAAACTCTATTATCTATATACATTTTATATTTAAATACTAATATCTGGAATTAAAACATTCAATTTTTATTGGTTTAGCCCCCCTCCTCCCAAAAAAAATAATTATCTCCCCAGTGTCAAAGGTGTAGCTCCGCCCCTGGGCAAAATGATGATCAACTAACTTGATTATTAATAATGAAAATTGAAGGTGGTGAAACAACAAAAAGAGGAAGGTAGAAGGGGGTAACTGGATTGGTATATCTTTATTCATCAAACTTTTATATTTCTTTGCTGAAATTCAACGGAAAATAATGTGAGAATCAAGGTGATTAAAATTAGAAAAGAATGCCTTGGAAAGACAAGTATAGAACATGGTGGAAGTTCAATTTCAATTATCTGAAGACAGGACAACATTTTAGTACGTATATGATTGATGTATACTATTACGAAAATTTCATCGTTAGCCAAAGAAATATCTATGCGAAAACCATTAATTCTTAGTACTCAAGAATAAATTTATAAATAACAAAATCAAACTTTCATTTCTTCCTTGTACTGCAACATTAAGGCACCCCGAACAGAGGCAGTTTGATCCTCTCTGGTCGCCGGCAAGAAGCCATCGCAAGCCCTCATCACCATCGGAACGGCGCTAGAAACGTCAGCAATTGGTAGCAAACAATTTGCAAGAAGTGTGTTGCTCGTGGCAGTAAAATAGCTCTCCCAATAAAATGGTGGAGGGATTTTATTAACTATTTCAAGATTTATCTCGAAAAGATCTCCATCGTCTTCCTCTTCCTCTTCTGCTAGTTCGATCGTAACATGTGGTGCAAATTCAAGTTTTTGTTCACTAGGCTCCATTATGCAAAATCAAACTCTTGATTTTTGGGATCAATTGTTATCTAGACAATGTGCATTGTTTGTGTGGTGTTTATGGGTTTATTTAGATGATAATATATATAAGAGGTGATGATGTGTGGGGTTGGTGGAAGGTGGAAATTAAGTTGGGAGATTCCTCAACAAATCTTGCTAGTAGCTACAACTATCTAATTGGATATATGGGAAGCTTGATTCTTTAATCCAATATTTTCAATCTTTTTGGCAGCTTTCCCTAACTAATCTTGCCCAATGCTGACTTATGTGTAATTTAATTGTTAATTACCTTGAGGCTTGAGATCTTTCTTGCTATACTGATGCAACATTGATTTATCTAGTTCATAGTATGGCTTGTGGCATTGATTTCAATCATTAGTAGGGTTGGAAATATGTCAGATTATCTGACTGGGACCTATGACCTGGTCTACTTTGGGTCCGACCTGACCTATTTATGAAATAGACCAGACTTAGGCCTTTTAGCAAGACTACTTAGATAAATATGTTAGGCTTGAGCTTTTAAAAAAAGTATCTCAAGCCTAATAGGCCGGCCTATTTAAGGCCTACAAATATAAATAAGACAATATATTATATATTATATTAATATTACTATTTTTGTATAATTATTTAATTATTGTTATAAATAAAATATATATTAAAATAAAATATATATGGTTTTATAGGCCTTTAACAGACGTTTAATAGGCTCAGACCAGACCTATATGTTAAATAGGGCAGGCTTAGGCCGAATATCATAACAGGCTCAGACCGTCCGACGAAGAGCCTAGCCTGACCTGACCGATTTCCACCCCTAATCATTATGAAGCTTGTTGTACTTATAGAGAGTGTTTGCAAACTCTAAAAAATAAAGTGGTTAATTATCAGTTTCTAGACGCAAAAAATAATTATCTTTTCTATCTAAAAGATGCAAATTAAATCACTTTTTTTAGAATATCAGAGGTCATTTTTTTGGGGCCACGGTGATCAAATATTAATTACCATCTCAATACTTGTGTCCTCCCAAAACAGAAATTTGTAATTACATGCTGATTACAAATGTGTTGTGTCCGTACACAAAGTTAGCTTATTTTTATGGTGTTCTCTTATATCTGACGGTTGATATATGGTTCAACCGTAGAGGAAATTGTGGCAAACTGTAAATTATATTTTGAAAAGTTTGCTGCTGTTGGGAAGCACAAGTCAGCCGTAGTTAGCCCTAACTACCTCAACTTATATTGGCAGGGATTATAGAATTAACAATTATGGAAGTCATAATAGGTGGCAAACATATCTAAAACCGAACTAATTGTATATACTTTATGAGAAACTTCTTTATGATCGTTCGGCCAAATCTAATTTAATCATATAGCAAGTATATTGTTTGGCTAAAATATTTGTCCCAAATCCAATAAATAAATTAGGAGGGGAATAAGGGGGAATGTTCCAGTACCCCAAAAACAAATCTTTGCATGTCTTCTCATTTTCCATCATCCTCTATGGAGAATGAGCAAAGTGATTTTCATTAATGCTTTTAGCCTCTTTTATGAATAAGTTTGTCTCTATGAGTGATTTTTGTTTATTCCCAATATGTGACTTTTGTTTTTAGTTACATAAGTTTGTCCCCCATATATGAGCTGCCTTTTGTTCAGAAATTCAGATGAGCTTTTACCTGATGATTCGTAATAGAAGCAATATCAATTTCATTAGTACATGTTTTGTTTAACGCATTCATTGCGATTTTCTAAATCTATGGAGCAGTTAAACGTGTTTATGTTTGGATGTGTATAGGTTTTTGATCCATATGTTTTGCAATTTTTTGCTATTGATGTTGTAATCAGTATGTTGTAAGTTTTTTTATGATGAATAAATTCATTTTGATACTAAAAAGATAAAAAATATAATGATGATAATGCCAAAATAAAATATGTATTTTAAAATGGTGAAAAATAAACAATAAATTATTATATAAGGTTGCATGAATAAGAGAATTTGGATTTGAGGAATAGATTGAGGAACCATTTCAAATGACTACGAATTTGAAATTCACCACAATGACTCATAAAAAAAAAGCTCAAAGTAGGAGCTCGTGGCATTAAAGTTCTTCATATTTAAATAAGCTCAATGAATTTATTATAAATTTGAAATCCTCAATAGTACATTACTACATTTCCAGTCCCGCTAGAACTTCATGTATATGAATTAAACCTTACATTAAACTTAACAGCTGACTGATGACCCAATAAAGGGGAGTGTTGATAAAACTTTTGGGTTCTTGAAAAATGTGGCCTGTTTTCATGATTTAATGAAAAAACCTCATAAATCAGGCCGGGTGGATCAATATTACAGAAATATTGGGCCTGGCCTAATTACCAATAAGGAAATATGATCATACTGACCAAATACGATAATAAATATGAGGAGCCAGGCCTAATAACTGAACGAGGAGCCAGGCCCAATAACTGATACCAAGTCGCTCTCTGCAAGTCAACACGCATTGGTAGCGTGCGAGTTGCGACGAATGTACCTATAGATACAGTTGAACGTTACCAATTGAGTACAGTTATTCCGACGCCAATGGAACAGCTAGAAGGCGGCGGTGGTGTTACGAAGCCTGCGGCGGTGGCGGCTTGCACCGCCATGGCAGTGTTTTATGTTGCAATCCTATATTCTCCCACGCTGATTCTTCGATTGCCCCCGCCGAATTCCTTTAAATCCTTTATGATACGACGCTTCGTATGCGCCGCTATATCCTCCCTCGTCTCCCTCGTCGTCTGCTTCCTCATCCTCCCCGTAAGTTCATTTTCCCCAGAGTATTCATATAATTTCGATTTTCTTTAAAAGTTCTGCATTCTGATGTGTGCCTTTGAGTTAGACATTTTTCTGTAAACCTACACAATTGCTTATTTTTGGCTGTCCATCTGTGTGGCAAGCGGAATTGAATGGAATCTATAAAATGAAGAATACAAATCTCACAATTTCATTTATTGTTGTATGCTTCAAGAGGTAGTTAAATTGATTCCTGAAGTTTTGAACTAGAGTAAATTGACGGTTGCCAGCATGATTTTATCAGATGTGGCTCCAATTTTACTTTAAATTTGCACTAATAGGTTATCTAGCTCCAATTTGACTTTAAACTTGCATTAATAGGTTATCTATTTGGAACTCAGAGTTCCAGTTGCTTACAATTAAAATTGATGCCAAACATGTAGGACGCCACCAACACATGATATAAGCTCTTACCTCAGAGATATAGTTTGTCAAAGCAAATTATATGGTTGCTCAAGTCGCATAAGAACATACAGGAAGTGTCTAGCCCAAATACGATAACACAAATCCCTGAACTCATAACCTCAATTGGCAATTGATTTCGTTGACAATCTATGGAGGAAATATAATGAGATTTTTAATCATCAAGGTCCAAGAAGATTTTTAGAAAGTATTGGTTGAGGATAAATCCTTTGAGTATTTAGTCCCCAAATACAATAACACAAATCCCTGAACGCAGAACCTCAATCCGCAGTTGAGTTCTTTGACATCTTTGCAGGAAGTGTAATTTGTTTTTAATCATCAACGCCAAATAGATTTTTGAAAAGGATATTGGTTGAAGGATAAAAAAATTCTTTGTAAGAGAAGTCGCCATAAATGCAAGTCGCAAGATCAGTATTTCTTTTCTTGACTTGAATTTTGTTTCTTTAATTAGTTAATATTTCTGCCATGTGGCTGGTATTTATGATTGTGTTGAATCTGACTTGAACAGTCCAAAACTAAAACTAAGTGAATGATGATTTAAAAAAGTGGCTATTGCCATTTAAATAATAATCTCCAATTCTGTATTGAAGACGAAGCAGCAGTAGATATTTTAGCCTTCAATAGCCTCAAAGTTCGAATCATCCTGTGATACTTATGTTACTATGTTTTATTACCATGAAAATGTATGCTGTATTTCGTTCCCTTTCTGATAAATTGTATTATAAAAAAAATATTCCGGTGTGTGTTAGCTTAAGTTATGAAGAAGAATTCATAGATGATCCTAAGCTCTTACTGGCATATGTTATATTTACTTATTGCCATAAGAATCCTCATCAAGATTTTCATTCTGAAGAAATTATCTTTTCTACTCTACACTTGATGCAACTATTGACTGGAACTTAAAGAATATAGAAAAAAGAGATAGTTTTGTCAAATCTCTAGTAGAAACCATTGATTGGAAAGTGGAAGACAAAGCCGATGAAACATGGAACTATGTAACTACTCAAATGAAAAAGATCGCAAAAGAAACATTAGGGGTGTCAAATGGTAACAAATGGAATAAAGAGTCATGGTGGTGGAATCAAGAAATCCAAGAAAAGGTAAAGGAAAAACGAACTAGTTACAAAGTATTGTATTCTGTAAAAAAACGAAAAAGCCTTAAAAGATATAAAGACGCCAAAAAGAAGTAAGAAGAGCAATATATGAAGCAAAAACCAAGGCATATGAAGATTTCTATAAAAAACTAGATACTAAAGAAGGAGAGAAAGATATATATAAAATAGCAAAATTTAGAGAAAAACAAACAAGAGATCTAACCCAAATTAAATGCATAAAAGATGAGAATGAAAACATTTTAGTGAAAGACGAGGAAATAAAAGATCGATGGAAGAGGTATTTCAATAAACTTTTTAATGAACCGAAGAGAATCAAGTCACATTAGGGGAACCCAGGCCAATCAATCGAATAGAAACCGTACCTTTTATCGTAGAATTCAACTTCATGAAACAGAAAAATCACTAAACAAAATGAAAACTGGCAAAGCAGTTGGCCTAGATGATATACCAATTGAAGCGTGGAAATGTTTAGGTGGAGTTGGGATTGCATGGCTTACTAAATTATTTAATGTTATTCTAAAAACTAAGAAAATGCCTCGATGAATGGAGAAAAAGTATATTGATACCTATATATAAAAACAAAGGGGATATACAAAGTTGTGCAAATTACGAGGAATTAAATTAATAAGTCATACAATGAAACTATGGGAAAGAGTTATAGAAGCAAGAATAAGAAATGAAACTAGTATATTAGATAATCAATTTGGCTTCATGCCGGAAGATCCACAATTGAAGCTATACACTTAATTAGGCGTTTATGTGAACATTATAACGAGAAAACAAGATTTACATATGGTTTTTATTGATCTTGAAAAGGCATACGATAGAGTCAACCGTGATATAATGTGGCGCGTATTGGAAAAAAAGAGGAATAAAAATAGCCTACATAGATGTCATAAAAGATATGTATGATGGTATAACAACATGTATCGGGACACCAACAGAATATCTAGTGAATTCCCAAACACTATAGGTTTGCATCGGGGATCCGCTCTAAGTCCGTACCTTTTTATCCTAATAATTGATGAAATTACTAAACACTTACAAAAATCCATCCCTGAATGTATGTTATTTGCGGACGATATAGTTTTAATTGATGAAACAAGGGAAGGAGTAAACGCAAAATTGGAAGTTTGGAGAGAAGCACTCGAATCAAAAGGTTTTACTATAAGTAGGGCTAAAAGCAGAATACATGGAATGCCACTTTAGTAAAAACAACGAGAACAATGAGACGAAGGTTAAAATTGATGGACATGAAGTGAGTATAACAAGAGTTTTAAATACTTAGGATCTATAATTGAAGAGAACGGAGAAATCAATAAAGATGTCACACATAGGATCCAGGCGGGTTGGAATAAATGGAGGAGTGCATCTTCTATCCTTTGTGACCGTAAAATACCATTAAAATTGAAAGGAAAATTTTATAAAACGGCCATAAGGCCCGCAATGCTTTATGGAGCAGAATGTTGGGCGACTAAATTTGAACACGAACAAAAAATGAGGGTAGCAGAGATGAGAATGCTAAGATGGATGTGCGGACACACTAGATTAGATAGAATAAGAAATGAACACATTAGAAACAAAGTGGGAGTAGCACCAATAGACGAGAAAATTAGAGAAACACGATTAAGATGGTTTGGACATGTTTATAGGAGACCTTTAGATGCACTTTTTTTGCGACGTTTAGAAGGTAGAGAATCACTCACACAAATCAAAAGAGGAAGAGGTAGGCCTAAAAAGACTTGGAAAGAAGCTATTAAACATGACATGTTATACCTAGAAATAAACGAAAATATGGCCTATGACCGTACACGATGGCGCGATATGATCCGTATAGCCGACCCCACGTAGTGGGATTAAGGCTTAGTTTGTTGTTGTTGTTGTTGTTGTACTCTACACTTGATGCAACATACACATGTTGTGTTTCTTCTTCTTTGCTGTTTTGAGATTTCAAAACTTCTCTGGCACATAACCCTGTTAATCATTACTCTATTTCTAGCAATGGTTAAACTTCCATTTAACATCGTCGATTTGATAATCAATGGCAGTATGATTATTTGACAACTGACACAAAGTAACTAATGGTGCCATAATGGCAGTCAAGCAGAATCCAACTTATAAACCACCCATTTATTGGTTGTTATTGAATTGGTCATAGCTAACCATGGCAGAGTTTTCTTGAATTGTTTGTCTTATTACATTTTTTATTTATTTTTTGTACTAGATAAGAGGGTGGGATGCATCAAATCTGTTTGGTGTTTATGGCATCAGACTGGATCACATTGTGAGTACTCTATATGAAACAGTATTGATATTAAGACAGGCCAATGTATCTGGATGTGTTATTGTCTATTTTATTTTCTTTTATGGTTTGCAGATTGAAAAGGGTGACTGATTGCTCAATGCAATTTTCTGTATTAACAGTGGCAAGCTTTGGTCTTTCCTCTTTCACTGTCTTCCTTCATGTACACTGGATCCTTTGCGGTGAAGCTTTTGTCGATGCTCCAAGCAAGCAATGAACATTTGAATAGTGATGAAAATCTTTCAGCTGTATGTATTAAGAACATTTTCCTGAGGATCATTGATTGGGTAGTTTCAAAAACTTCCTGTGTGTCATCCTGGCGTAACTATTTTGTGGTTAGTGTTCTTCTCTTCCCTATTCGAGATACTATTGGTTTTTCCTATCTTCTCTTTGTGCAACCATTATCCTCTGTGGGTTATGTGTCTGGTGATATACTTTCATATGTCTCTTGAATATATTGAGTCATTGTATTCTATTAGGTTAAATTGAAGGCGGTTGACCATGCTCAATACTTAATCTTGGATAAAATTTGATACAGATTGGTGGCAGTTTATGTCCTCATGACAGATATTACTTACAAGTCGCAAATAACTTGCTTCTTCCACATAAAAGCCCATATACGCTTCTCCATCTTGTCATAACCCTGAGTTTGGTGGTTTAATTTCGGCATCACCTTCCTTCTGCATTTTATTTAGTTTATGCTCTTCAGTAAAACCAAGAGAACAAAGCAGACATATAACTCATTTTAAATATGTACTTAGGTATCAATTGAACATACGGAACCGAAGCCTGTTGCATATTTCTCTGAGCTTTCATGTTTTAGGCCATTCATGATTTTTCCCGAGTTCTCAATTCTGGTTGCATGCTAAGGTAAGATTTTTCATTATCTGATTGAGTTTCTCGTTTCTCAACAGGCGCCACTTACGGAAGAAGTGGTATTCAGAGCTTGTATGATTCCTTTGCTACTATGTGGAGGATTCAATACCTATACCGTCATATTTCTTTGTCCAATATTTTTCAGTTTAGGTAAGTAGAGGACTTGTGCGGACCCATATGTTTGGATATATTAGCTTGGATTTTGTATTCGGTTTACCCTGTTGGAATTTCAGGCTCTTGCTCTTCTCCTACCTATCACTCCCTCGCCCTCCCCCAATTCTCTGTCTCCAGCCTTTGTTATAAACACTGCTAGGCTTCAGATACTGCTTTTCATTTCTTCAAGCTTAATCGGATAAAACCACTTCATTTGTTTGGTTGCAGCTCATTTGAACCACTTACTGGAGTTATATATCCAACAAAAATGCAGCTTGCTCAAAGCTTGTCAAGTTGTAGGTATATTTGCCTCCTCTTTCCTTTGATGATGTGGTGTATGAAATCATGGGGAGATATTTACGTTGGCTTCTGGATATATTTAAATGGTTAAATGGAGTGATACCGTTGCTTCAGTCAATACGTGGATTGTTTCTCAGCAGAGGAGATGTATCACATTTGGGATATAATTGGGATAGTGCTATTTGGAGTTTGAGTTTTCATTCCTCAATCCTCAAGATGAATAAAGATGGATATTAGTGTTATAATATGTCCATGCATATTTCATTTGTTCTTCAGGTCTCCAGCTAGGATACACTGTCATCTTTGGGGCGTATGCATCGTTTCTTTTTGTTCGTTCTGGTGCGTAATATTTCCCGTAATAAGATCACATGGTCTGCCGGACATTTCTTTCCTTTCTTTTGATTTTATTTGCCTGTATCAAAACATCATAACATGTTCTAATCGCAGGGCATCTAACTGCTCCACTTGTCGCTCATATATTTTGCAACTTTATGGGCTTGCCTGTGATATTTTCCCGTAGGTCTGGTATGTGAATTGACCTCTCATTCAGTTGATTAAGTACGTACTTCCTTCATCAAGCATAACCACCTCCACAAATCCTAAACATCAATAGAAAGGAAAGAAGTATGCAATAAAGTGGACAGTTCAAAAATGTATTCTCATGCTTGTATTGGCGAGTATATAATTTTTGGGATAATTTCAAAAAGGCCCTTAATGTTTGGGCTAATTACAAAAAATACCAAGAGGGTTTTGAAAATTACAAAAAACCCCATGAGGTTTAATTGTCTCTTAAATTTAAGGGGATAGATGTAATATTTTGATAAACGTTAAGGGGAGCTTTTGAAATGTTTTTTGCACGTGAATGGGGAAAATGTAAGACGGATCAACCCTAAAGGTTTTTTTTGTAATTTCCAAAAATCTCTTTATTTTTTTTGTAATTAGCCTGAACCTCAGGGGTGTTTTTGTAATTATCCCTAATTTTTTTTGAAAGGATGTGTCTCATGACACAAATATTTTTGCTGCTTGCTTGTGTGTTCTTTTGTATTAGAATTGTTGTTCTTTTCAAGTGATCCTTCACTGGCTTTACATATAATTCTGAACAAGAGTTCTGGTCCTTGTTGAGCTAGAGTTAATATGGTAGAAGCTAGGAAGTAGGAATATATGGATTAAGTGACAAAAGTAACACAGGAAATATATCTACTGCTAATGAGCTGCCTCAGGCGCTTGTGAAATGGGCTCTAACCAATGGAATGGGCCTGTTGGCTTGGACTCATTGGGCCCTGGTGTTCTTTGTAATAGGGACGACCCACACTCCCTTTACCACAAATAAAATAAAATAAAAAGCAAGAAGATGTAGGAGTCTAATGTACGGTATACTCGTGTTTCTTGTATTCCCATTTCTGTGTTGAAAAGGCAGAGGAGATTCACAGAAAGGAGCCGTATATAATCTATATAGTAATTTTTTGTTTTTTTTTTGGGTTCTATATTATGTTTCTTTGTTTTCAGATGGATGTCGATTTAGCTTTGTGTGTGTAAAGGGACTATGCAACCACGAATGTACTGAAATGAAATTGTTATATGTTTGTTCACTTGATCTTATACTACGACATTGTAGTGTATTGTTCTAGTTTATGGTAAATCCTTCTTTTTTGATGGTTTTCAGGGATAGTAAGTGTAGCATTTGTGATGGGGATGCTGAGTTTTTTCTGGATGCTTTTCCCATTGTCAAGTCCGCATTTGTACAACAGTAAAACAGACAATTGCAGGTGTTGGCATAGATACTGTAATTGGAACTAACACATATTTTGTGAAAGAGGTTGCTGGGACTTAGCTGGTGGTGTATGTAACACATGAGATGACCAAACTTTACTGTTACTTTTCTTATATTTACATGCATTTATGAACCTATGGTTATATACGTGTATATTTCCCTATTTTTCTCAAAGCTTATAATGTTATCCAATTGCTTATAACTTGATAGAGTGGACCCTTGAGGATGGAGTCAGGGAAATGAGGTCAAGAAGAAATGACGGCTGTACCATCCTTGCAGGGTCGAATTATCAAAAAACATATGATGACCATACAAACATTTATATAGCTCTAGAAATGCAAATGATTCACTTTCTGATTCATATTTCAATTTTCAATTTAGTAGGTACACAGGCATCATAATTCATAAACCCATCTTCAGAAACTACTTCAATTTTGAAATTATTGTACTTCCCTGGAGTGACATTATTGAGGAAGAACGGTAACTTGAGTCTACTCTTGGCTAAATTTTTTCTTGCATGAAAACTTTGAGAATGTTGTTATCGAATTAAGACTATTCTTAGACTTAAGTTACATTTAAATTATTATTATTAGACACAAAATTAAAAGTACAGGGTGTTTTAATCCTGAACGAGTTATTAAGATTTAATTTTGTAAATCAGATTAGTCTTCGTATATGAGTATATTTCCGATTCTAGAAATGATGTCCCAAGATACTGTGTTGATGACCAAAGATCCGCTGAGGATACTCAATCAAGGAAGGAAAATGAGTATTATGTCTTCTCAACCAAAATAAATAAATAAATAATTGTAATATTAAATTCAGACATCAGAGAATCCCATTATAATCTTTGTGCAAATTGGCAAAATTCTATATATGGATAGATTCATTCAATGACTCGTTGAAGTTTGCCTTAAATTTTCCAGGCCTGTTTTTCTCGCCAATCATCATTCCCTACAATCTATTTTGACTTTTCTTCAGCTGGTGCCCCCCCAACAAACAATTGTAGGCTACTAATTAAAGGGATTTTGTGTTGTAAAAAAAATTGCAATTTCATGGGAAAGAAAATGAGGTGTTGGGACAAAAATGGTATTTTATAATTTAATTAAATATAATTCATTTTATATTTTGTTTATTTAATATTAATTTCCTAATGGGCAAGTGATAATTAAATCGGCGCAAAGGAGTCTGGGTTTTGGCCCAAGCGATCGTTTCTCCTACGTGGACTGACACATAGGCCAAATTCTCTTACACGACCCACGGGGCCCATCTCCTAGATATAAAAAAAGTCTCTCTTATTAACTGTAAGTAATTAACTCATAATTAATTATTCTCCTAGGCATTCAGTATTCGTTTAGTGTCTTAATTTCTCTCTCGTTTACTGTGTTGACTTGAGCGTCCGAGGGACCTCCCCGGGAAAACTTTTGGGGCCCTCTAAACATTTGTGCGAGTGTATGACAAGTTCCCAAACGAAAGAGTTAGTAGTTCTAAGAGCAGAAGACGAGAAAACTTCCCCTTCGGGAAGAAGACAAACTCAAAAACTTCCCTCTCGGGATGAGAATTTTGATCAACTCAGTTGACTTTGGTGATCTGCTCTACAAAACAGCAGCAAGAGGGTTTATTGAATTTTTTTTATAGCCAAATATAAGTGAAAACGAAGACAATCATGTCTTGGCAGATGATCATGGTAGTGTGGTTTGATGGTCAACCTGTATGGCCAATGACGTGATCCATGTCATGTCCATGATATGATAATATTTCATCAAATCAATTTAGGCTTAATCATAATCCCGAATCCTAAAAATTGACTTTTTGTATGTGCTATGAGTATGACTATGAGACTCCGATGACGTTTTCCCTTATTAGATCGTCCCTTCTCTTACCGCATCATAAAATCTCATTGACAAGCCCTTTTGGGCCTTTTCCTTTCTCTTTAATTTCATTTAATTTATTAATTGAAAACTTTTATTTAATCTCGAATAGTTGGAAAGATGTATTTATTTTTTGAAAATAACGGTTATGAAAGTTAAAATGTTACATCATTTTTTCAATTGATAGAGCTTTTGCTTTAAAGCTGAAATTCTTCCGAATGAAATAAAATCTTATTTTGGAATAATGATTTTGTTTGTAAGCATTCAAAAAGAAAAAGAAATATGAGCATCAATAGTCAGCTGTAGGAGGTGTGGATAATTAAAGTAAAGAGATGTACAGAATTTTCGAAAAACTTATTTTCAGTTAAATTGGATTGGATTTCCATATTTTGTTGACATACATCAAAGACTATATATGCCTAGAGCGTGTTCCTGTTTTCAGCAATGTTGGGTCAAATTATATATATGTATATATATTTATATTTCTTAATGTAAGTTGTTTTAGTAAATTAAATGCACAAAATGTGTTTAATACATGAGTGCATAAAGTTTATTTAACAAAATCCAAATTGGAAGAACAACACACTGAGTTATAGATGTAGTGTTTTTTTAGTCATTTATTCTCCTTACTGTCAAACCGTATCGCGGCCTAGAATTCAAAGTCTTGGCACCAAACTTTATGTTTCCTTAAAAATATTTCTGTCTTATTTTATTCTTTAGCCTATCTAAACTTATCCAAGATGAGATCTTGCCAACAACTCACCATAAAAGCATCAAACTAACAACAATTTATTTGGGAACAATTAAATCTCAAAAGTGCTCGAATTGTTGATAAAATCAACACATCAAAGTCATTGAGAAAATATAAAGCTTTATGTTGTTGATGCTCGGATTTGATCAACAACACGTGTCTAATTTCAAAATGAGGGAAATATGATATTTTATTAATAATGATCGAATTGCACGCCTAGTCAGTCATCAGCTGGTAAAGTATTTATTACAGAGCTTTTAGTAATGTGTAAAAATTGTCTTTTTTCAATCATAAATGAGTAATATTTATATTGGTATAATAAGTGGTGTAACAATCATTATATCTACAATTTTATATAGTAGACGCTTGTCATGCTCATGTCCTGCATGGCTTGCATGGCTGACGGCTATTAAATAATATTATTTGTGTTTTCCTTGTACGATGTAGACATGTGGCAGAGTTGTCCGCCACTGAGCTTCATCTCGGTCCCCGTTGATTTCCTAGTCTAATCAAGCATGGGTCGCCTTTTGGGCTCTATTCAAGTAGGACCTCTCATTCTGATAAGTCACTTGCCCCTACTCTGTCGTCTTGGTCATGACGACTCTTATGGTGAGGTCACTTGTGCTTGTATTCGTTCAGCTCTGCTTGACTATCATCATATGCCATCCAGAACTTTGGTGGATGACTCTAATTCTTAAAACTCATAAATAGTAATTGAAGGTACCATAGTTGATATTAACACTTTGTGAAATTATTATAAGACCATCTCCATCACTTTGCACCATTTTAGTGCATATTCTGCACTATTGAAGTGCAAAATATGCATTTCATCTACAATACTTTGCAGTAAATTATGCACAAAAAATGAATATTCCAGAATATTTCATTTTAATATAATGCATATTTTCATACACTAAAATCATTAATTTAAAAAAAAAAGGTAAGAAAAAAATTTACCGCAGCTACAGTATTGCGTTATTTTTGGCGCAAAATTATTCACATCTTCAAAATGACGCATGATTTGATACAATGCTAGAGCAAGTTTTTTTCTCCAAATTAAGGATAAAACAATATCTTGGAGATGCTCTGAGTGGTTCAGATTTATTATTGTGGAAATGGGTCAAAATGATCATTTCCAAAATGTAAAAATGAAAACTAGCCATATTTTGTAAATACATTTTTTTAGCCATTGTAGCCAAGCAAATGATATTCATACCCTTCTAGCATGTTTGTTTGATATTTTGTCTATTTCTCTCTCTTTCACTTTTCTCTATGTATCCTCTTACTCTTTCTTTCAAGCTTTTTAAAAAAATTGAATATGTATTTTTCTGTTTTTAAATATGCAATATGGGTTTGAATAATATTGGAAAGAGGATTAATCTGATATATTATACATGGAAAACGGATTTAAAACGAAAAAGTTATTTGAATTCAAAGTTTTTTGGAGAAAAACAAAATAATCGAGTTATAATAAGTGAGAGAATCGGATACCAAGTTCTCAGAATCTCGATGTCGAGTCACGGTAACTCGATGTCAAGTTACAAGGACGTGTGTCTTTGTGCAGTTAAATTGACTCAAGGACAAATTAGGTTTTTCACACCCCAAAATGGCTAACAAACATGTGTTTGAAAGAAATGCCTAAAAAACATTTTGATTAGATGAGAATGGCTAAAAAAACCTGTTAATGTTTGCATATTTGGCAAAATTTGGGCTTTGTGCAAAACGTGAGGTTTGGTATTGTAACTCTGGCGATGCAACACTGGTTGCACAGAATATGAGCGGATTATGTGCCAGATTTTGTGCTTTGATTTTTGGCAAGTTATCTATTATGTGAATGTCACTGATATTATTGGATAGATTTATCTTAATTGATTCAGCCATTTTTATAATTGTCAATTATCCTTTTCTAATCACTTTTCTTGTGTACATGATTCCTACCCACAAGGAAATGATTGTATTTTGCTGATTTCCTTCCTTAGCATGAAATCGTCCCTCGTAAATCAGGGATATGGTTTCTTCTTGAATGCTATAAAAAGAGAAGTCAACCACTTGAAGAAGTTATCGAGAAAAGTACTTTCGAACTATATTGTTCTTCTTCAAGAAATCAATTGTTTCATATTTCATTCTCCGGGAGAAGAAGGTGAAGATCTACGGCGTGGATCAACTCAACCGTTCAAGGATTTGAAGTTGGAGGGATTCCTACGAGGTTGAGATTGTGGAAGAATCAATCAAGAGATTAGTTTTATACGAGTGTTGGTGAATTGATAATGAGAGAGTCTTTATGCTATTCGTAAATCAAGCCGTATTTGTAATAAGCTTTGCTTTTCTATATTGGATTGTTTCTTCTCTGAGCGTGGCGTCGTGCATTAAGATTGAAGAATCTAAGCACCTTAAAAATCCTGTTGTTATTTTTGTTTCCGCTATGTGAGTGTGTCGTATGCTTCGATGTTACAATATTAACTTACAACACTGTTCGACTCCGAACATCCAGGATTTTTGTATTAATATATTGATTAATAAGGCAACATATTCTTTCAAAACCCACTGTTTATTATTTTGTTTAAATAATCAGTTTTCTCTCATATTGTATTTGAACAGAAAGATTAGAATTTAATGGGATCTTTGTAGGAAAGATTTGTAATTGTAATGGGATTTGAATTTTGAAATCAATCTTAAGAACTTGAAAAATAGTTTAAAATCTACAGTCTAAACTCAATTATTTGAAACTATTGCTTCATCATATTATCTAAACAAACGCAATAAGTTTGTTATTATGAAACTTCAAATCTGTCAACCCAAATGAACCCCGAGAAAAATTAGACATTTTTAGTTTTTATGTTTAACAATTTATTTTCAGATAAATTATTATGTAACTGGAAATTTACTTTCATGTTAGTTACCATAGTTAAAAATGTATGCCAACTTCCTTGACCATTTGATATTATTTGCAAGGACTGTATATTAAATGGGATCAGGTTGTTTTCTCTTTTTTCTTTCAGTTTAAAACATAATAGAGAGGCAAAAATAGGCTTCAAATTATCATGTAATTCTAAATTTTTCTTTCATCTCATCATATTCCATGAACATAATAAGACAATAATTAAGAGCGCGATTGGATGTAAGGGAAATTCCATTTTCTTTCTATTTGGAGAATTTTTTTTTTTAAACATGCGATTGTTTATGAAATTTTCAAAAAATATACTATTATCTCATTTTTCACTTTTTCTCATTTTTTATCTTATGAATCACATCTATACATTTTTACAAAAACTAATCATTATTACACATTCTCCCACAAATTACAGATTCACTCCTTACACATTTCTAACTACCAATCATTATTTTACTATTTTTAAATTAAATTAACTTTCATCATTACTTTTTCATCTCACATACAATCATACTCTCAAAATTCATCTTTTTTCTTCTAAATTTTTTTCCATCACTATTTTCTAGCAAAATGGAAATTTTCAAAATGAAAGCATATCCAATCGCGCCTAAGTCTCTCAAACTCAATATTTTTTGTTTCACATGCATGTTTGTCAAACCTCAATAAGCTTATAATTACATTAACTGGAGAGTTATGTTTCTCTTATTTCACACTTTTTTTGTTTTCTCCACCACTTCAGTTTCACCATCTAGGACTTTTGTTTTAAATTTGTATATGTAAGCCTTTTCATTTTATCATATTTTTCTTTGTTTAAATTTGTAGTCAATAAATTTCCCAACAACTTACGTACCTTATATTGTATGCAATAGCGTAAATCACAAGAATTTAGCTATGACGATATTATTTTGAGCTATTAATCAGATATATCATGTGACGCCCTTGTATGATAAACATAGTAATACATACAAAAACATATTAAGAAGTTGTTTTTAACACCATACCAAACGTTAAACATAGCTTTAATATTTCATGATTACATGGTATGAATTACTTGAATCACAGGTACAGTGTGATTTTAGCATTTTCATAGGTGTAATTTTGAAAATCCATTGTGGTTTTCGTTTTAAGGTTGTTAAGACGCGTGAAACCTAGTTGGCAAAATAGGGTAATGTGTGATATTCACATTTTTTTTAGAAAATTTTGCTGCTATTATTAACTTTTAGCATATTGCTAACTTTTTCTTTTTTTCACTCTTAATGCCTAAGAAAGTGGATATCCAAACTTCAATATATAATTGAAAAATTGAGTTATAAAAAAATGCTCGTCTAAATTACGTCCATTATTATATGGAATTTTGAATTAAATTTACATAATAATGTACATAATACGTGTACGTGTATATCTTTATCAACAACGTCAACACATTATCAACATAATGTATTCGTGTTAATATGTACATATATAAATTAAATATATTTATGATTATATCATCAAAGACGAATAATATAATAATGATACACAATGTATAAAATACCTGTACACAATCAAATTTATGATTATATGAGAATGATTAATTGTGCGAAACTAAATATAAGTGGTAAAATAAAGAGTGTCTACGTTTTTTTAGCACTTGTCATAATGTCAAAATGTTTTTTAGCCATTTTTTCCAAACACATGTTTTTTAGCCATTTGATATGTCTAATAAACGAAATATCGAAAGAGATTAATACCATTTTCGAGATACCCGTAAATGAACTGCCGTAAATATTTGCCGGATTTTTTTAAAAAAAATTGAAAGAGAAAGAGAATATAGAGAGAGAAATAAGTGGAAGAGAAAGAAAAATAGATCAAATATCAAACAAGTATGCTATAAGGGTATGATTGTCTTTTGTTCTACCAAAATGGCTAAAAATATATGTTTTCAAAAGATGACTAATTTTCATTTTTTCATTACAGAAGTGGTAACTAATGACCATGTTTTGGTCATTTTTTCATACCCAAAACACATGTTCTACTAAAATGGCTAAAAAACATATGGTCTCACATAGGGGTGGCAATTCGAGTCGTGTTCGGGTTCGCGGGTCGTGTTGAGACATGGTAATTACACAAATTTGCCCAACCCGAACACGACCCGTTTAATTATTCGGGTCGATGGGTCAACCCGAACACGACTGCTTAATACGGGTAACCCAACACGACCGAAATGACACAGTATATTTTTTAACCTTGAATAAATCTATTATTTATATTGATAAAATGATAATTTTGGGTTATTTATATATAGAATATTAATAAATATTAAAAATAATACTTGAAATTTCTTATTTAAACGGGTTAAACGGGTTTAGTAGGTCATTTCGGTCAACCCAAAACGGCCCATTTATTATTTGGGTTAAATGGGTCGACACGATTATGACCCGAATAATAAATGGGTCAACCCTAACCCGCTTATATCGTGTTAGGTTCAGGTCGTGTTTTCGTGTCATGTCGGAGATTGCCACCCCTAGTCTCACTCACATGCAAAAATAGACATTCCCAAAATGTAAAGATGAAAGTAGTCATGTTTTGTTGACACATATTTTTTAGTCATTTTAGGGTGTAAAATGATATTCGTATTCTTTTAGCATGTTTGTTTGATATTTGGATTATTTATCTCTCTCTTTCACTTATCTCTATGTATCTTCTTCCTCTTTCTTTCAAGTTTTTTTTTTAAAAAAAAAATCGAATCTGTATTTTTCATTTTTAAATATGAAATATGGGTGTTGAATTATAGATATCGAAAAGATGATTAATTTGATATATTATACATGCAAAATAGATTTAAAATGAAAAAATTATGTGAATTAAAAGTTTTTTGGAGAAAAAACAAAATAACTGAGTTATAATAAATGAGAGAACTGGATGTCGAGTTACTGTAACTCAACATCGAATCACTGTAACTCGACATTGAGTCACTGCACAGTGTCAAGTTACATTAACTCGATGTCACATCACAGAGATGTATGTCTTTGTGCAGTTAAATTGACTCAAAGGCAAATTGGATTTTTCACAGCCCAAAATAGCTAAAAAAACATTTTGGTTTGATGGGAACGATTAAAGTGGAGGACTAAAAGGACTAGGCCACAACCTTTTTGGGGGGCTGGAACTAATTATTTTGCATGTGAGACCAGTTCCAAAATTTACTGATCAATTCTTGAAATAGAGGAACAGAAAAACAAAAATAAAAAGGTAAAAAGAGCAAAAAACAAATAAAAGGGCAGACATAAAACATTGCTAAAGTGGCAAATAAGACCCTACTAGACTACTAGTGCTATACCATTTTTACATGGCTACCAGCTTAGCCATTCCATTTTATTTTCTATTTTATTTTCTGATTTCATGCTTCTAAGTAGAAACAGAGGAAACAAATTTATTTTATTACAGGATGTAAAACGTGCTGGTTTTTCTCAATTACAAAAACGACTGTTAATAAGCATATTTAATTTGAAATTTCAAATTACAGGTCCCCTGTTTCCAGTACATTACATTATTTTGAATTGCTGGATGGTGATTAATTCGCATTACTTACTAATTTCACATTCCATGAATAATTTTTGCTATGCTTTTCTCACTATATATATAATGGGATAATTACAAAAACACCCCTTAGGTTTCGGCTAATTACAAAAAAATCCAAAGATGTTACAAAATTACAAAAAAAACCATCAGGTATAATTATGTATTAAATTTAAGGGGGTAACTTGTTGTATTTTAATAATTCCTAGGGGGTTTTTAATATATTTTTTGTATGAAGGGGGCAAATATAAGACGAAATCAAACCCCAGGCCAAGAGGTTTTTTTTGTTATTTTCAAAAATCTCTGGATTTTTTTGTAATTAACCCAAACCTCGGGGTGTCTTTGTAATTATCCCTATATATAAATTAGTAAATTACCGTATTAATCACTTAAAAGTTAAAACACAGCAAATGACAGTTTGGAAACTGCAATAAAATGAGACATTAATCCATTTTATGATATCCAATTTTCAATATTTTTTCCTCTGTTTAAGATTGAGAAACAGAGAAGATGATGATGATAATAATAATAATAATAATAATAATAATAATAATAATAATAATAATAATAATAATAATAATAATAATAATATTTTCTTTATAGATGATAAGACTGATAACATTTTTCAAATTGAGAAAAACCATCCATACACCCCCACAATAAAACAGAGAAAACAGTAGAGAAAAAGGTTTAATTTTATAGAAACAAAAACAAACTTAATTTTATGATGGGATAAACTAACTACCTATTTATCCTTAAAACTAAATTCTTGGACAATTCCAAAAGGATTGTGAGCAAAAGAGATGTGGGGCCCAATTAAGTCCAATCTCACTTCTTGGCTTTCTTGTTGGCCTTGGATTTGGATGAGGTGGATGCTGAGGTGGACATGTTGAGATCAGGGATTGATGAGTTTCCGGCCGCCGCCGCCGCGAGCCTCTGTTTGAGCTCATTGAGAAGAACCTTATTCTCCTGGTCCAGAAGCTCCGCCGCCTTCCTCAGCCGCTCATTCTCCTGCATGATGTAGCAGTTCTCCAAGTACAGCTTTGAGTTCAGCTTTTCCATTTTTCTGTCACACATAAAAGATAAATTAGAACAATTAATTCATGGTGTTACATGATTTTTTTTAAGAAAAAAAATTAGACAAAGGGCATAAGAATATAAGGTTGTCCAAATCTTCACTCAATTAGAAAATGGATTCTTTCTATTTGTCCCATTGCTACAAAGACAAGAATAAAGTGTGAAACAGGACAAATTTCTCATTAGTGTGCCATAAAAAGGCAAAAAGACATAATTTTTATCACAAAAAAAAGAATATATGAAAAAGGGGCAAACAATAATTATATATAAAAAAATAAAAAAGAAACAAATTTGAGACAAAGAAGAAAATGAACTTAATTAAAAAAAAAAAAACATTCTTCCTTAAAACCTCTGTTTTTGTATCCGTGTGTGTGTGTGTGTTTGGAGCATGCAGAGTTGTTGAGATTTTGGTTTGTTGGTAGGAAACAAGAATAACAAAACAGAAGTTTCCAAGTAAATATTAGAAAAAAACGCAGCCATGTTTGGACATGGCTTTTGCCTAACTTCCTTGGTGAAAGAATATCCAAAAGAGACAGAGAGAAGGGGGCGTGGGCCTCCCTTTTTTTCTATCTTTTCTAAAAAGATCTACCTTTTTTGAAAGAAGCACAAGAGTTTCTAGACGACAAAGAGTTTTTTTTCTGCTGGAATTGGCAGTAAAAAAAGAGAAGAGAAGAGAAGTGAGTGACAAAGTGCCACAGCAGGTGAATATATATAGTGCAAAAAAAGGGGGTGGGGGCGGGGTAGGTGGGGGCGAGGGGGTGGGGGCAGGCACCCCCACAACTCACACTGCCACAATAATCATGCATGTGTAAGCATGGAATGAGGGTACCATAGGCAAGGATTTTAATGTTGGCCTTCCAATTTTACTATGATTATGATGATTTGGGGGATGCCGTCATGTGAATGATGATGGGTTGGGATAGGGGCATTCTTGGCATTTCACCCAATTGTGTGTAGAAATTGGGACAAGGGTATTTTGGGTTTTTCGTCCATAACATGATGGTAGGGCTCGGCCGGCCGAAGATTCGCAATGATGGTTTGGATTGGTCCGAACCGACGGAGCCCATCATCACCCCCACCCCCACCCCAATCGATTCTATTTTGTTTTTATTTTGGTGCTTCAATTTGTGGAAAACCCAAATCTGTCATCCATATCTTTTGTGAGCCAATTTGGTTTGGCCCTTCAATTTTTTTATTTTTATTTTTGCATTTTTTTATATCCTGCATTTAATTTTTGTGTTATGATGACTGATTTACGTATTTGGGTTTCTTCTTGCCATTGTCCTCAATTTAGGGCCAAAAATCTAGTGGCATTTAAGAAAATTCACCTTCGAGATTGAATATAGACCAATTTGCTGTCATTTTCTTAATAATTTCTTTGTCCAAAAATCTAATTATGTGTATTTGCGATTATTAGAGGATTATAAAAACCTTCCCTCAGAAAATCCAAAAAAAAATTGAAAAATTACGCGATCGATGTGCCGCACACGTGGTGAAATCAAATAACGTGTCCAAGCGTATGACAATAAATTTATTTTATAATAACCTATTTCGTTATGTTCGAAAAGGAGTTGTCATTTATGATGAATGTACGTTTCAAGATAGTAAGTCATTAATCGTTATGCAATCAGATATTGCACAACGTAAACGTAATGGGTACAATTTCGTTATGTTCAAAAGGTAGATGTCACTTATGATTAATGTACATTTCGGATGGTAAGTCGTTAATCGTTATGCAATCGGATATTGCATAAGCGTAAACGTAATGAATGCTTTCGGTTGATTTTGTTTATACACCACGGAATTCTGAGAGATTGTACTTTGCTATTACGTGGTAATGTTTAATTTAATTTTAATTTTGAAAACTTACGCCACTTATGTGCTTAGCACGTGGTGAAATCAAATAGTGTGTATGCGTATGACAATAAATTTATTTTACAGGTAAACGATTCAATTATGTGCAAAAAGCAGTTGTTATTTATGATTAACGTACATTTTAAGATAGTAGGTCGTTAATCGTTATGCAATCAGATATTACACAACGTAAACGTAATGGGTACAATTTCGTTATGTTCAAAAGGCAGATGTCATTTATGATTATTAATGTACATTTAAGATGGTAAGTCGTTAATCGTTATGCAATCAGATATTGCATAGCATAAATGTAATGGATGCTTTCGGTTGATTTGTTTATAACCACGGAATTACAAAGATTTCCTAACTATACTTTGTTATTAAGTGGTAATATTTAATTTAATTTTAATTTTGAAAACTTATACCACTTATGTGCTTAGCACACGTGGTGAAGTCAAATAATGTATATACGTGTGACAATAAATTTATTTTATAGGTTGTCATTTATGATTAACGTACATTTCAAGATAGTAAGTCGTTAATCTTTATGCTATCAGATATTGCACATTGTAAACATAATGGGTACAATTTCGTTACGTTCAAAAGGAGATGTCATTTATGATTAATGTACATTTCAGATAGTAAGTCGTTAATCGTTATACAATCAGATATTGCACAACGTAAACGTAATGGGTACTTTCGGTTGATATTGTACTTAATCACGTAATTAAAATGATTTTTTAACTGTATTTTGATATTAAATGGTAGTACTTTTAATTTTGAAAATTCAATGCCGGTTTCCAGCTTTCACAAGAAGATTTAAGAATATTTCAAAAAAAAAAAAAAAAGAAGATTTAAGAAAAATATTGTTAAGCACACATTAAAAATCTATAAAAACTTTAGCCTTCCACAACTCAAAATTTAGGAATTCTTTTCTTATTTCTTATAGAATTACAATTTGAGTCGGGGTGTCAAATTACAAATCTACCCATATGACTTAGTAAAAGAGCACAAGGGTAATTTGCACACACGAACTGTTTTACGTATAAGGAAAATGACAATTTAGTCCTATCCAAGTGATGTGGCTGGCTATCCATGATGGCGTGTTTTATTTATTTCCTGTTACTATAATAATTGCAATAATATTTGGCAAGTAGAACTGTAAAACATTTTCCTTTGCGATATTAAGAGTAAGTTGTTTTTGAAAAAATGGTTAGTGAGTTGTGCGAAGCTGTTTGGCTATGAGTGCAATTAACGTGACACATTATATCTCATGAGAGGTTAGTTATATTTTGGAAGGGTGCATCATGTTAATTTGGCTGTAAAATTGTCAACTTGTGAGTGGTGCCCTCATGGGCCTCCTTTAAAATTTGGCAAAAATTTGTGCAAGACGGTCGTACGGTGTGACGGGTGATACTATTAGTGTAAAAAATGATACTTTATCCATAAAAGATTAAGTGTAGTCATACAAAATATCACTTATTACACTAAAAGTATCACTTTTTACCTTAAAAGTGCAATTCGTCGCTCTTAAAATTTTGCTTCAATTTAATCTTCATCCTTTTTTATTCATCCAGTATAATATCTATCGTAAATCTGCACACGTTACACGTCGTACTGTGTAATTTTGTGTGAATCTTTGCACATTTATTATAAATTTACGGGTATTATGCACCTGGTGAACTCCTCCAAGTGTAGCATAGAATAAACATTTTATTTTTTGCTAAAAGCACTGTTAGTGGTTTTTTTTTTTTTGAGAATGAAGCAAAAGCACTTTTTGTTTTACCGTTTTCAATTGCGCGTCGAAAATATTTTATAATTTAAAAATATTAAAAAATTAATTTTAAAAATCATATGGTTACAATTTTCTCAATTGAATATCATAAATACATAAATATTTTTTTCGAAAAGAAATATTTTTTTCTAAAAAAATTTAAATTAAATAGATTGTGTCCATATTTGCAACGATTCCGAAAATGAAATCCCAAATACAATCCAAGTCCATTTATTCTGTTCAGCTCCATTCCAAATAAGGTGGACATGGGATGAGCCTGAATTTAACCGAATTCATTATTCCACAAACGATGTAAATTCACAATTTAATTGTATAAAAAACATGACATTCAAATCCTTTTCTATCTTAGGAAAATATTAGTGACAATATCTGGTGAGATAGTATCATATTAATTTGTCAATATATATGGAAGTAAATGATAATGTTAATAAGTTTGGTGGTAATAGTTTTTAATGTTCATTATAATAATATTTTATAAATTTAGTAAGTGTTTGGTATAAGCCTTTAAAACAATCAGCAAACACCGTATAATTTGGGGCGGGTATAAGTCCAATTAATGAGTATAATGCGGGTAACGAGTATTGATTTTACACCCGGGTGGGTATAGGTATAATTTTTTTTAGTTTATATATGGAGTAAATATATTGTTGTTCAAAAACTCTTGATTTATATATATATATTGTTGGTGTTTATTTCATAATTCATATAATATCTACAAAATTATATAAATATTACATTTGACATAAGTTTTGAGTAATTGAGTGCATTATTCTAAGTACAATTCGTACATATTTGTCAAATATATAAAGTTGAAGGGTTTAATGGGTCTAGTAGAGATGGCACTAGGGCGGGAAATCCCCGTTCGCCTCAGACTCTGTCTTAGCCCTATTTCCTTTCTACCCTTGGGGATCCGCCCCGAACAGGGTGGGGATTCCCCGAAATGTTTCCCCATGAGGACGGGAATGGGGAATTTTTTCTCCCCATTGGCAGAAACGGGGATCATACTGTTCACCTTTATTTTTAGCTCACCGCAAGTGTACGGTGTACGTTATAGAAAAGGGTAGCAAGGTCGTATCCACGGAGACTAATAAATTAATATGCTAAGTATTGAACTAAGATAGTCTTATTTTTATTTAGACGGTCGTAAAATGGTGGTTGTTGCGAGATTATGACAATTAAGACTACTAAAAACACAAGATTAAGACAATGCAAATAATTGAAGTATCAAGATGATGAAATGGATTCCCGGGTTAAGGTTTCGATTAATATCCCTCTTGTTGTCCGATTTAATCAAAGTCAAGTTATTATCAATATTCCTATAAGACGATCACGAAAATATTTTATCCTCCCTCTCGAGATGCATATAAAACCTAGATTGAAATACCTATGCTAGCATCTCTACTCCACAAGAAGTATTCAACTCCCAAAAGTTTAAAAGATCAAATATCCTCACAAATATTTACCAACCTCTCGATTCATGCAAATATTTGTGTCGAGTACTCAAGATCTAATATTGAAACTCACCTCTCGAATTATGAATCAATATATCAAACAAGTTAAATCATTGATCAAGTGATAAAACAAGAATAAGCTCAAAGTACTCAAATAGGCTTCAAGACAATAACTTCAACTAAGATTAAAACATTCCACACGAATTCATTAATCTACTTCCAAAAACCCAGAAATCTAAAGAGTTTAGCTACACATGATGTCTAAACAACTCATAGACAAATTGTTCAAAGTCATGACAAACTAAAATGAAAGATTAAAACTACAAGAGAAACAAGAAAAACTTAGGAAAGTCGACAATCTCTCGATGTATCTCCGTTCCTTGAGCTCCGATGCAACCCGATTGTCTCCTTGAAATCTTCCTCCAAGAATAAACCTTTGTCTTGTGTTCTATAGCCAAAAATGTCAGAATGTTCCTTGGTGTGCGCCCCCAAAAGTGGTTATATACCTTTTAGAAAGGTTTAGGACACATTGCTGTCATGGTACTGCAATACAGCAGGTTTGGCCTACGGCATGACGCAGGGGACCACCCGTGCGCATTGCCGTAGGCAACTTCCAAGACTTCAGTGGCGCACGGGTGGTGCGTGTACGCACGGGCTATCTATGCGCATTGCCGTACCCTCAATAATCCATTCCTAGTGGCGCACGGGTCGCGCTCAGGCGCGCGCCCTACCCGTGCGTCCTCTATTTTGCCTTATTTGTGGTATTTCTTCTTCGCTATGCTCGTATTTGTCTCCAAAATTACTTTAGATATCATTAAATTCCTTCAAAACGAGCAAATCATAATATCTTTTCCACAAAGAGTGAATACAAACCATTTCATATGAGTTTATGCATGTTTAATCACCATTTTTGTCAATATTAAACCTTAAAAGACATGCAAAACTCACACCTATCACATACTCACTGCCGTGGGGATCCCCGCCCCATTCCCCGCGGAGAACCGCATATTAAATATATAATATAATATTTAAAATATATTATGAATATATCTACATTAAATATAATAAAATGATAAAATATTTAATTTATTGTATTAATGAGTGGTTTATTATTTTTTTATATTTAAAATGATTATTTTTATTAAAAAATCTACTTTTTGCTAAACAATAAAAAATTAAAACGGGGAGCGGGGAATCCCCGTGGGAACGGGGATGGGGGGAAAATTTTTCCCGTTTGTCTCGTGGGGATGGAGGTGGGGACGGGGATTCCCTGCAACCGTGGAGACTGGAGACGGGGATTCCCCGCGAACGCGGAGACAGGGATGGGGATTGCTCCCCCACCCCTGCCTCGATGCGTTGACATCTCTAGGGTCTAGAGGATCCTACCCACTAGACACAGGTATGTGTATTATATTTTCATAACAGGTCGGGTCTCGAATCTAGACGAACGTGGCATATTGACATCCCTACTCATGAGGAATTGTATTGGAATAAGCGAAGTAGAACAATATTGTTTAAATTAAACAATAAAAATATTATATGTATTTACTAATAATTATAGATTTAGTCAGTAAATATATATATGTATAACGATTTAACCTACATTTTTAGTTTGTCCGAATTATGTCGCATGTTTAGTTTTGGCAGAATTTTTAATATTTATCTAAAGATTTTTCTATAGATAAACATGGATATTAAAAATAAATAAATAGAAGCGAGGATTATTATGTCCTTTTAGCCTTAAACTTCTGCTTTCGCGCTAAACTTTTGACTGAAACAAAATTGGGCCCCCAATGGTTTCATACTTAGCACCTATTGTACTCCCCTCTCTAATTTATTATTTTTAAGCCTAACAAAGATATCAAATGAGCTTTTAATATATATCATGAGTAACACTTGACATCTTTTCATTTTTTATTTTCCCTTGTATTAAAACCTATTATATATATTCCCAATATTGCCAACTTAATTATCCTCTGACACAAAAATGTGGTTTCAAGTTGGCCCCAACCAAATAATTGAAGTAACAAAAGTGTATCCCTCTTGCAAGAAAAGAGTTATAATTGGTTAAGCTGATGAGATTCTTCTTTTGTTATAAATTTGGTCTGAAAATCCAAATGATGGCAAAGGCTACTAATCATGGCCTCCTCTTTAAATTCTTCAAACCTCTTAAACTCCATTTTTCACTTTTTCGCAGCCATTTTAAGTCACCCTTTAACCAAAAAGTTGTTTCTTTTCAATGATTCAAGGTGTTTGGTTTTTTTCTTTCTTTCTTTTTTTTTTTCCCCTTTCATAAATGTACGCCAGTTATCAAAAGATTTGGCCATTTACTCATCTCCATTGAGTGCTCATCATAATCTGCATTTGCCTATAAACTACAACAATTATTCACCCACCCATTACCCCAACTCCCTTTTCAAACCTTTGTTTTACCTTTGCTACATTAAACTACGACACAAGTTCTATCTATTATTTTATCTATTAAAAAAATATAATTAAAGCTTTATCTCTTATGAATATATAGGAGTGTCATTAATCAAGTTGTTTTTCTTCTTTGCGGGTTATGTTATGATACAGGTATTATACGTTTTATATGAACTCAAACACAACACGTTTAATTATTTGTGTCGAAATGCACGATACAAACACGACTTGTTTATGATACTGGTAAACTGACACGACATGAAATACCTATATATTTTTAAGTTTGACACAGAAAAAAAAACAAGAGAGAGAGAGAGAGAGAGAGAGAGAGAGAAAGTTAAAATTACAAATAAAATATATTAAATTACTAGAAAATACATTCAATAATGTGTCCAACATCATATAACCAACTAAAACATCATAAAATATTAAAATAACATGTTCACTATATAACTAAATGAGTGAAATATGTTAATTGTGTTGACACGCGAGTCGATCTGATCTAATCTATTTTTCTCTTGTTAATTGCCCGACCTGAATTTGAGCCGAACACATGAAGGATTGTACCTATACCTGCTAAATTCATGTTAGTTATTGGATTATCGTGTCGTATCACAAACTGATGCCCCTATTGATTTATGATCTTAATTATCACATAACTTATCCCTCGCAAGCAACAATTTTTTTCACATAGAGTTGAAAAAAAACCAACTACTTGATACTCAACTCGACATCGAGTTGAAACTTGTTTGAGCATGATTCAATAGCTTAATAACCAAATTTGAACACATTTTTTCGTTCAATAAGATCTTAAACTCCACCAGAACTCAACTCGAACAGATTTAAATTAAAAAAAAAAGTAAAACACCATGAGTGAAAAAAGTCAAACTATTCAATCTCGATTATATCTCGATTAAGTTAACTATAAAATCGAACTCAAACAACATAAACAGTAATATGTTCGACTCAGTTAAATTCATTTATATTTCTAATTACGTGGTTAATTAATTAACATGATTAGTTTTACCTAAAGTTGAAGCGTGTGTAGTCAATCCGATTGGGCATTATTGTTACATGTGAGGACTTAAAAAGGGATACAAAGAAATACATGTGAAGAGAGTTGAATGTGAATTTTTACTTTTTGGGATAGAAACCAGTAGCCCATGCAGTGACCTCATCAACAATTCAACCCCTTTGAATTAAGGCTCTCTCTACTTTTTTTTTTTCTGAGGGTAAATTCTAATGATTTCACATAATAACAATCCCTGCAAGGGCTAATGATGGAATTTACATTACATGATGGTGCATTGAACCCTACACGTGAGGTTACAATTACTAATAAGTTAATATGCACTGATTATAATTGGGGACCACCCCCAATGGATGAAAAATTTCTGCACTTCCTTTTTCTATTTTGATCTTCTGAAATCCGAAGACTTTTAATCTGATGGTCAAGACAGCACTGGATTGATTGAAAAAACATTTTTTTATTTTGGTAGGGTGGATTTTTTTATTTTTCATTTGTGACCAAGAAAATAATAGGTTTCATGAATATGATCAATAAAATAAATGTATTGTGTTTTGAGTCAAGTCTAAGACAATAGTTTACGATGCAATTCATACTCTACTTAGGATCGTCAGAGTCGAGCCGAACTTTAACATATTTGCCAAATATTTAATTTTATATGAACTCGAGCTCGAGACGAGCTCTCTTCAGATTTTAAAAACCTTGTTTTTGTTCGTTTAATAATATTTTTTAGTATTTGAATTTGTTCGTGAACGTGTTCATATTCGATTTCGTGTTCATTGCATGTTCGTGAACATTAAATAATTTTATCCACGAAAAATAAACAAACAGAATTACCTTTAATGAGTTTGTGTTTGTTACTTGTTCGTGAACAAATTCAACTTTAATTCATATGTTAATGATAACTTTTCAATGTTGTAACTTTAAATCTTTATCATATTATATATATATAGAGTTGTAGATTATATTATACAATAGTATTATAATTTATTATATATGTTTAATTTTTAATATTTATATTTAACTTATAGTAAAAATTTAATTTTAAAATTAAGTTACATAAACTTGTTCATGAACATTCTATAAATGAACATCCAACGGGCTTGTTCATGAGCTATTAATTAACGAGTATACAATTGTTTAAGTTCTGTTCGTTTATCAGACGAGCCCTAAAATTTGTTTACTATATGCACGTTAACTAAATAAACGAACATAAACGAACGTTATACAAACTTCTTTACGAATTGTTTGTCTAACGCTCTTTCATTTACAACCCTAACTGACTATATATCAACTAAGTATTGACTATGTGTATCAGTTATACGTTGAATACCAACTAAGTATATATGTATAAGATAGTGCAATAGAAGATGTATATTACATAAGATGGATGCACAACACGTGCACCATTAAAAACTAAAACTAAACTTGATTAAAAATTGTCACTTAGGGGGATTAAATGTGAATTATAATGTCTATTATTTATTTTTTAGATTTATTTTAAATCCAAAAATGACAGATTTCTATGTGATCAACTTTTTGTATGCCATGTCTACCTTTCCTCCAACATTATCAATGCCCTAATTATTTTAACACTAGGATAAATTATGTGTGTGGGCAGATCTGCAAACTGTAAAGAATCCTCCCTCCCACCAACTTGAACACAAGCTTTTTAGAAATCCATTTTGTCCACGGTCTCTTTTGGTTTTTAATTATGACAAATAATTCCAACTTTATCATATGGCTATTTGTAATATTAGAAAATTAAGAGACGTAATTGTAAAATATAAGACAAAAAGTTTGTGTTATTTGTAGTATTTAGAAAAGTTTAGGGACGTAATTATAAAATATTTGACGATCTCAACAAATTTTGTCGCATCAAACTCACGGTTGAGTAAAAATAAAAAACAAAATCAAACCTCAAAATGATTTCTGTAAATTTGAAACTTCTCTAGGTTTTTCGGTAATTATCCCAAACCTTATGTTTTCTTTATGTTATCCCAAACCTTAGGTTTTCATATTTCAGGAAAAATTTCACGTTAGAAAATCTTAAAAAGAAAAAGAAAGTAAATTTGTATTATACACTGGGTGGACCTAAATCTTAATGCATGACTTAAGAAGTTAGGCCTAGATTGGGCAAGCATGGCCGAGTCCAGCCCAATTTTAATAAAGAGAGACCATAAATAAGAAATCTACCAGCCCAGCCCAATTCAGATTAAGGTAAGTAAAGAAAGTCTACAAATAAGGAACCTACCAGCCCAGCCCAACAGTAAGCCGAAGCTGTGTTTGGACTTTGAAATTTTTGGAGGAAAGACTAAGAAAAAAAATGATAAGATAAATATTTTTCTTGCTAGAATCAAAGTTCCAAATTAAACTTTTCTTTGATGTGTCAATTTGTGTCATGTTCGAGTTAACATATCGTGTTGAGACCTAAAACTAGTGTTATTTGTGTCAGATTTTTCAACCTTAATCCGGACTATTTAATTATTAGTTTAAAGAGCTAAAAATTGTTCATGGTTGCATCGATCAACATTGAAATAATTTATTTGTTAAAATAAGATTAAAATATTTAGGAACAATTGGAAACAGATAGAAGGCTTGTCAACCAGATCTGATCAGATGCAACAGCAACATCGTCGTCGTTTCGATGCCATGACCATAAAGCATGAGTCGCATTTACCACCAAAAGTTGGCCATGCCCAAAACTTGGTTCTCTAAAACCAGATATTTTTGGCTGTGGATCCATATACCTGTTCATAAATAATATCCAATTTGTAAAAATAAGTAACAAGAAATAATATTTTTATGATTAAGATGCAAAACGAAAATAAATTTCTAGCATTGGTTCATTTTCTCATAGGAAAATTAATTTTCTTACAGAAGTGTCCTGATTAATATTATTACATTACCTGGATGCAAGGCCTTCACGGTTACCTCCGTCCCCAATGTTTATGTACACTGGACCACATTCATTTACTTCATCCTTGTAGACTCGGACCTAAATTTTTTAAATTAATGGCAAATATGTGAGTAATGAATACTCTTAATGATCTAATTTAATTTTATAATACTTGAAAAAGGAGTAGAACAAAGAAGGAAATCTTTTTTTTTTTTTGAATAAACAAAGAAGGAAATCTTAAAATTACAAATACGTTGATATTTGTATTTATCTAACATATACTTACTCCCTCAACAGGTGCAATTCATAAAATAAAAACAAGTAACCATCTATAAGAAATAGGATTTGGGGTATTAAATTGAACCTCGCCCTTTAAATAATCTTGCAAAAAACAACCATATACATTAACACAATTCTAATTTTTTCTTGAAATTTTGCATTGTATATTCTATTCAGAAATAAGAACTAAGAAAGTTGTAATAGCCTAAATTGGTCATATTACGTTTTCAAAAAGTAAAAATAAGCATGTTTTCCGGTCATTTTAACTAAAAACTAAAGGCCAAAACTTTCATATATTCTCTAGTGAACTATTTGACCATTTTTAAAATATCGATGCGTAATCTTTTTGCCGTGGACAAATGATCAAAAATCAGATAGACTCGAAAATAGAAGATAGCTTACAAATCGCTCATAGGCATGAACATGTCCAGCAAAAACCGCATCAACACGAGCCTTATAAAGCAAATCCTCCATAGCCTTCTTCATCCCAACAGATTCATATTCTCCTTGATGTGCTTCATTAGAACTGTACCACGGCGCATGTACAACCGCGATTAGCCACGGTGTTTTGCTCCGATCAACTTTCCCCAAATCGGACCGCAACCAACGATACTGATCCGAGTCGGGCCCAAAATCAGCATACGAACCCAACATGATGACATGAACGCCAGCCACTTCAAAAGAGTAATACAAGTTCGAAGATGATCCACTCTCCTCATAAGGCATGACCCATCTCGCATTGTAAGACGTGAATTTCTCGCGACGAATGACTGGGATCTTCTCGATCTCGTGGTTGCCATGTGTCACCATCCACGACGCCGCTAGCCAAGGGTGCACCACTTGTTGCGAAGTGTCCCACAACGGCCGGTAGAAATCGCGTCACGATAAATCCCCTGGCAATAGCAAAACATCGTAGTCCGATTTCGAAATGTGGTCCAGGGTTGTTTTTGTCCACTCTGTTTGTCCTGGATCACCTGTAACAAAAAAAGCAAAGTCAGCACACGAAAATTGAGTAGGCTGGATCGAAAACTCAAAAAAAAAAGATATATATCATATAAGCTCTACTAATATTTTTTTTATTTCTTAATACTGCTTGGGCAGAGACATGCATGGGCTAGTTGGCAACGGCTCAGCCAGAAAGTGACATTAGAGTGGTCCAATATACGAAAATAAAATATGATAGAAAACTTAGGAAAAAAAAATAATCTTAAAAGACTTAATTTTTTTTAGAAAAGAGGGTGGTTGGGGTCCAGTGGCTCCCTAGCTACGCCCTTGCTAGTTGGGACACACTATGGGCCCCTATCTCTGCCATTGCTTGTAATAACGATTTACATTAGTAGTCTCCACAAATTAAGATTGTCGACAAATAAAAATAAATTGATATCGTACCTAAGACTGAAAATTTTATAGGAAATTGTGATGGTGGAGTTTTGAAGGTGAGCTCCGGAGAAGAAGTGGAACCGCAACGGTAGTAATACACTGTGTTTCGGTTCAATGGACCGATGATGACATTATGTATTTCTCCAGAGCGATATAATAAGTACTTGTATTGATTGGTACTCCCATTGGCGGAGAAACTATTAGCTCCTGGAGATGTACCGTAGTATACAACTGCTGGAGTTGGATCTGAAGTAATCCATGATATTCTCACGTTGTTTTCACCACTCAAAGATATGTGCACCTGGTTCACCATAAATGCTTGTCATGCGTTAATATTATGGAATTAAATCAAATTATAGTAACAATCAGAAACATGTAAATTGCAGTCAAAGATGAGATTTTGCACCAATTGGTACCTGAGATTTGTCTAATTACAATAAAATCCATGAAGTTATAAATATCCCCTTGACGTATGTTTCTATTTTACAAATTCAGGGGAGACAATTTGTAATTTTAAAATATAAGTGGTTTGTTTATAATTAATCCAAACCTGAGGGTAAGTTTTGTAATTATCCTTTTTTCAGAAGGAAAAGAAGTTCTTATTACTGTCACAGTATGATTACTAAATAAGGAAGCTTGGGTTTGTTTCGATTAGTTCAACCTCTTCCAGTAGGCAGTAGGTGATCTGCTTTGAATTATTATAATCATTAACCATGTAACAACATATATCCAATTATCCATACATTCACAATAATCATTAACCATGTAACAACATATATCCAATTATCCATACATTCACAAACGGATTAAGATTTCATGTTCCACTTTCCTTATTCCACTACATCGGATGAATAATATGTGTACATGAAGATGCCACATGATGTCACAATTATACATTTGTCATTCATCCAGTGTATGGAATAGAGATAATGGAACAGTAGATCTCATTTTATTCACAACACAGACACAACACAACACAAGCTCCGGATTTTATAAGACCTATGACTACACGCACTTTTGGAGCACTTCTATTATTCTATAAAAGTTCATTTTCCAAATGAACTTTTGAAAAAATCTCAAATTCTGACGTGATCACTAAAATAAACTTTTTAAATAAGTGATTTATCCAAAAAATCCATTTTAAATTAACCATCGAACAACAATTAGTATAGAAAATGGACTTTTACATCCAAAAATCCATTTGAATCGGGCTCCCAAACTAGCTGTAAGTAAGACTTATCTTAATTACTTTGTTAAATATTAAACCCTACATTTCATGCAATTCCAAGTAATTACAAAGCACATTAAAATTGATCATTACAAAGTTGAAACCCAAAAAAGAAAATAAAAAAAAAATACACACACAGAGTTAAGTGCCAATATAAATGTGAAGAGATCGACCGTGTATTTCGGATTATCCAAATCAAAATTAGATAATAATATCCAAATCAATTGTACCTGCTGGGGAGAGGTTGAATCGACGTCATCAAGTTCTTTAACGAGTGACCGTGAAAGTGAATTCCGCGGCGGCGGGGCGGCGGTATTCGGCGGCGAAACAATTGCTACGGCAAAGCCCAACACCAAAACTAAGGATTTCAGGGCCATGACAGATTAATTACAAAATTAAAAATGGCCAAAGGTGACATGAACTGGGGATTCTATATATAATTTCTCAGTGAATTGTATATTGGAGCCAGGTGCGTGAATTTTGCCAATATTTAGAAAAACTCTTCTAAATAACGTATGTATTGATAATATATCTTAATTACAATAATAAAATGAATTTAAAACAAGATTTATATCACGGACAATCGCAATATTGTAGCAAATCTTCCTTAAAGTCTTTGTGGACAAATTCCATTGCCAAGGTTGCTGTCAACACGGCACGGTTTTGCCTATGATTACGTGAGTTATTTTTGGCAATATTGTAGTTATTTTGTCTGTTTTTTAGGCACCAATCATGTGTACTTCTATAATTAGAAAAATGTTTTTCTATTTTAAGAAATTGAATAAAAGACTTTTCGGCTCAGTTACCAAATACAAAAATAAAAAAAGAAATTATTTGGTATTTGATTTTCACTTTATGTAACTGAATGGTGTTAATTAAAATTTGGTTCAGTCCTACCCAACATCATCTAATTGTGTGATTGATTTACAATTCATGAAACATACTATTCACGAAATAATGTCGGTAACTGAATTCGGTCAAACCAAATATATATTGACTAGAATTCATCTATAAATGTTAGTTGACTGCTAATTTTGTGATAGGATTATGAATTTAGACATAATAAGTTGTAGAAAAAAAATACGATTTTCATTTTTTTGTGGGTAATCATAAATTAATATCAACCAAATTAATCCAAAGAACAGAAAATATGAGAAATTGCTTTGTTTCTGTTAGAAATTCATTAATTAAACTCGATGTGCATGAATCATGATATACACGAACGCAATTATAATTCATGAACCAAGTAATACATGAATCTTGTAATTCATGTATAAAGCTAAAAATAAGTACATGCATTTATTTAAGGGGTAATTACAAAAAGCCCCCGAGGTTTGGTCTAATTACAGAAAAATCCAGACATGTTTCAAAATTATAAGAAGCCTCCTCATGTTTGATTATTTCTTAAATTTAAGGGAATAACAATAATATTTCTATAGATATCAGGGAGTTTTTGGAATATTTTTGCTTATGATGGAAAAAGATGTAAGACAAAATCAAACTTCAAGGGTTTTTTGTAATTTGCCCGAACTTTAACTGGGCTACTCTTGGGTGCCTTGTCCAATTCTAGCAAAGTCTCTACGCCTATATAAGAGAAGGCCTAGCCTAGCCCAACTCAAAGTCTGTTTTATCCTATTTTAGGAAAAAGAAGAAAAAAAAGGTACATTAGAGCACAAGAAAGATTAATTGATCCCTTCACTAAGAATATTTCATTTAAATGTTGTAATTTTGTAGTTGCATTCATGTCATGAGATTAGAATATTCTTCAAATGACTTCCAAGAAATTTAGTTCATACATTGTAACAAGCTGGATCAGAAGCAAAGCTTTTTAACCAGACTTTATCAGAGGCAACACCATCTTTGTCATTGTTTCTATGCCATGTCCACAAAGCTAGTGTTGAATTTAGTATGGAAAATTGGCCGTGACCAAAGGTTGGGTCCCTGAAAGCAGATATTTTTGGCTGTGGATCCAAAAACCTGTTGATACCATGTATTATATATATTGTAAACGACTAAGCACTTTTAATTTCAATTTATGTTACTTGTGAAATTAATTACCTCAAAGCAAGGCCTTCACGATTGCCTCCCGCCCCTGCTGTGATGTACACTGGACCACAATTGTTCGCCTTATCCTTGTACACACGTACCTAAATCCTCAAGTGTATATAATAAGTTGAAATGTTACTTGGTAACAAACATTAATTCTTGATCCCTACTTACAATGAAATGATCTCATTTTTGTCCATAAAGGACTACCCACTCCATATATTTTGTTTTATTCTCTGTTTCATATAATATTCCAATATGATAATAGACATTGGAACATCATATGAAATATAGAATGACATAGGAAATTCCGACCATGCATTATGAGAATTGGAATTTTTATTACATTTCCAATGTCATCTGGTATTCCAATACGCTAGATAGTATAGATTTTTTAATTAATGAAATTATTTTATTACTACAAAGACAACTTTAGATACTCTCTTACACACACTTATGCACTCAATTTATTTTAATCACTCCACTAAGTTATATTATATTACACACTATTTCTCACTCTTTGCTTGTAATCTCACATTCACACACATATCACAAGATCACCTTATATTTATAGTAGTAGGGATAGTTCTAGACTAGTATGTATGTCGGTTCTTGTCTATTATTTAATTAATTTATTAATCATCTAGATTAACGCAAAAAATTGCGTGAGACGGTCTCACGGATTTAGATCCGTGAGACGAAGACCTTACACAAAGCTTTAAAGGTTTTCTAATCACCACAATTTTCTACGTTCATAATTCTTGGAGAAAAGTTTTCAATCCAATCATCTTCCTTTTTTTTCAGATTTTTTTTTAGGGTTTATATTTATTTTTTTAAGGTTTATTTTTAATTGATTTGGGTTTTTAGGATTTTTAGTTTTTTTTTAGGGTTTATTTTTTATTTTTTGGGTTTATTTTTATTTCTCGAGTTTATTCTTCATGATTCATTATTATTTTTAGATTTATTTTCATGGTTCATGTTCTCAAGGCGGAGCCCTTAGGAGATCCGTCTCACGAATTTAGATCTGTGAGACCGTCTCACAAGAGACTTGCTCCTAGATTAATATAGCATAATCATATCATTTCCAGATTTTTCAATTATGTCGGTGATGATCTTCAGATAGATCTCACGACATCACTCAGTAAAATGTCGAGCAAAAAATGAAATAGAAAGAGTCAATACACATTATGAGCAATTGAGATTCTCTAATTCTAGTTAGTGTTTCGTCATATATACTCAATGAACTATGTAAATGTCACGTGTATAAACATAATGTCATAATATACACATAACATGTATTAATACTGCTAAAATAGAAATTGAAACACTAAATAAAATAGTGGATCTCAATTGCATTGTAAGGGCTCAAAATAGAATGAGACAATTATAAATACTAACCTTGAGACTGGGTTAATTACAAAAAAATCACAACTTTTTAAAATGATAGAAAACCCGTGAGTTTTGATTTTATATTACACTTACCGAAAAAACATTTCAAACACCTCCCCGTACATTCAACATAAGATCAAAACTCATGGTTTCTTTTTAGTTGGTAATTTTCATGCATTTATGGTTTTTTGTAATTGTAATTAACCCAAACCACAGGGTTAGTTTTTGTAATTTATCCTGAACCACAGCGGTTAGTTTTTGTAATTATCCCAAATAGAAATGATAAAAAAATTGAGAAGGTGACTTACAAATCGTTCATAAGCATGAACATGACCCGCAAAAACCACATCCACACGCGCTCCATACAACACATCTTCCATCACGCTCCTCATCCCCACCCCTTCATACTCTCCTTGATGAGCAACATTAGAGTTGTACCACGGAGCATGTACAACCACAACAAGCCACGGCGTTCTCCTCCGATCGACTTTCCCCAAATCGCCCTTCAGCCAACGGTACTGGTTCGACCCGGCCCCAAATTCGGTATAAGACCCGAGCATGATGACGTGGACACCGGCAACTTCGAAAGAGTAGAACAAATTGGAAGGGGACCCACTCTCCTCGTACGGCATGAGCCACCTGGCATTGTAGGATGTGAATCTGCGGCGATGGATTTTGGGGAATTTTTCGATCTCGTGGTTGCCTTGTGTCACCATCCATGGCCGCTTGCTGGCCAGTGGCTGAACCAATAGGCCGAATGTGTCCCATTTTTTCTGGCGCATGTCGGCGTACGATAAGTCGCCTGGTAAAATCAAAACGTCGTAGTTTGATTTCGCGATGTTTTCGAGGGTGGAACTTGTCCGCGCGGTTTGTCCAAGATCACCTGCGTATACTAGTCTATTGTTAATGTAGAAGTAATCGGCAATTAGGGTAAATTGCAAATTTTTCCCTAAAATTTAACTAAATTAGAAAAACATTCTAGTTATCTTTTAAAGTTACGGATGCTCCTTTGAGGATATTACTATTTAGTATTTACTAGTACTCCGATCCATTGATATTTGTATTTGTTTTACAATTATCCTCTCAACAACAGCAGTTTTAAAAACAGAGACAAATATCAAAGGGTATTTGTAATTTTGAAAGTTAACTAAGTTTTTTTTGTTATAAAATTAAACTTTAAGGGTAATTTTCCAAACTCAAAAAAAAAGGGGCAATTTTCCAATATTTATGCACGCTTAATTGCAAATGGGTCCTATAACTTTAGGGTGGTGACATGCATTTTGGGATTTTTATTTTTTCAATTTGCAATTTTGGATTTTAATTTAAAAAAATTGGCACATTGAGGACAATTTTTGCTGGAAAAATAAAAAAATGGCCAGACTGCTTGTCTAGTCGTCCACTCCCAACCCCAAATTGGGGAATTTTGGTTTTCTGATGAAATTGTTGATTTAGATGTTGAATGAGACGCATATTATATGCATTTTTATATATTTATTAATTAATTTAATTAAATCCAAAAATAATGTAAATTAGCAATTTCACTGGAAAATATAAAAACTACTTTGGAGTGGTAAGGGTGGTAAGGGGGCAGCCACTCAACTACTGAGAATTTTTTGAAATTTTCGGTCGAGATTCTCCTCAATGTGCCAAAATGTTTACATTAAAGTCTTCAATCGCAAATTGAGAAAATAAAAGTCCGAAACTATCACCACCCTAAAGTTACCGGACCAATTTTGCAATTATCCTACTTATGCACACAAAACACAAACATGCAGACCAATATCAATGGATATTTGTACTTTGAATGAGAGCTAATTTTTTGTAATAAAAATACATTTTATCCAACATTTAAGCAGGCACAGAGCAGACACAAATTACACATGGACACTTTTTATCGTATACCTGCGACTGCAAATTTAATAGGAAATCGAGCTGGTGGAGTTTTGAAGCTGAACTCTGGAGAAGATTTAATGCCACAACGATAGTAATACGATGTGTTTGGGTTCAATGGGCCGATCACTACATCGTGTATTTCCCCTGACGTGTACTTGAGATAGTGATACATGTTGGTACTTCCGTTTGCTGAAAAAGTAAAATTCCCTGGAGATGTACCATAAAACACAGTTGCTGGTGTAGGAAATGAAGTTGTCCATGTTATTCTCATGTGGTTCGTCCCACTCAATGATATTCGGACCTGTACGATGAGCATTATTTGGAAAAGTATTGTTAGTATTTTTTGGTTTTGTTTCTTCCTATAATTTAATCAAAATTTAAACGTTGGGATGAGGTACTTCTCATTTTGGAAAAGTATTGATAGTATTTTTGTAAGTAAAAAAAAGTTTATTTTTGACATTCTTATACTCAAATCTTTATCATAATACAGAAATGCCCTTTCTCTGCATAACATTGCCCTATTAAAATTGAGAATTGTGTCTCTTATCTTTTTATCAAAAGCTCATTTTGTAGTTTTTTTCCCAGACACTTCAACTTTGATTTTTCAGTTTTTAGCTTGTATTTGTAAACAGTACAAATTTTTTATTATCAAATACATTTGAGTTCTGGGGTCAACATTGTACTCTAGTGGTTGAGACATGTGTTGTAAGAGTGAATGCCCCGTGTTCGATTCCATACAAGTGCGTGTGTCCCCTCCCCAAATTCCACCCACTGTACTAAAAAAAAATATACATTTTAGTTCTACTACAATAAACCACTTGTTCTAAAAGTATAAGTATTTGCAAACACCCCTATATACAGTAATATCAAAAGGTAATAAACACTTTTAAATTTTCCAATCAAATTTAACAAAGATTATTTATTTTCAATTGTTTTTAAAATTTTGTGACATACATTGTTCATCATGATATATTCACAATAACAGATTTTATCATCATAACAGTTGCATAATAAATATCATCAGATCAAATGATCTACCTTTAACATAAAAATAAAATTAAATTTGAGATCTTCAAATCTCTCCTTAAACTGATCAACGGAGACAAGCACGATCCCAGAAATCAGAATGACACAATATATCATGACACCATAGTCAAAAAAATCAAAATTTCCTCTGTTTTGGTAGCCTTGAAATGAAAAGTTAGGTACAAAAATTAGGTAAAATACCTGTTGTGGTGACATCAAGAACATTGGCCGTGAAGACACTGCTAAGTTGGTGAAAACTCCACAAAATTGTAATCCTATAGCCATAACTGAAAATACTAAATGAATCATTCGCGCCATGGCCAGAAAGAACCATCGAAATGTGCTGGGAAATTTTTATCTTAAAAGAAACAAACAAAAGGGGGAAAAAGATGTTATTTTATATATAGTAGTAAATTAATCTTGTTCTAGGTTTATCTCAGCCATCCATGTTGTAAAAAGTGCCTTGATTCACAATATTAATTGCTGGTGACATTAATTTTGTGCTCATCTCCTTTTCTAAAAGTATCTCCAGTTCTTTGTGTTCGGATTTTGCAGTTGATATTCAAAAGAAAATGGACTTAAATTGGATCCAAAACTTTATCATTATTTGGATAATCTTAATAATCAGGCCTTAGTTAATAATTAATAGTCACTTTGCTGCCGTTGAGATAAATCATTTTACAAATTTGTTGTACTACAAATAATTGTTTGTATTTAAATTAATATATAAGGCCCGTTTTGTTGAAAATAAATCTCTATGGCTTTAAAGGTCTAACAAGTTTTGCTGCAAATAAAATTTAATGAAAAATCCCCTTAATGTGAAATATGTAAGAGAAACTTTTAATAAATTAAAAAATATATATAAAGGTGTTGAAGTGAAAAGTCCTTTATATTGGATAAATGCCAAGTATTAGTAAGGTAAGTAGTTTGTGCCTAAAAATGTACTTATTAACTAAACATTAAGTCAACAATATTATGGTCTCTACATCTGTGTGTAAGTAAAGCATTATTTACCGGGCAATTGCACGGAGAATGGTCTCTATATCATTCAAAAGCATTATTTGTCAATTACTTTTGAATATATACTAAACCAGAACACTTGCACAAAAACTGCAAACCAATAAACTACTGCAACAAAAATGGAATGATTAATGATTTCTCGATCAACATCAACTGATCTTCAATAAGCCATTAACTTGTGGCACACCAAGGTTTAATTAGACTTTAGGATTATCTACATTACTTCAGTTCGAATATAGCAAAGTGAATGTTACATCCACTTTTTTAACGTGTGATATTTTCTTATTTTTATATTTGACCACAACAAATAACTCTGCTTTTAGTATTTAACTATTTGATGGACAAAAATCATTCCAAACAAACCCTTAAAGTGCGGATGAGATCTCCTGTTACAAAAGGGTATTTCCCTACTATTCCTTCGCAAAGATAACTATTACATTTATAAAAACTACCATATTTAAAACACACAATTCAATCTTGATTTATGCTTCAAAATTAATATGGTGACTTTTGTACACGTGACAATCATCCATATGTTATAATAGAAGATAAACTCTCTTTGAACATAAGATCTCATCCCCGCTTAAATTGGTAATATTATCAGTTTTTATATATGGAATCATCTCAAGCATATTCCAATTTTGACAATCGATCCTTGAGCCACGCGAGCCACAAAATTTCAAATACCATTTTTTTGTCTAAGATCTCCAGTTTTGCTTCAGCTGAATGAGACATGCCAGTTAATTGCCGACCTCGCTCACTAAGTACAACGTGAATAAGCTTCTTCCTTAATTCCTCAAAAGTTGGATTTGTCACGTAATGTCCAATTCTATTGTTATCTAACAAAATAGTAAATAAATTAAAGTCGACGCTAGAATTGATGGCGATTTAACAAGACTGGTGCAACATACAAGTGTTACCATCTGATGGTACATTCCATGAATATGCTACTCTGATTCTTTTTTTTTTTCAATTAATTATATATTATTATAATTTCTTCAGATAAGTGTGAAAGATAAATAATAATACATGTTCTCCATGAAAATTGGATCCTGATACCCTGCTGCATATGCAGTTAATTTGTGGTTTTTTTATTTGTTATTATAATGCCAATTTTCAACTCAATTTTGTAGGAATAAGAGTTGGCAGCGTATTTGGATAACTGATTTGAGAATGACTTGAGCAATCATCGACAAACTTGAGGGTTATAAAATAATAAAATATAGCGTAACCCATGTATTTTTGCACTGTTTTTCTTTTTCTTTTTCTTTTTCTAATTTTTTTTCCATGTAAATGAAATATTTTCGAGCAGCTATCAAATGAAGAAATATTTTTTATTAATAGCCACATGCTGTCATGTCATGATGCTAAGCTTGTAATCCGAAGGGTTTGGCACCGATCCTCAAGTACAAAATTATGTGCAGAAAATTAAGAATTTTGGAATCTTGATCTGACATTAATTAATTATATATATACTTATATGAACCTTTATTAGTAAAGTAATCAGTTATGTTTACGTGGAACCAAGTTATATTAATCAAAATGAAGACTTTTGGTATGTAATTGTTAATTGACTTTCTGCCCAATAGGTATCCTTTTTTTTTTAATGTATATATCGGTGAAACTCTGTCTTCATATTTATAAACGAAAAACAGCATCAGTAAATTATTTCTCTAATATAATGGTAATTCCGAAAATTAGTACAGCTAAAATAATTTGAAAAGTTGATTAAAAGAAATTGTGGATAGTTTATCAAACGTTCTAGTAGAGTAACAAGTTTGATGCTGCTAAAAATGGGCAACTCACTCCAACTCGTGGTGCTCGATCCGAGCTAAGGTATATGTCTTTGATATTCTAATGCTCAATCCATGTAGAGGGAACTAGCATGCAACAAGCAAATATGGTTAGTAGGGGCTCGGAGTTATCCCAGAGAATCCCTCCGATTCTTAGGTCAGGTATGTGTAGGAGAAAAATCCAGAGCGTAAGGAATTCAACAATAAAATTGTATTTAATGAAAAATAATGAGGGATGGACTATACATGGGACGGTGGACCGCATGGACCGATTACAACGAATTGGACCTCTAGGGTCTTTTATGTTAACTTGACCCGATTGATAATTTTTATGGGCTAAAAATTAATTAAAGAGAATTAAATAGCCAATTAAATGTTTTTATGACCTCTAGGGTCTTTTATGTGATTTATTTAAACAAATGCTAGGTCGACCATGATATTTCACCAAGTTGAACACATTAGCAGAATTGTTACATTAACATTCCAATTAATGTTAAAATATTATCAGAAATGACATGTCCAAAAACAAAACAATCTATATTTAGCTAAATTAAAATAACAGGATTTTGGTGCCAATAATTCTATCAAATGATGGTGACTCATAGCTTTTTCACAAGTAGAAAGCCGTTTAATGCAAAAGTGTACATATTTTTATGTGTGGTTATTAATGTTGTAAGCATATCCATAATTTTGTCCCTATTGAGTTCCTTCACGCTATTGCCATCCTTGTATATATTAACCTTATATACATATAATATATTTTATTCGTTTTCCCTTAATTCTTCAAACCCCTGCATCCTATATATATATAACAATTAACAACAGATTATGTACCCATATATCTATACTAATTATATTCCTCATAGAATTGACAAAATATCGTAATCATAATTTCATATTTCAAAAATAATTGAGAAAATGTTGTTCCCACATATCCTCTATTTCTTCATTTCGCTTTTCACAACCCGGGTCTCGCCGGAATATACCCGTCCAGATCCCCGGCCACTCATTTTCCGGCAACATAACCGGTCTGATTCAGACCCTCAACAGGTTAATTAACTTGTACCTCATTTTATACATGTACGAACAATCACGTTCTAAAAATATCTGTCTAGGCGGTCCTACAGTTTTTCACCGATTAGGTCCCCTAATCCCGGCTTCTTGCAAGGCTTAGTCCCCCCAATCCACTGACGATTAGCGCACTTTTTAGAACACTGCGTACAATTAGTGTTTTTTTATATATAATTTTGGATGTTGTAAATTTTCAGGTACATATTTCATTGGCTGGGAAAGACCATATGAGGATTTCATGGATTACATTAGATAAAAAAGTTCAATCAAAAGTTGAATACGGAAAGTCGCCGGGAAAATACGACGCCACGGCCACCGGAGAGAGCATTAATTACCATTACTTCTTTTACAGTTCAGGAGAAATTCACCATGTCAAAATTGGGCCATTGGAACCCAGCACGGCTTATTACTACAGATGTGGTGGTCATGGGCCGGAGTTCAGCTTCCGCACGCCGCCGGCGGCTTTTCCGGTCGAATTTGCTGTCGCTGGTAAGTGGTGGTGTGTGGCGGCGGGCCCCATTTCTTTGAAATATTTTTGCTTCTTTACATTTGTTGCGTGGCGTTTAGCATTTCTTTTTAAGTTCAGTGAAAATATAACTTGCAAGCAAAGCCTTTTTTTACCTTTTTTTTAATATATTTTTATTCTTTAAATTTTTGGTTTTATAATTCTGTTCATTTAGTTATAATCTATACCTCTGTTTTTTTGGCTATTCCAGAATGGTGTTTAATCCACTATTACATCGCGCAAATGATTGTTACGTGTATAGTAATAACTATATTAAGTTTGGAGTATAAATCAAGCCTAAATTGTGGGGGTTTAATATGGTAACTTTTATACACGTGGCAATCATCTGTACGGTGAAATAGGAGATGAAACATCATGAAATAAAAGATCCCAGCCGATTTTTCAGCGAAAACATGACAAACCTAAAAATTAATTAGGCACAAGAATTTTAAATACAAGTGTTTAATATCCACGCCAAATATATATTTAAGAATATATTTATAGGGATTTAATAAGTATTTATACCGTGATATATAACATTAATTGTAAAATTAAATAGATGATTTCTTTGTGGAGGAGTCAAATGGGTTGGACCGATGCTGGCTCATCAGACCCAAGAGAGAAATTGGGCTTCCATTTTGGAGTTGCATGTCGTTGCTTTTTTTTAATACATGAAAATGTATTGGGTCAATCGTTTGTCCAGCCCAATGAGCCAGACCATATAGGTCCGATCTCTTTCAAGCCTATGAAATTGAAGCTCAGTCCAGCCTTTTCATGGGACCTTTGTCAGCTCTAGTTTTTCGTTTCTTTTCATTGATAATTCATTTTTCCGTTGTTGCCTAATTATTGATTTGTGATGTTGGACCATATAGGTGACCTAGGACAAACAGAATGGACAGAATCAACCTTAGCCCACATTGGTGCTAAGGACTATGATGTGTTTCTTCTACCAGGTGATCTATCCTATGCTAGCACTAGGCCTTGGATGGTCACCGAGGGCAACCACGAGATTGAAACCTTCCCAATTATTTACCCTCATGGTTTCAAGGCTTACAATGCCAGATGGCTAATGCCCTACCAAGAAAGCCGGTCCACGTCGAACTTGTACTACTCGTTCGATGTGGTCGGGACCCACATTATCATGCTCGGATCCTACACGGACTTCAATTCCGATTCGGATCAGTACAAGTGGTTGCAGGATGACTTGGCGAGCATTGATAGGACTAGGACGCCTTGGATTTTTGTGTTGATCCACGCACCGTGGTACAATTCCAATTTGGCCCATAGAGGGGAGGGAGAGAGCATGAGGAAAGCCATGGAACAAATGTTGTACGATGCACATGTCGATGTCGTATTTGCAGGGCATGTTCATGCGTATGAGAGATTTGTAAGTAAAATGCACCTTATTTACAAAATAATTATGAGTCACAAATAATATTAATGTTCAATGATTGGTAAATAAGTTTTGTTTGATTATTGCAGACTAGGGTTTACGATAACAAGGCTGATCCGTGCGGTCCCGTGCATGTGACCATTGGCGATGGAGGAAACAGAGAAGGTCTTGCTATGTCGTAAGTACCTTTAATTCTCTCATGTTCCAATACATCTGATGAAATATCACATATAGAAAAATACGAAAAGGGAAAAACTCAATTAAATTATGAATTTTGTGACAATGCTAATTATTTTGTTATTATGTGTGGATGGATGTTGTTAAGGTTCGACAACCCTAGTCCTTCGATCTCACTTTACCGAGAACCAAGCTTCGGACATGGAAGACTGAGGGTAATTAACAGCACCCATGCGCACTGGACGTGGCACCGCAACAAAGAGACCGACTCGCTTCATGTGGGCGATGAGATGTGGTTGGAAAGCATGGCCTCCTCGCCTCTCTGCAAGGAAATTAATTCATCATCAACATCTCTAAATGATGAATTATAGTAAATGTTGAACCTAAAATGAAACTACTGTGGAAACAAGATCTGAAAGCGAGGGATAGCCAACATTTTGGACTACCCCTAGCCCAATTATTTTTTCTCTTAGCCAAAATATGTAATTTTTATTTTTATTTTTTTCCCTTAAACAAAAAAAATTCCTGCTGCATCGAGGCCCCATAGCTACGCCCCTGTCCGTAGAATTATAGTTTGCTTGTATAGGTTCAAATCCTTACATTTTACAGCATTGGAGAGTAGGAATATTTGTAATTTAGAAGTATAACATACAAAACAAACAAATGAACAAAAGAATGTAAATTAATAAGACGGTAGATATGTACGTTGGAATAATGATCTGCAAATAAGAAAATGAACGTACAGAATTTTATCGTGAAATCCGACTATCATACATAGGTCTTCTGGTTTATTTCTTTAATTACTAATTAGCATAAAAGCTTGATTTTGTACAAATAGTTGCGAGAATAAAGTTACAGTACTTGTTTTGGCATCTTGGGCCGCGGCTAATTTTAGCTAGCGTTAACGAAAGGGCCAAGCCCGCATATTGAATTGGGCCTTTTCGAGCGCATCTAGCAAACGAGGTTAGCAGAGGGCCACCATATAAGTTTGTTGCCCAATTTTAGGGTTCTGACACAATTGTCCAACATTTCGGGAAAAAAATGACATAATTTTATGTTATCGGACTTTTTCCTTACTTTTTTACACTCCCGCCTTTTTATCAGATATTTTTGCGCTCCTGCCAATTTTTTTGGATTTTTTTACGTTGTTGTTTCATGATTGTTTCAAATATGTTTCATCTAATAAAATTTCAGTGAAAAAATAATTTATCTCTCATTAAATAATCAATTTTATATTTAAAATTTTAACGATCAAGAATTATACACATAAAATAACATATTGAAAAAAAAGACATCGAAAATAATATAGAAACAACACATGAATAGAAAAACACAATTCAATTTTTGTTCCAATCCATTGAAAAAATCGAAAACATGGAACAACTAAGAAACAAAAGAACAACATTGAAAATTATGTAGAAACATCCCAGTAACAACATAAACATTATAGAAAACACCACATGAACAAAAATAGCTTAAAATAGGTAAAATTACATTGAAACATCGAAAACTACATGGAAACAACAAAAAACATCATAACAATATCAAAATAATGTAGAAACAACCCAAAAACAACTAAACAATATAAAAAATACCATATCAGTAAAAAGAGCTTAAAAATAGGTAAAAACTGCATCGAGACATTGAAAACTATATGGAAACAATAAAGAAACATCAGAACAACATTAAAAGCATTATTAAAAACAACCTAAAAACAACAGAAATAATATTTAAAATAATACATGAACAGAAAAGAGCATAAAAATAGGTAAAGGTTGTATTAAAACATCGAAACAACCAGAAACAAATATAAATAACATCGAAACAAAAGAATAACATGTAAAACAATATAGAAACAAAAATACTGGTAAAAAAAAGCGTAAATAATAAAAAAAAATATGTAGAAGCGTAAAAACGTCAAAAAAGTCAACTAGGAGCATACAAAAGTCAGATGAGCATAAATAGTGTCTTTTTCCCCCCAAAAAAAGTGATTTCTGGTAATTTCTCCCGATTTTATATGACCGATCCCACTTGGGAAAAAATAATTACAATTTGACACTCAACAATCTATAAACAAATTCTCAAAATTTATTTGGTCCATTCAAAAAGTTTTAATTGATTTTGAATATTTTACTGTTCTTTGTTTTATTTTTTTGAGATTAATTTTAAAATACTTGTTTCTTGCATACTTCTTTTAATTTTGGATTTTTGCAATTTCTTTATTCTACTATTTTAGTAGTTTTGACTTTTGACTCATACTTTAGATAGTATGATAATTTATACTAACCAAAATAGCTTTATTTCCACTCTTTTCATAGCAAAAAGAGATTATACTTTTCCACTACACCCCAAACAGTCAAACAAAAATACTATGGTCCCCGTGCATAAAACGATAAAATTGTGATAGATGAACACAACTGTAATATAAATGTTGCCGGCATCTTTAGAAGAAAAGAGAAAGCAAAAGCAAAAGAAAAATAAAACTTCAATCATACCTTTATTTGCCCCCAAGTTAGAAAAGTTTATGGGAACAATGGGTGGACGCCAACGGCCCAACAGGGCCCACAACCATTGGTTGAGTCTAGGGGGTGTGATTGTTGGTAGAGCATAGAGGTGTCAAACGAGTCGGGCGGGGTCGGGCTAGTGCCTGTCCGTCGGCCAAGAGGAAAAATCAGACCGGGCCAAGTAGTGATCGGAACGCTAATTTTAGAGCTCAGTCCGACTGGGCTAGCTGGTTTTCGGAGCCTAGTGGGTTGGGTTTTTGAGTCCCAGATGTTTTCGGGCATGAGATATTACAGTCCAGTCTAGTAAAAATATTGGGTTGTTGGGCCGGAATTGACACCTCTAATTGTTAAGCCCGTTGAGGTGCTCATGAGCTCATATTCTTTAATATTTTGATTAGTTTTGCTCTTATCTTAAGCAACAACCTTAGCAACCTAACTTAGGTTCATTGAACCGAGCCCCCCATGATTAGGTAATCCCATTTTCGTTGCCAACTAATCAAGTTGCTAAATAGAATATCTTTAACTTTATGCTTTACTTTTTATTTTTTGCCTATTTTCTTTAGCAAAATTAAAATTCATATATAAGTAAAAGGAATTCGAATGTGTCCTCGTGCTCGACTCACGCTCACCCATGATTGGGTTTTCATTTGCACTTAATGTTTTAATACTTTTTGGTTCAAAAAACAATGTTTTAATACTTTTTCTCAAAAAAGTGTTTTAATAGTTTTATTTTTTATAGAAGAGGGGATACACGTACAACACAAGACTCTATAGCACAAGTTAAACCCTTTTAATACTTTTAAATTAAGCAAAGAAAGTGTTAATAAGAAAATAAAAAATTCATAGTAAAAAAAATATTCTTCATTATTTTCTTTCCAAATAAATAGTTACAACTTTTAAAACTTCCACATCCGTAAAAACTTTTAAAACCTCTGTCATATGATTTAAGCTCACAACATTGAAAAACCAAAAAATAATTTTAAGTTACACACTTTACTTAGTTTATTAAACAAATATAGATTCAATAAAACATAAAAAAGTAATTCAAATATATTTGTTAGCTAAAAATTGGCTGCTCTTTTAAATGTGAGAATTGATTTATCATTATTTATTTGAATGTATATTTGAAAAGATAATTTATAAACATATAATATATGTTTTTTAAAATTGAAATTCCTAAAGAGCCAAATCAGCTGCGGACCCCCAATTTCACCGTGCAAATAGAAAAAAATAGGAATTTTGCGATGCAATCAATGGAAATTCTCAAACACTACTGTCCTATTTTAATTTTTTTTTTATTTTTTTGACTAATACAAATTACCTGCCACGACCAAATACCAGATAAATTATAAGAAATACTAAATAAAGAAAATTATAGTAGTAATTAAGAAACCGTAAAAAATTATTCACATCAAATTCACACGTTCTCTACTGGATCACCGCCGTAGGATCATTTTCTTTAAAACCACCGTGGCCGCCGTCGAACGATCTCCACCACTCGTCATCCAGAAGATTCTAAACAAACCGACGGTTGAGATCATATCTTCTCCAGCTTATCAGCTTTGATCAACGGATTAGCCTTGGCGATGGCCTCCTTCCCCACGGCCTTGAAATCAAAGGTACAACCATGCTTTTCGGGGTACCGGTGGGCCCCACAGAAGGTGGTCCCACACCTGCACCTGAAACCCGTCAATCCAACCTTCTTCCGGCACGTCGAGCACCTCCCCGTCGACTGCTGTTGCGGCGGTTGCTGAGCCACCACTTTCTCCGGCGAGGAAACCGGATCCACGATCGGTTGAGCCACCGCCGCCACCGCGGCGGCGGAAGGCGACGGGGCCGCAGTCAACGGAGATGAAAACAGGGGAGAATCGCCTGATTTTCCGAGGCAAAGGTCCCTAAAACATTTGGAACACATGTTTTGCGTGGCTGGGCTGCCAAAAAATCCGCAATCGTTCACGCACAAGCGGTGGCCTTCGGGAGACTGAAATCCATGCTCTTCAGCCATAGATCTGGTTTTTTCACCACAAAATAAGGCGGCTTAGAAATCCAAAATTCTCAAAATAAGAGAAATTAAGGGTGATTGATGATGGTGGTAAGATTGAGAAATGGAGATTTTTATGCGAAGGAATTGCGGGGTGGGGGGAGGAGGAATCGGTATTATCTATAGGAGGAGGGTTAGAGAAAGAATAATAATGATGTGGGAGGGAAGGATCAAAGAAATGGGACAAAAGCCAAAATGGGAATTTAATATTGAAAATGATAAATCAGTGGTTTAATAATCAATCATACAGTTGGCGGACAGGCTGTATGTGCCAAAAGGAAGGATTAATTTTTCTTCTTTCCTTTTTATTTTTTATTTTTTGCCCCTTTGCTTTATTTATTATCATTATCACCTGGGAAAGAAACTGTAAATGAGAAATAGAGCCTTGAAGGGGTTGGGGTTGAGGGTAGGGGTGTCATTTGGGTTAGGTTCGGGTTTACGGGTCCGACTTTGTGAGTTCACGGGTCGAATTAGTTAATTCGGACCCAATATGTTAATTATTCGTGTCGAGAATTTTGAATCGAGACCCGACATGTTTATTTCACATGTAACTCAAACCCGACCCACTTAACCCGTTTAATAAAATTATTTTTTTGTATATATGTAACAATTTCAACTGAATAAATTTGATTGTTCTAAAATCAATCACTATGACACTATTCAATTAATAAAAAATATTACAATTCACAACATACAAAAATAATTAACATAATTGCACAAATAACATAACAAACTAATCATATTTTGAGGACAACATTCAAATTTACATACAAAATAATAACAACATATATAATTAAGGAGGTTTTAGCATTTAAATTTTAAGGATATGCGTTGTCTTTTGTTTTTATCTTATAATTAATTATTTACTTATTTTTTTTTAAATTCACAAATGGGTTGAACGGGTTAAATGGGTCATAGCGGGTTGACCCGAACTCGACCTGCTTAATTGGCGGGTTATTCGGGTTCAACCCGATTTCGACCTAGACCCATGAAGCATGAACTCATACCCATTAATTTCGTGTTAGTTTAGTGTCAATTTTGCGTGTCGTTAAAAAATTGACACCCCTAGTTGAGGGGATGGTTACTATTTTTTATTACAATTGGGGAATATTATGGGAGGGATAGACGCCTTGTTTCATATGAGATCGAACTTGAATCAATCAATCGTCATGACAATACAAGTCTTTACCACTATAGCACAATGTTAATACTAAGTGGATGATTGCTATTATGTATGGACCAAATGTTTATTGTGTTAACACTTAACACCAATATTTACAAAATAAGATTTCAATGTGACTATTCTTAAAAAACACCAATATTTACAAACTAAGATTTCAATGTGACTATTCTAAAGTTACACCAATAATTACGAAATAAGATTTCAATATGACTATTTATACGAAATAAGACTTATATTTTCTTAATGTTAGTCGTCAAATATATATAATTATTTATTGACAATTTACAACAATCATATGAAAGATAACAACAAAACCAATAGAAAAATAATATCAATTATCGTAGCAAAGATGTATAATAAAAGATTTTAAAAAATTAAAAAATCAATAGCACAAATGCTAGTGGTCCTGAGACTGAGAGTGAGGGATGGGCGATGCCAATCATGCCAAATTGGGGTTGAGGGGTCTTGTAGTTGTGCGTGTCTGATTGGCTAAATTTTCCTATTTCTTATTTTATAGGCGTCAATTATGGGTGACGAGATAATCTAATTAAATCATTAATTAAGTAATAAAAATAAGATTGTTTTGTTAAAACAATAAAAAAATAATATATGAAGAGAACCAGTCAGCAGTCATACGGTTACAACGAAAAGGTCAATGGCTTAATGTTCATTAATACTATACTATGTATGTATATAGGAAATGTTCATTTCCAAGTTTGGTTTATTATTCAATGTTTGATTTCTATTTCGGCCACTGGCCAGTGATTGACTCTTGGGATGTCAATTTGGAAAATAATCGTATTTTGGTTGGATGAACTATATGTTAACGCGTGGTAACTATCATTATTCGTGAATCTCGTGACTATTTAGTCGTCTAAATAATATTCCTAGTAATAAAATGCTAAAAGTTATTAATCTCGGTTTTTGTGGTTGGTTGTGGGCAAGTGTACCGTGTTGACATTTCTTATTGACAGTGTGTTTTATTTTGTTATGGAACTTTCGTATTATAAGCGTTAATTGAAAGTGTTAGAATTAATGGTTTTAAGGGGTTGAGTGGTGAAAAAGTAATGTGGAGCGAGTTGAAAACGAGTTTGGGTTACAGTGGATCGAAATAATAGGGCAAAATAGTAAAATCACATATTTTGGAGGCCATATCCGATAATTTATCAAAACCATGTTTTACGAAGGCAAATGACTCGATGGAAAGAATTTATTGTTGCTCATATAAGGTGTGCATGCCCAAACTTCCTTCGTGTATACTTGTTTCTAGCTTAAGTGTTTTAAGTTTGGCAGAAACTCATATAGAACTGTTTTACGGGTCTCAGTTCGTAAGATGGATCCTATTTGACCCGCGGATCCTGTTGACCAGGTCTGCGGGTCAACAACAACTCCAATTTTTTTTTTTTCTGATTTTCTTCCCCAGTTAAAGTAACAATTTTATGAGAAAAAATATTAGTTATTTTAGATAAAGTATCATATTTTTTTAATATAGCCACAGATTATGATTACATTACAATGAAGGACAAATAAATATATCAGAGTTAAAGTAACACATTTATGAGTAAAAATATATTTTGGAGATAAAATATCATGTTTTAAAAGTAAAAATATCTGTTTTTTAAATAAAGTATTATATTTTTTTAATAATAAATACAAAGAAAGATGAATAATAAATACAATAGAGTTAAAGTAATACTTTTATAAGTAAAAATATTTATTTTTTGAGATAAAGTAACATATTTTTTAATATAGTCACAAATTATGAATATATTACAATATATATATATATATATATATATATATATATATATATAACAGAGCTAAAGTAACACTTTTATACGTTAAAGTATTTATTTTTTGAGATAAAGTATCATATTTTTTAATATAGTCACAAATTAGAAATGAAGGAAAAAAGGAAAAATAAAATATAACTATGATATAGTTAAAGTAACACTTTTATAAGTAAAAGTATCCATTTGTTGAGATAAAATATCAGATTTCTTAATACAGTTACAAACTATGAACAAAAAAAGAGAAAAAATAAAAAATAAATATGATGTAGTTAAAGTCACACTTTTATAAGTATCCATTTATTAAGATAATGTATCATGTATTTTTAATAGACTTTGGTTCGATTCTTAGCCTTTATATTTATAGGCCTTTTTCTTTTTAATTACCAGGCGTATTTATGAATGAGTTTATATACATTGTTATTCTGAAATTGCACAATAAGCACTAGTGGTGTAGTGGTAGAACACCACCTTAAGTCTTTATAGGTCGTACAGGAGACCTACTCTTTAAGTATTTATTGTTTTGTTTCCTAGTTGGTTTTGAATTTATTTAGGGTTTTTGACTTCATTTAAATATTTTTTTAGGTCTTTATTTTCGAGTTGCTCATTCATAATTTATATTATCTAAAAAAGTTTTATTTCTTTTGAAAATTACTTCATCTTCCAATTATCCGTCTGTGTCAAAAATTTAGTTGAGATCTGAATGCTATTAATATTTACATATTTTTAAATATTCACTGCATAATTCATATGCTAATTCATGGTTACTCATAGATTTAAACGACTGTGATCAGTGACGAAGCCAAAAATTATGTGTAGGGGGCCCAACTAAAGGTGTAAAGGAGTCGAGTCGAGCCGAATATAGAATTGTTAAAGTTTGTTTGAAATTTTATCTAGATATAAAAATTGTGTTTGAGTTTCGTTTGTTTATTAATCGAATCGAGCTCCAGCAAGCTTTAGTCGAGTCGAACAAAAATAAGTTCGAGTAGCTTGATATTTTTACACATATTTTATTATTTTTTACTAATCAAGTCGAGCTCGAGCCGAGCTTTACGTCTTACCGAACAAAAAAAATATTTTCAAATTTGGTTCATTATGTTAACGAACCAAGCACAAATGAGCTTTTTACGATTGCTCTCGGATCGAATATCAAGTAATTTGGTTTGTTTTTCAGCCCTAGACCCAACTAATATTAATATAAAAATAAAATACAATACATCAACTCTAAAGTAAAACTATAAATAAGAACCAATTATGATAAAGTCGTGTCAATTCAATTACATCTTAATATTCAAAAATAAATAACATAATATGATTAGTGATTACATCAACATATCATAACATTTATCGTATATCGATTCATATCGATTCATACTCATCTAGAATGTTGAATTCTTTAATGGGAATTTGATAATAAACCATAAATCATCTCAAAAGAGACAAATAGAGACACAAAAAATAATGCCAAAATTCGAGTTCAAGTTTATAATGGAGCAAAAAAATGTACAAATTTTTGTGAAATGTGAAAAAATGATCAAGACTCAAAGTTTTTTTCAAAATTCATAAATGGAAAGGGGGAATGAAGAATGGAGGAATTGGAAACTTTGTTCCATTTTTCTTATTTTTTGTATTTTTTTCAAGGTTATAGACTAAAATTATTAAAATATCCTTGCAAAATTTCAAAATTTCAGGGGAGGTCCAGTGCCCCCCTTGGCCCTAATGTGGCCTCGTCCCTGATTGTGATACAATAGCATGCAAACCACAATAGAACACATGTTTGTTTTATAAAATCACCAAAAAGTATGGAAAAGATAGTGAAAAGAAACTTGAAATAGGGATCATAGATGACGTAATTTGCTTCTGTTGGGTATCTATCTGCCTCTAATAGATTGATACACGAAGTACCAAACACCAAATACGACTCGATAATCCTATTATACAAAGTTACTCTGTACTCTTGCGAAAATTAAAATACAACTCAATGCAACAATACACGAAAGATAATAATAACAAATATATGAGGGATAAAACCCTGAACCAGATATTGAATAATATGGCTCAGGACCAGAACTTCCCACACAAAGTAGTCACCAAGAATCACTCAGAGAACCAGAGAGGAACAAAGAACCACAACTGCCTTACCACAAAGCCAGGCCCTCAAGAACCGCAGCCTAAGAACAGATCTCGAACAAACCCTAGTTCAACCCAAAACCACCCAAACCCTAAACCACTCGAGATATAGGGAGATCTACACAAAGAGTGTGGAGAGGGCGAACACACTTAGAACTCTCACTCAAACTCACAATTTCACGAGAGAAAAGATGCGACGACCGGACCTGGATCGAAGAGAGAGAGAGAGAGAGATGAACACACAGGAGGTTCGAGAGAGAGATGAGAGTTTAGAGAGAGAAGTGAGATATGCAGAATGAGGTTAGGGTTCGGGTGGGGGATATATATATGTAAAACGGATGGCCAAGATTACCTAGATCACATCAACGGATAAGAAACAAGCACAAGATCCGCGGACATATAAACCGGGTACCACAACCCGAACAGGCGACCCGGGTATCGAGATAGTGGTTTGGCTCGATTCGCTTTGCTTTGGGCTTGCATAAGGTCAGGCCAATAAACACAACAATCTCCACATTTGACTCATTGTGATTCAATTAGACAAACTTGGGAATACTTAGTCATCATCATCGCCATCTTGCCTTTCCCTAAAGACTTAAGCCAAGAATGACTTATGTTACGAAAGCACTAAAGCTAACTATAACGAGAAAAGATCTCAACAAGCACACAACAAGTCAAGTTCCCCCATTGAATTAACATAAGCACGGAGCAAATATCAATTCAACATTTTTGGATTCTAACAGAAACACACAGTAACTGTTTAAACCCAACATAAAGGGTAACTAACCGGGTAACTAATCACCAAAGTGTCAAAATTTAGGATTTTTAAACAAGTTTTGAACTTTGATAAGGGTAGACACTTAGTACCCATATCAACGGGGTTAAGTTCAGAGGCCACTTTTTCAAGATTAACCAAACCTTTTAAAACAATATCTCTTATAAAATGAAAACGAACATCAATGTGTTTGGTTCTATCATGAAAAACTGGGTTTTTGCAAAGTTGAATACCAAATTGAGAGTCAGAAAATACAACAACTTTTTGTTTTAGAAAACCAATTTCAGAAACAAGACCTTTAAGCCACAAAGCTTCTTTTAAAGCCTCGATGTGACAACATATTCGACTCTGTTGTGAGGCAGGGGCCACAATATGTTGCGGTTGGGATTTCCAACTTATACATGAGCCACAAAGTGTAAAAACATAAGAAATTGTTGATTTTCTCGCTTTCTTTATCATTAGCATAATTAGAATCAACATATCCTTTCAAAATTATACGAATCACATTTTGAAAAACACAAACTATAATCGAAAGAATGCCTCGGATATCTAAGCAACCACTTAACACATTCCATTGCACCATACAAGGATTGAACATATATATACTCAAACAAAAAACAACATAGGCTATATCAGGCCTAGTGCTCACCATTAAGTACATAAGCTGATCCAATAAAGCATTAGCATAAGGAATGTTTTGCATAGCACAAATTTCAAGTTCGATCTTAGGAGACTGCTTTACTTAACATGAAAAATGAGAGGAAGAGACACATTCACGATTTAGCATTAGACATAGAAAATTTATGTAAAATCTTTTCTATATAAGAGGATCGATGCAAATAAATGACGCATGATTTAGACTGTCCTATCAATGTTCATTCCCAAAATCTTTTTAGCATCACCCAAGTATTTCATGTCAAATTTAGCACTAAGACAATTTCTAACATGATCAATAGATTTGATGCAAGGTCCAACAAGTAACATATCATCAACATATAATTGCAAGAACACAGGAGTTTCAGTGTCAAATTTGAAGTAAAGACAATGATCAAATTGGCTTCTACAAAACTTTAAATCAAGCATACATTGATCAAACTTTTTATTCCATTGTCTTGGGGACTGTTTTAGACCATACAAAGATTTTTGGAGTAAACATACATAATTGGGCTTGGATTTATCCTCAAAACCCTCAGGTTGTTTCATAAATTTTTTTTCATCCAAGTCACCATGAAGGAAAGCGCTTTAACATCCAACTGTTTCACTTCCTACAAATTGAGCAACAAGAGCAAGCATAATTCTCACAAGAACAAATTTAACAACGAGTGCAAAAATTTACGTATAATCAATCCCTTTCTTCCGAGTAAAACCCTTAGAACTAATCTAGCTTTAAACCTAACACCTTCAGATTCTTGTTTAATCTTGTAAAGCCATTTACAATCAACTATAGAGCAGTTAGGGGGTTTAGAAACAAGAATCCATGTGTTATTAACATGCAGAGAAGTCATTTCATCATGCATATCACTTAGCCATTTAGTAGATTCAGCAGAATTCATAGCTTCAGAGAAGGTTTTAGGCTCAGAACCATCAATAGATTCAAACACAGAAAACACATAAGATGTCATGTGAAAATCAACAAATTTGTTTGGGACTCTAACATGCAATCAGTTGAAGAGGAAAATACTGAAAACAAGGGGTCTACATTCCAGGAAGGATTGTAGAAAGGTTCAACGTTGAACCAAGTCTTAAGCTTTTGGAGGGCTTCGTGATCAAATCCAAAGAGCTTGAGCAAGTGAGTGTTAGTAGTAAAAGGCAAAATGCCTGTGAAGAAGGCTCGAGTCGTACAAGAAGCGGTGGTGAGTGATCAAGGCGTCTCGCAGGATCGAGTCCCAAAGGATCAAGTCGGCTTGTGATCAAGACTTGTATCCGGACTGTTACCACTTTGTAAACCGATCATTACCTAGTGGATTCCTCCAGAGTTGGAGAAGAGAGGAGTAGAAGAATTACCCCATCTTGAACCTCTATAAAAACTTCACCGTGTCATTTACATTTCAAAGATTTAAATTCTCGCACTTTTAATCGCTTATATCTGTGCGATAAATTTGCTATCCATCGATAAAATTTATAAGTACTAAATCAAGCTCTAAAATCTTGCTTAATCAAACTTAAGGGTGTTAAGTCTTCCAATAAAATAAAACCACAAGTTAAATTATAGCCAACAAAATGAGTTACTCCATCAACAACTCAAATTGAGTCTTGAGAGATTAACTCTCTTGAGTGACTAATTCGATTGTCCATCAAGGACACAAATACATGTAGAATCAACTCAGTAGATTTAAAAGGACTAAATCGAAAATTTGGTAAGGTTTATTCAACCCCCTTCTAAACCTTACACTTACACCCCTCGGGACCTACAAGTGGTATCGTGAGCGGTTGGTTCATTGAACCCTCCGCACCGTTCTTGAACTAGATCTCCAAACTTTTCAAAGTCCGCTTTAGTACTTAAATTTTCAAAACTCTTTTTATCATTAAAAGTCATTATCATGGAAGCAAATTTGACACGCATCCCTATGTTCACTATTGAAGAATTTGATGATTGGAAAATTCGTATGCGAGCTCATCTATCGGCATTACATGATGAGATGTGGATAGTGATAGAAGATGGGCCTCTGCAAATATTAAAGGTGAACACAAAATTGTACATGACGAAGAGTTGCGGTGAAGAAGAGAAGAAGATCTTTCTCTGGACCGGTCATGTTGAAAAACCAAGAACCTGAATGGACAAATGATGACAGAAAAAGATACAATCTGGACAATGTAGCCAAGGACATCCTTTACAAAACCTTGACAAAGCTATGTTCAATAAAGTCAAATCTTGCAAAACAAATGGCTAAGAAATGCAGGACAAGTTGACATTGATTTGTGAAGGCTCGAGCAAATCAAAGAAAACAAATTATCGGTGGTCAGTACAAAAATTTGAAAACTTCAAAATGATCACGGAGAGAACCTGGATCAACTGGATGCTCGATTCACGAAATTACAAATGAGTATCGCGCACTTGGAAAAAATATACACGAAGGAAATGTGTATGAAAATCCTAAAAAGTCTTCCAAATGAATGGGAAATGAAGGTCATGGCACCGAGACATTCCATGGACCTATCAAAGACATCCAACCATGAACTATTCTCGCACCTCAAAGCCTACGAGTTTGGTGAGAAGAAAAGACCAGGAAGAGACAATTTGTACCCAAAACAAATTGCTCTAATTGTTAAAGATGGGAAGAGAGCCGAGGTCAAAAGTCATTGACCCGGAAGAAATAGCCCCGATGGTTAAAAAGATTCAACAAGTTCTTTAATAAGAACTACAAGAAAGGAAAGGGTGAATCTTCCGAAGACACTCACCTCCCTCCAAATCAAGGAAGACAGCAACCAAGAGAATGATCATCAAAAAGTTGAGTATCAAAGTGACAACTCAAGAATGGAAAGAGTGATCAAAAGGTGAATATCTATGTTGAATCAGAGACAACCAGGTCACTATGCCATTATTGATCGCTCATATCCTCGTAGTCAACAAATACGAGGATGATGAAGAAAGAAAAAGGTCTTGAGAGAAAGAAAGAAGACAGAAAAGAAAAGGGCAATGATGGGCGCAGAGATCTCGCCGAGACAACCAAGTCAAGAGAGACAATGATTGAGAGAGCAGAAGGTGACTACTCAAGTGACTCGAAGAAGAAGCCCGATCCGCTTGATGGCCAAAGAACAAGATCAAGAAGATGAGGTACAATCTAACTCAACAAGCTCGGACACTAGTGATAGTGACTATGACACACACACACTTCATCACCTACTCGATCTTTATGATTCATTAGGCAAAATGATGAAAGATTTTGAACACATTAAATCCTCACACACACTATTGAATGAGGAAAACAAAACTTACCAAAAAGTCAAAACTCAAAGTTCCGACTAAGGAGCCGAGTACTCTAAGTCAAATAGTCATTGAAAATGAAAGTTTAAAAATTTGAAAATGCTAAATTAGTAAAGCGAGAAATTGCCGCTTATAGAAAAGAGGAGAATGACCTCAAGAATGTTATTGCCTCATTCACTAAGGCATCTAAATCATTGGATGATCTTATTATGAGTCAAAGAGAATGTGGAGACAAGACAGCTTAGGATTTAATTCCTCGTGCCATGTCAAACCTCAAGAGTAATTTTGGAAAAAGGATCTTCAAGTCATGAAGAGTCCGAAAAATCCAAAACTCTAAATGTTGCACACACATTCACTCCAAAGCACAATACTAAGCAAACTAGCCTTGGTTACAAAGGAAAAGGAAAATGTACCAGTTGAGAGTCTTGAAAAAGCGATGAGAAGAGATTCACCAGTCCTCAAAGAAACTCCAAAATGAAAAATACTCAGAAAGAAGAAGCGAGCTACCAAAACCCTAAAAATCCATAAAAGAAATACAAATGATGGGAATGGTAGAAAATATCCAAGCCAAGTGATTGGAATAATGTGAACTATCAAAGATAGACTTATGGAATATAAGCGAGATGGCAAATGCCTAGTACTCGGAAAGGCCATTCCAAAAGTATAAGAGCTTTCATCAAAGACACATATGCACTACACTCAAAGACATCACAATTACCCAAGGAAGGCAATTGCTAAAACACATATGCAGCATACTGACAAAAGAGACAATTTGTATGAACCTAGAATCCCCAAGCAATTTGCCAGGATTAATTATGATTATGGCACTGATAGATGGCAACCCCCAGAGTCAAATCATTTGGCTATAGGTTGGTTGGATCATCTTATAATTCTAACCCCTTAGGACCCCCATACAAGTATGGGTACCTAAAACTTAATTTCCTTGATTGCGGTTCAAGGAACAAATGAGTGCCAAGGAACCTGGTACATGGATAGTGGTTTTCCGGACATATGACAGAAATAAAAGAAATCTGTCAAAATTCAAGGAAGTTAAAGGAGCAAAAGTCATATTTGGAGGAAATGAAGCTCGGGTGAAATAAGAGGCATTGGATCCATCAAGAGGAATGGATTAGAGATCACGATGTTGCATATGTTGAAGGACTAAACTTCAATTTACTAAGCATCACCAACTTTGTGACAAGGGCTACAATGTTGGATTCAACATGGGCATATGCCAAATCAAAGATATTGAATCAAATGAAGTGGTCTTTGCAAGGATGTAGACAAAAAATATGTATGTAGTGGATTGGTCAACTGCAACACCCAAAGACTGCTCTACTAGCAAAGAGCACACAAATTTGAATCAAGTTGGGGGCACAAAAAAAGTGAGTCACCCGAATTTCAAAACGATCAACAAACTTGCAAGAAGTCATCTTGTGGAAGGACTTCCGGACTCAAGATACAAGAATGAGAGTATATGTGACGATGTCGAAGGGAAAACAAATCAAGTCGTCATTCAAAGAAAAGACATGCCCATCCTCAACAAGAATATTGCATCTACTCCATATGGATCTATTTGGCCCATGGAACCTGCCAAAGATAAGTGGAAAGAAATACACCTTGGTGGTAGTAGATGACTACTCAAGATATACATGGACAATTTTCATGTGTAAGAAAAAGAAACTCTACAAAAACTACCACAAATGATGAAGAGGATTCAAAACGAGAAGAGTCAAACCATTATCAAAATAAGATCGGACGGAGAACCGAGTTTGTCAATGGAATAATAACTCGATCTTGTATTGAGAATGGTATTGGTCATGAACTATCGCCAGCAAGGACTCCACAAACAGAATGGAGTTGCGAGAAAGAAGAAAGAACTCTCAAAAAGCGGCAAGGACCATGTTAGGTGGAAGGGGTTACCAAAAAGATTTTGGGTCAAGCAATCAACACAAAATTTGCTACACTCAAAACAGATGTATGATAAATAGACAAAATGACAAAGACTCCCTATGAGATCCGGGTGGAAGAAACCAAGTGTTGCATATTTGTAATATTTGGATGTAAATGCTTCATCCACAACAACGGCAAAGACAATCTAAAGGCTTTTGATGCTAAAGTGATGAAGGTATCTTCAGATACTCACCGAAAGCAAAGCCTACTGAGAATACTCAACAAAAGAACTATGGTTACTGAAGAATCCATTCATGTAGTATTCGATGAGCCAAATGTAAATGGAGAAGACATTGAAGAGTCACCGATAAGTTCAATCATCCAACCATACGTAAGAGTCCCTATCTTTGAAGTTCGTTTCAAATTATAAATTGAAAGAAGATGAGATAGTCTGAATCTCAAAACAACCGGAAAATTTGCGGTAAGTGATTACGAGAGAGTCAACCCAAAAGAACACAAACCGCAAGTCGATCAATCCAAACCTAACTTACTCCAACCTCGATGTAAGATGGCCGAGAGACCATCCACGTAACTTGTCATTGGAGATATAAGAGAAGGTGTCAAGACAAGATCCGTAACTCAACAAGAAGCTATGTTCACATGCTTCATCTCGCAAATAGAGCCAAAAGATGTGTCACAAGCATTGGATGACACACATTGGATTCAAGCTATGCAAGAAGAGCTGAATCAGTTTGAAAGGAATAAAGTGTGGGAATTAGTGCAAAGACCCATGCATCAAAATGTTATTGGCACCAAATGGGTATTCGTAAATAAAATGAACGAGGAAGGCTCGTGGGTAAGAAACAAAGCAAGATTGGTAGCCAAAGGATATTGCCAAGAAGAAGGGATAGATTTTGATGAAACATTTGCTCCTGTAGCAAGATTGGAAGCTATAAGGATGTTTCTTGCCTATGCAGCTCACAAGAATTTCATTGTATATCAAATGGATGTAAAAAGTGCATTCCTAAATGGTTTATTGGAAGAAGAAGTGTATGTTGAACAACCTCCAGGATTTGAGCAGAAGACTCTTGGAGACAAGGTATACAAACTCAAGAAAGCCTGTATGGATCAAACAGGCACCCGAGCATGGTATGATACCCTGTCACAATTCCTAATCGAAAATGGATTCACTAAAGGAAAAGTAGATAGAACACTTTTAATTCAAGACAAGAAGAGTATACTTTTGCTTGTTCAAATATATGTGGATGACATCATTTTTGGATCCACTAACAAAGAGTCTGTGAAAAATTTTCAAACCTCATGCAAAGTAAATTTGAAATGAGCATGATGGGAGAAGTGACATTCTTCCTCGACTTCAAGTGAAACAATGAAGGATGGAACCTTCATAAGTCAAACAAAATACACCGAGATTTAATGAAGAAGTTTGGTATGGAGGAGAAGTCTTCGTAAAAATACCAATGAACACATCACCAAAATGGACATGGATGCGGATGGTAAGCTCAGTAGATCAAACAAGATACGAGCACTTATTGGATCATTGCTCTATCTCACGGCTAGCGGCCGGACATCACTTTTGTTGTAGGTGTATGTGCAAGATTTCAATCTGCTCCAAAAGAGAGCCATATGACAAAGAAATGATAAGAGAATCTTGAGATACTTGAAAGGAAGCCAAGAAGTAGGCCTATGGTATCCAAAGGAAGGTGGATTCAAGCTAATTGGCTATTCAGATTTTGACTATCTTTGGATGCAGAGTGACAGGAAGAGCACTTCGGCACATGTCAAATGCTAGGAAACAGACTAATTTCTGGTTTAGCAAGAAGCAAAACTCAATAGCCACCTCTACAAATTGATACACATAGGCTGGGCAAACATTTGTGTGCCAAGTCCTATGGATGAGACAAAGAAATGAGATATTATGAAGTTGAAGAAAAAGAAATTCCAATCATGTGTGATAACACAAGTGCAATTGCAATCACTCAAAATCCTGTGTTACACTCAAGAACAAAACATATTGATGTCGATATCACTTCATAAGAGATCATGTAGAAAAAGAAGGACATCATCCTGGAATATATCTCAACGATAAACAACTAGGTGACATCTTCACAAAACCATTATGTGAGTCAAGATTTGAAGAACTCAAGCATGAGTTGAGGCTTAATTGAATGAATGACGACACTCGACAAATCAAAGAAGAGAAATGGAACGAAAGGGAGAAAAAGAGTTTAAAAGAATCACCTCGAGAAATCACCAGACGGAAAGACAGCTACACTTTGAGTCACCCGATAGCCGAGTCGCTAAGAGAATCGTGAGTAGAGTTAAATCGCTAAGAGATAAGCTGAATGACTTATGAGCAAAGTGACAAAAAAAAACGCATCGTTTGACTAAGCGGGAATGTTTTAAGGAACACGTCAAATAATGATGATGTGTACGGACATAAAGTGCACACCAAGCTTATGATTGGATATAAATGTCTTTGCCGCATTAAATACGAGACATGAAATGCTCAATTGGCGTCACGCGAAATCCAAGCCGTTGATTTCGATCACAATTCAAAACCGCCTGCACGCCCTTTCATAAACCATATTTAAACCATTTTCGTCCGTTTCTCTCTCACACTTCTAAAACTGCTTCATCTCTTTCTCTCAAAAGGCAAAGGCAAAATACTCAAAACCCTATCAACCTTCAAATCAATTTCTCGAGTTTTTCTTTGAAATAATACTTGAGAAATGGCACCAACTTATGACTTTACCAAGTTAGGAAAGCAAATCCACACTGGTTCGACGGTGGATTTTGACGGAATGGTGAAGCAGGGGTCCGATGCCACCCTAGTGAAGAAAATCGCCGAGAAGTTGGAAACGTCCCACTAAAACCGTTTCTAACATTTGAATATCCGATGACCTACGTGGAGGAGGTCGCACAAATCTACGTGAATGCCGAGATTCACGATGAAGGAATCAAGTCATCCTGCTCACGGGAAGCGGTGACTATCTCTGCCAAGATTTGGTCAACATTGCTCACTACCGCCAGGGAGCATCCGAGATTAAGGAAGCTGATGTCAACTTGGCTGATGCTTGGAAGGAAATAGCCAAGTCCGACTTTCTTTGATAAAATAATATACACAAAAAACAAGAGATCAAAGGAGGACTATCACAAGTTGTTGGACATAGTTGCCAAATGTATCGACATCAAATTTGGCAGCTTTGACCAATCACAAAGGCAAAGCTGATTGTAATGGTTGCAATCATCGAAGAAAAGAAGATAAACTGGGCTGAGTTTATCTACAGCAGACTCTGCCCGAATGTGGGGAACAAGTCCTTCAAAGAAGATGGCACTTTTGGAGGATCCCGGGATATGGCCTGGTGATTGGCGGCTATTGGAGGTGAAAGGAGTCCTCTTAGACATGGGAAGGCTTTCCATGTTAACAAGAGAATGTTCGAGCGAACCTCTCTCGGCGCTCGGAAGAGAGCTTACGCCAAGAGAGCGATACCGGGGGGGAATCACCGACCCCGAAGATACAAATGCTTCCTCTCTCCAGCCAAGAAGAAAAGTCCCTGCAACTAAGAAGAAAGATCACGCCGCTCGCAAAAAGAAAACCAAACATGCTCCCCCCTCGCAGAGTCACTCCGCCCCAAGAGCCGTGTCTCCCGCCCTGCAACAGGGGTCGAGAAGGACTCACAAATACCTTCTCCGATCGTCAAAAAGAGAGAACCGAGAAGCCACGACGGCCTGCTCCTCGAAACAAACACCGCACCGCCCACCGCCAAGACTCGAGAGGACACGCCTCTCGAACCAGAAATCCTCTCCGTACAAACTAAGAGACGAAGAAGACTTGTAAAGCGATCCGAACAGGAGAAACCAAATGAGTCGATTACTCAGCCTAAAGACAAATACCGGAGACTACGAAGAAGAAGTAGAGTCTCCGATGTAGTTGATGAAATGACCAAGTCTCATCAAGCGTCGATCAGCAGAGGCAATCAAGACACAACGTAGCTCACACACCAAGACAAGAAGAACTACCAGAGCGGATAGTAATGTAATGATCCTATCTCCCACCTTACCCGGACATCCAAAATCGTCTGCGTGAGTGGAGAAATGGAAGTTGAGAAAGTCGAGGAACAGTTCCAACGACCGAGTTCATAGAAGAAGAAGAGAATCGCTAAATTTCCTCGGATTAACTACATCGTGCTCAGCTTCTAGATGAAGACAAACGCACGAAAATCCCGGATCTACAAGGACAAGGAGAGAGAAAAGCAAGGACGGCCAAGCACGAAGACGTGAGAAGGCAAGCATCCGCCCCTATCTCCCGCACCCACGTAACACACACATCCTCTCCTTGATGTCTTCTCCGACAATGACGAGAACGAGAACTGCACGCCGCCACGTAAGAGTTACAAATGCAAAGAAGCATTGCACGAATCAAGATTCCTTCACGAGCAAAGATTAATGGAGGGACCAGGAGAGTCCTCCGAACACAACTGAAATCGATCCAATGGGAGTGGTTCAAAGAAATAGCCAACGTTATTTGCTGCCACCACTTCCCACTCACTCGAGAAGAAGCAATAAGGGACATGGCGATGAAATCGGGATAGTGGGACCCCACGAGCCAACCCCTATTGAAGGTGTCTACCACCGCCCAACGTCTAAGCAATCAATCGAAACAATGGGAGCTTGGAGACGAGTGACCCCCGTTCCAAGTCACTCACCGGTGCGCCCGATTGAGGAAACTCCTCCACCGCAGCAAGGTCGGAGGATGTTGCAGATGACTCCACAAAGAATGTAGGAGGCGAAGTAGAAAAATTCAAACACAAGAAGAACGAAGAAGTTGCCATCAACGAAGCTCGAGGCATTGAGAGATCGTCTCACCGAGATGACAACAACGGTGAGAAGTTGGAAACGTCCGGACTAAAACCGTTTCTAACATTTGAATATCCGATGACCTACGTGGAGGAGGTCGCACAAATCTACGTGAATGCCGAGATTCACGATGAAGGAATCAAGTCATCTGTTCACGGGAAGCGGTGACTATCTCTCGCCAAGGAGATTTGGTCAACATTGCTCACTACCGCCAGAAAGAGCATCCGAGATTAAGGAAGTTCGATGTCAACTTGGCCGATGCTTGGAAGAAATAGCCAAGTCCGACTTTCTTGATAAAATAATATACACAAAAAACAAGAGATCACTTGAAGGAGGACTATCACAAGTTGTTGGACATAGTTGCCAAATGTATCGACATCAAATTTGGCGGCTTTGACCAACGTAGTCACAAAGGCAAAGCCGATTGTAATGGTTGCAATCATCGAAGAAAAGAAAGATAAATCAAGAGTTTATCTACAAAGCAGACCTGCGGCGAATGTGGGGAACAAGTCCTTCAAAGAAGATGGCACTTTTGGAGGATCCACAGGGATATGGCCTGGTGATTGGCCGCTATTGGAGGTGAAAGGAGTCCTCTTAGACATGGGAAGGCTTTCCATGTTAACAAGAGAATGTTCGAGCGAACCTCTCTCGCCGTAAGAGAGCTTACGCCAAGAGAGGCGATACTGAGGGGAATCACCTGACCAAGATCAAACTGCTTCCTCTCCAAACAAGAAGAAAGTGCCCTGCAACAAGCTATAAGATCACGCCCCGCAGCAAAGAAAAAACCAAACATGCTCCTCCCCTGCAGCAGAGTCACCGCCTGCCCCAGCCAGCCGTGTCTCCCCCGCAACAGCGGTCGAGAAGGACTCACAAATACCTTCTCCGATCGTCAAAAAGAGGAGAACCGAGAAGCCACGACGGCCTGCTCCTCGTAAACAAACACCGCACCCCCCAGCCGCCCAAGACTCGAGAGGACACCGTCTCTCGAACCAAATCCTCTGGTACAAACTAAGAGACGAAGAAGACTTGTAAAGCGATCCGAACAGGAGAAACCAGTGAGTCGATTACTCAGCTAAGCACAAATACCGGAGACTCACGAAGAAGTAGAGTCTCCGGATGTAGTTGATGAAACAACAAGTCTGCTGAAGGCGTCATCGCAGAGGCGACTCAAGACACAAACTGTAGCTCACACAATTTGAAGCACAAGAAGAACCTACCAGAGCGGATAGTAATGTAATGATCCTATCTCCACCTTACCCGGACATCCAAAATCGTCTGCGTGAGTGGAGAAATGGAAGTTGAGAAAGTCGAGGAACAGTTCAAACGACACGAGTTCATAGAAGAAGAAGAGAATCGCTAAATTTCCTCGGATTAACTCTTCGTGCTCCCGGCAGATGAAGACAATCTGCACAGAAATCTGCCAGATCTACAAGGACAAGGAGAGAAAAAGCAAGGCGACGAAGCCAAAGACGTGAGAAGGCAAGCATCCGCCCTATCTCCCGACCACGAACACACACACATCCTCTCCTTGATGTCTTCTCTGAGTGACGAGGAACCGCAGAGAATGCTTTACGCCACGTAAGAGTTACAAATGCAGCAAGCATTGCACGAATCAAGATTCCTTCACGAGCAAAGATTAATGGAGGGACCAGGAGAGTCCTCCGAACACAATCGAAATCGATCCAATGGGAGTGGTTCAAAAATAGCCAACGTTGTTGCTGCCACCACTTCCCCACTCACTCGAGAAGAAGGCAATAAGGGACATGGCGATGAAATCGGGATAGTGGGGACCCCAGTCGAGCCAACCCCTATTGAAGGTGTGCTACCACCGCCCAACGTCTAAGCAATCAATCGAAACAGCCGGGAGCTTGGAGACGAGTGACCCCATTCCAAGTCACTCACCGGTGCGCCCGAGGGGAAACTCCTCCACCGCGCAGCAAGGTCGGAGGATGTCACAGATGACTCCACAAAGAATGTAGGAGGCGAAGTAGAAAAATTCAAACACAAGAAGAATGAAGTTGCCATCAACGAAGCTCGGGCGATTGAGACTGCCTCACCGAGATGACAACCGCTCTGAAGGCCAATGACGCCGCTGATGCAATCGAGGCAGAGCCTGAGAATGAGCCCGGGAGTTAACACTGGCGATGAAAGTGCAATCCATGGAGTTGAGACTCCAATGGATGCCACCGTAGAAGACCCTAAGACAGTGACATCACGAAAGGGAGGACTAGGCCTCGCAGCAAAGAGAGACTGCTTGAAGGAAATGAAAGGCCCACGGGAGGTTGAGACTTCCTGGTAAAGCAAATGGAGTAGAGAACATCCCTCCTGGTATCATCGACCCATCTCGAGAAGGAGATCGGGGCACTTCATGATTCCCAGGACAACCCCGATGTCACTTTTTCTGGGATCGGGATCGAAGAAGAAGCTGAGTCATCCCCCATGACAAATCCAAAAGACTCACCAAGTGCGGATGTTCCAAGCACGAGCAAAGTCGATCCCAAGACTACTCACAAACCTTTAATTTTGATGATGAGCCACCAATGGAAATCTCATCATCGTCCGATGACGCTCCGATAAGCCGAGGACCGCCATCGAAATGGAGAAATCAACAGACCAACGGTTTAAGACAAATTGAGGCTCAAAGCCGTTCTGGTCCATGCACAACAGACCCAGTGAACAAGAGACCACCGCTCGGGCTCCTCAAGTGCAGCAGGATCGATTCCCAAAAGAACTTCACGCGCACCGCTCATCATCGAAACAGATCCTGGTTGGCGGTGATGATTCTTTTGTAGAATCTTTCCCATTCTCACCGGAGATACGAGAACTCCACGAAGAGTCGAAAAACGAACAAGACGCTATTACAAACCAGCTCTGTTCTTCCATCGACACCATTGTTCCAAATAATTATGACTTCGATGTTGTATGGCCATCACCCGCAATGAAAATCAACCAAGCTTCGAGAAGTGTTCAAGGCACTCTTTGGCTTGAGATTGAAAGGATGGAGAGGCATCAGCCTCTTTGGACATGCGATTGGACAACAGAGATGCCACCCCACAAATGCCCGATTTAAGAGGCATAACATTCGAATAAGGAATGGTGGCAACAAAGAAAAACAATGCGTGTGGAACAGAGATACTTGACAATTGTTCAACAAGTCATGGTGTGGAGAGCTGAAAATACCGATGCAAAGACAAAGTGAGAGAACACATTGAGCATATGCATGAAGCTCACACCGCCGAGATCAAGTCTGCTGCGTGAGCAACATACACATGATCTACAGGCGTTTGGAAGAACACATGACCAGAAAATCCAGCCTTCTCATGGCCGAGATGAAGCGATTTCAGCAGAATCCAACGCTACTCGACCTGAATTCGGCCGCATACAACGCAGCAGACTTGTGAAGCGAACTCAACCATCGAAGACTCGACTTCATGCTTGCCAAAGATGTTCCTGGGGTTCCTCTATCCTTTGATGATGCCAAAAAGGGGAAGAGGAATACCTTAAAGCAAAGAAAAATCTAAAGCCGAAAGAAAGGAGCAAATGAGTCGGGAAAATCACCGAGGAAGTCTTGAAATGTAAGAAAGGAAAGCATGTTGAGGGGAAGGATCAACGATGTGACATTGATGATTGCACAAACCCCCAACAAGGTCCTCACGGTGACATTATAAGCGAAAACTCCCGACTCGCCACTCCAACACTCTGTTTGTATCTATGGCCGAGAAGAGAAAATGAATTGAAGCGGGGATGAAGGAAGTGGAAGGAAGAATGGATGCCGAGTGATGAACATCTTGAAAGAACACGGAGGCATTCCAAAGAGACGAGACACCTATGCCATCTCGGATGTCGGGACAGAGCCACAATCACCGATGAATTTAAAACGCTCGAGTCCGAGGGATACTTTGCAAATATGTCTATGGCTCAAGCTTGGGATCTCAGACTTGGGAAAAGGGTCTCACATTATGTGAAGAAGGCGACAGCGAGTGACAGACAACCGCAATCGCTCTGCGGGTCACTCCACCGGTCACTCACCGGAAAGAAGACCCGATGATACGCCCAGGAGGAGAGGAAGAAGCGATGAGTGGAGGAAGAAGCTTGGACCCAGGCCTCCGCCAAGAATATTGAATACGTAGATCCGAGGAAAGAAAGGAGGGATCTCTTGGGCTGGGCTTGACCAAGTGGCAAATTTGAAAGTGGCGAAAACTAACGCCGAGTATGCAAAAAGAATAGAAGAAAAAAACAAGAGACAAACTCGGCTATGGGAGGAGAGACAGAAAGATTAAGAAGAGATGAAGCTGCGCAGGAAGGCATATGAGAAGAAAAAGAAGGCAAATTGACGACTTAAGAAGAAGAGAAGAAGAAAGAAGATCTTGATCAAGACGAAAGAAGGAGACAATGAAGAAGATGAAGTGTTGTTTGTCCACCCCTTCGTGTATTTTATTATGTAAATACATACAATGTAAGTCTTCTCGTAATAAAGGTATAAATTCTTTAATTTTTGTGAAGACAATTATATGCTCTGACGATACACCTTGTAAACAGATTGTGTTGAGGAACAAGAATGATATGATCAATAAAAAGAATTGATTCAAATAAGCATACATTCTATGTCAATACACTATCTGTATGTATCATTCTTTTGCACCTTTGAATGATTTAAGTTTTGGCATCATCAAAAAGGGGGAAATTGTTAGGAATTTTATTGTTTAGATTTTGATGAATGCCATGTAAAACTTAGAATAAAAAGTTGGCACCCCAATTCTTTGCAGTAAGATGTATTGTAACAATTAGAGAGTCGCCAAAGTCGAGTTAAGTCACCACGCCCCTAACATGCAAGAAGACAAATCAAGACTTGAAGGAAAACTCTGCTTTGAAAGACAATGGATGCAGGTTAAGAAGAAGCATGTGAACTCGATCAAGAAGCGGTGAGATACGGTGAGTGGAGCATCGATCAAGTCAACTCAAGAGGCTGCCAAGTCTCAAGTTGAAGTGACAAGAGTCGTCCAATGATTGGAAGGCGACTCGACTCTAAGTCACCTGGGAAAGCAAGGAAATGCAATCAAGTCGAGATAATCAGAAAAGAATCACAGACACAAATCAAGAGATTTACTTAAACAAGTAATATCTCCATACCACCTTTCTCGAGTGCTCGACCCCCGAGAAGCGTGCAAAAGGAATGAACCAATGGGAAGCACTACACCGTGTCGAACCTGCGAAAAGGTGAAAGAACATTTCATACGAGGAAATGGCAATTCCAAGAACTCAAGCCAACGACGCGCAAAGTGACTTTCAAAAATAAGCCTATCTCTTCAACGGACAAATTTTTGAAAGTTCACTATAAAAGGCCGAGGAGTTTGTTTGAGAAAAAAGATGACACACACGTGAGATATACGAGGAGCTTATTAAAAGATCGAAACATTCTCAATCCTCAAGCTACATTTCAAGTACATCAATCCAACACTTACTTGTGAAGGAAAGAGAACTTCAATCGATTGAAGAGGAAAATACTGAAAACAAGGGGTCTACATTCCGGGAAGGATTGTAGAAAGGTTCAAGTTGAACCAAGTCTTAAGCTTTTGGAGGGCTACGTGATCAAATCCAAAGAGCTTGAGCAAGTGAGTCGTAGTAGCAAAGCAAACTGCCCTGTGAAGAAGGCTGAGTCGTCGAGAAGCCACCGAGTGATCAAGGCGTCTCAGGATCGAGTCCCAAAGGATCAAGTCGGGCTGTTGTGATCAAGACTTGTATCGGACTTACCACTTTGTAAACCGATCATTACCTAGTGGATTCCTCCGGAGTTGGAGAAGAGAGGAGTAGAAGAATTACCCCATCTTCGAACCTCTATAAAAACTTCATCCGTGTCATTTACATTTCAAAGATTTAAATTCCCGCACTTTTAACTGGCTTATATATCTCACGATAAATTTGGTATCCATCCGATAAAATTTGTAAGTACTAAATCAAGCTCTAAAATATTGCTTAATCAAACTTAAGGGTGTTAAGTCTTCCAATAAAAATAAAACCACAACAGTTAAATTATAGCCAACAAATGAGTTACTCCATCAATGTACCAATCATTGAGTCTCATTGAGAGATTAACTCTCTTGAGTGACTAATTCGATCCGTCCATCAAGGACACAAATTGTGTAGAATCAACTCTGTAAATTTAAAAGGACTAAATCGAAAATTTGGTAAGGTTTATTCAACCCCCTTCTAAACCTTACACTTACACCCCTTGGGACCTACACTCATCGCGTCTTTCGGAGTATACCACCGGATGATCCGATCGGTCGAACGGATGAATGATCTCGAGAGGAAGTAAGGAGGTGCGAAGGAGAGTAGCAAGAGCGCGGGAGAGCCTTCCTCGGGTGCGAAGAAGGGGACGCCATTCACGGAGGTGATGGCGGACGAGTTGCCGATATCCCAGAGCTTTGAGTTTCGAATATGACGGCACGACGTACCCATGGGATCACCTTTGCGGTTCGAAAATGTGGTGTTGTTACATAGGTTCTCTGACGGAGTAATGTGCGGTGTTCCCGACAACCTCACTAAATCGGCAAGAAATGGTTTTCCAGCTTCCCGAACTCTATAAGGAATTTCGACGAATTGACTCGTGTTTATGCATCGTTCACTAGCTGAAAGATCGAAGCCCTTTGACATTATTCAATATCAAGCGAGAAGGAGGAGGAGAAGGGTCGAGGAGTTACATCCAGGCCGCTTCACAAAGAAGAAAGTCGGAGGTACCCTCGCTAGTCCGGAGATTTTGACGAATGCATTGCCCGGGACCGAGGATGGAGAATTTTTGAATCCTTGTAATGAGCCAGCCAAAACTTTCGATGAGTTGTTGGCCAGGGCAGAGAGATATATTAATTTGGAGGAAGCAAGGAGGATGAAGAAGGAGGAAGGCCAAGATTTGATAAGTATACTCCGTTGGTGGCTTCTCAAGGAGAGGTGTTTTCAGCGATAGAAAGACATCCCGACTTGAGGTGGCCGAGGACATATTCAAAGGTTCCCAGGAAGGAGATGAGTAATGAATTTTGTCGTTTCCACAATGAATATGGGCACACCACAGAGCAATGTACTCACCTGAAAGATGAAATCGAAAGAATGATCCAGGCGGAACACTTGAAGGAGTTCGTGTATGTGGATAAAAGGAGGTCGAAGGGTAACTACCGGAGGGGGCAAGGTAGTTACCAACAGAGGCAAGAGCCGGAGAAAAAGCCGGATGAGGAGAAGAATCTTCCCCCTCCACCGCCAAGGAGGGGGGTTATTCAGATGGTTATCGGGGGTCCGTCCGGAGGGGATTCTCGAAGGGCTAGAAAGAGTTACGTCAGGGCGGCGACTGCTAAGAAAATTCGAGAACAAATGAGGATTGAACAAGTAACGGTAGGTCCAAATATTCAGTTTGGACCACAGGATAGGCGGGGCATTGTGACTCCACACAGTGATGCCCTTGTAATTACGGCAATGATTGCGAACTATGATGTGCAGAGGGTGTTTGTGGATACAGTAGTTCAAATTGATATACTCTTTTATGAATGTTATAAACGAATGGACTTGCGGTGGAGCTGAAATGGTGGATACTTCCCTGGTGGGCTTCGCAGGGGAACTATTCAAATTGTTGGGGATGGTTACCTTGCCCGTGTCCCTGGGTAAAGAGCCATTCGGGAAGACGAGGATGGTGAGATTTTGGTGGTAGATGCCCCTTCGTCAGTATAATGTGATGATTGGGAGGCTCGAGAATGCGTTCAAGCGGTGGTCTCAGTGTATCATCTAAAGATGAAATTTCCCAGTGGATGACCAGGTGGGAAGTAGAGGGGATCGGCCACACATGGCACGAAGGTTGTATGTGGAGAGCCTTGATGGCGAGAGAGGGAAGCTCACGATGATGGGAAAGGAAAGAAAAAATCATTAAGTCGGATGAGGATCCGGTGGAGCATGTCAAATGAATGAGGAATTGATGTGGTGGATTTGGTACCGGAGAGCCGGGTAAAGCTACGAAAATAGGAAAGAACTTGGCATATGATCTTAAAGAGGAATTGGTGGGGTTCTTGAGAAACAATGCTGATGTATTTGCCTGGTCGGTTAGCGATCTAGTGGGGATAGATCCGAGCGTCGCTGAACATAGACTCAATGTAAACCCTTCATACAAACCAGTAATGCAGAAGAAGAGGAACTTCGGTCCAAAGAAGGACGCGATCATTCGAGCGGAAATCGAAGGCTGCCGAAATGCGGGCATATCGGAAATCCAGTTTCCTTGGTCCCAAGACTCAAGACGATTGGAGGATGTGTATAGACTTTAGGGATTTGAACAGAGCGTGCCCTAAAGACTATTACCCACTCCCGAGAATAGATCAGTTGGTTGACTCTACCTCGAGATGCGAGATGCTTAGTATGATGGATGCCTCTCAAGGCTATCACCAGATTTGGTTGGCGGAAGAGGACCAGAAGAGGGTGAGTTTCACCACCTCTTTTGGTACCTATTGCTACGTTGTGATGCCCTTTGGTCTAAAAAATGCGGGGCAACATACCAAAGATTGGTGGACAACATGTTTAGTGATCGGATCGGGAGAAATATGGAAGTCTATGTCGGACATGTTGGTTAAAAGTCACGAAGGCCGTGGACCATGTGAAGGACCTGGCGGAAACATTCGATACGCTGAGGAGGTATAGGTTGAAGTTTAATCCCAAGAAATGCGCTTTTGGGGTGAGATCGGGAAAGTTTCTGGGATACATGGTAACAGAAAAAGGAATTGAAGCTAACCCGGAGAAGGTAAGGGCTATACGAGAGATGGCCGAGCCCAAGGATGAAAAGGATGTACAGAGTTTAACTGGGAGGATAGTGGTCCTTAATCGATTCATCTCGAGGTCGGCGGAGAGGAGCTTGCCTTTCTTTAGAGTATTAAGGAAGGCCAAGAAATTTGCTTGGGATGAAGAATGCCAGAAAGCGTTTAAGGAATTGAAAGATTACTTGGCCGAGCTATCGGTACTGACAAAGCCGATTCCCGGGGAGTCGTTGTATCTTTACATTTCGGTGGGAGAGCAGGGGGTTAGTACGGTATTGATAAGGGAGGAGAACTCGGTACAAATACCGGTGTATTATGTGAGCAAGGTGTTAAGAAACGCCGAGGTAAAGTATGCAGAGATTGAGAAGGCCAGTTTGGCCCTGATGATAACAGCTTGGAGATTGAGGCCATATTTTTTGTCACATAAAGTGGTTGTGCGCACAAACTTGCCGTTGAAGGATGTGATGAGTAAACTCGAAGTCTCAGGAAGGTTGGTGAAGTGGGCTATTGAATTGAGCGAGTATGATGTAGAGTTCCAGAGCCAATCGCCATTAAGGCCCAGGCCTTAGCGGATTTCGTGCAAGAATTAACGGGGATGTGCCGAGGAGGAACATACGGGTACTATTCGTGGGCGGATCCGTGGAAGCATGGGATGTGGAGTAGGTATTATATTGATCGATCCCCGAGGGTGGAGAGTAGTTTTGCGGTAAGATTGGATTTCAAGTTGTCCAATAATGAGGCGAAATACGAGGCCTTTTTGCAAGGAATCAACATGGCAATAAGTATGGGAGCATCTAAGGTACTCATACATATAGATTCCCAATTGGTATATAAACAGATAAGAGGAGTTCGAGATTCGGGAAGAAAGGATGAAAAATTATGTGGAGAAATATAAGATCCTGGAAAAGAAGTTGAAAGAAATCGAGGTCCCGCATATACCGAGGGAAGAAAATGCCAAGGCCGATTTCTTATCTAAGATTGCAAGTTCAGGCGGGGGTTATGACAGAATATTTCTCTGTTGGTAGATCGAATCTTTCGAGCCTGGAGATCGGAGAGGTAGAGAGAATGAAGATTGGAGAGTGCCAATCCTAGCGTATCTGAAAGAGGGGATATTCTTAGAAAGATAGAAAGAGCGGCTCGAGTAAAAATACGAGCGACTCGTTTTTGTATCTTGGGAGAATTGTTGTATAAGAAGGGTTTAGTGCTCCACTTTTGAGATGCGTAAGTTACAAGGAAGGAGAGTATGTTTTGAAGGAAATACATGAAGGATGTTGTGGAAATCACATGGAGCCGGACTTTGGCAAATAAGGTACTAAGGGCCGATATTTTTGCCGAGCTTAAGAAGAGATGCGAACCGATGGTGAAACGGTGTGAGAAGCGTCAGTGCATGCGCTTTTCATACATAGGCCAGAGGAACTCATGACTATGAGCTCGGCTTGCCCGTCGCTAGGGGGAATTGATATTGTGGGGCCTTTCCTCCGACTTCTGGGACAGAGAACTTCTTGATAGTTGGGATAGATTATTTTAGCAAATGGGTGGAAGTGAACCATTGGCTAAAATAACCGAGATGTGGTTATGAAGTTTATTTGGCAAAAGATATAGTATGCGGTTCGGGATACCTCGAGTGATTGTTTCGGATAATGGAACGCAGATTCAACGGAGCGAGGATTCGGGAATGGTGTAAGAAATGAAGATTAAACAAATTTTACCTCGGTGGCCCACCCGCGCGAATGGGCGGAGTAGAGGTTACGAATGAATCTTATTCCAAGGGTTGAAGGCTCGGCTAGAAAAGTCCTGGAGGGGCTTGGGTCGAGAATCGAGCTCGGTGTTATGGGCATATAGACGAATCCAAAAGAAGAATAAAGAGACACCCTTTACCTTGTATACGGAATGGATGCAGTTATACCACCGAGATCGGGATGGAAACCCACCGTATTCAAAACTATGAGGAAAATCAGAATGAAATGAGAACTCAAGAGTCTTTGGATATGATCAATGAAAAGCGAGAGATGGCATTTTTACGAATGGAACGGGCAAGAAGTCGAGTCCGAGCTAGTTACAATAGCAGGGTGAACAAGAGGAGTTTTCAGCTGGGGGACTTGGTGTTGAGGAAGGCAGATGCTACGAAAAACCGAGGAAAACTGGAAGCTAATTGGGAGGGACCTCTCAGGGTAACTGTTGTACTGGCTGGTGGTGCTTATGAACTAGAGGAGTTAGATGGAAAGAAACTGCCCCAAGCATGGAACATTGTTAACCTAAAGAAGTACTATTCTTAAGAGAAAGGAAGTTCAGTAGTGGACCCATGATGTCTACGGAAGTTTCTGTTTTTATCTTGATGTAATGAAGAAAAGAATGAATGAAAGAGTTTATGCTTTACCGACTTAAAACGAGTGAATATAGCAAAATCTCGATTCAGCGCTCTGAGCTTGAAAATAAGTAAATAATGATTTAAAGGGTGGATACCCATGAAATAAAACCAAGTAACTCTGGCTTGATCAGGGAAATGGTCGAGAATCGGAGTCTTGGTAGGGTGGATACCCATAAGTGTTTTTAGCATTGTTCCCGAAATGACTTGAAGCTGAAAATACCTACAGCTCAGCTCGAGCTTCGAAAAATTGAAAATTTATCCAAGTATTTTTAGCCTTGTCCCCGAGGTGACTTGAAGCTAAAAATACCCTGCAATCAAATTGAGCTTCAAAAATTGAAAATCTGTCCAAGTATTTTTAGCTTTGTCCCCTGTGACTTGAAGCTAAAAATACCGCACACTCACCGAGCTTTGGAAAATCGAAAAAGTATCCAAGTATTTTTAGCATTGTCCCCGAGGTGACTTGAAGCTAAAAATACCTGCAGCTCAGCTCGAGCTTCGGAAAATCGAAAAAGTATCCAAGTATTTTTAGCATTGTCCCCAAAGTGACTTGAAGCTAAAAATACCTGCAGCTCAGCTCGAGCTTCGAAAAATTGAAAAGTATCCAAGTATTTTTAGCCTTGTCCCCGAGGTGACTTAAAGCTAAACATACCTACAGCTCAGCTCGAGCTTCGAAAAATTGAAAATTTATCCAAGTATTATTAGCATTGTCCCCGAGGTGACTTAAAGCTAAACATACCTACAGCTCAGCTCGAGCTTCGAAAAATTGAAAATTATCCAAGTATTATTAGCATTGTCCCCGAGGTGACTTGAAGCTAAAATACCTGCAGCTCAGCTCGAGCTTTGAAAAATTGAAAATTTATCCAAGTATTTTTAGCATTGTCCCCGAGGTGACTTGAAGCTAAAAATACCTGCAGCTCAGCCCGAGTTTCGAAAAATTAAAAATTTATCCAAGTATTTTTAGCATTGTCCCCGAGGTGACTTGAAGCTAAAAATACTGCGAAAAATCGAAAATTTATCCAAGTATTTTTAGCCTTGTCCCCGAGGTGACTTGAAGCTAAAAATACCTGCAGCTTAGCTCGAGCTTCGAGAAATCGAAAATTTATCCAAGTATTTTTAGCATTGTCCCCGAGGTGACTTGAAGCTAAAAATACATGCAGATCAGCCCGAGCTTCGAAAAATTGAAAATTTATCCAAGTATTCTTAGCATTGTCCCCGAGGTGACTTGAAGCTAAGAATACCTGCAGCTCAGCTCGAGCTTCGAAAAATGGAAAATTGGAAATAGAAAACAGTAAAGAAATAAGAGCTCGGTCAAGAGAGAAGTTCATTAAATATAAAAGTTGAGTACATGCAATTAAAAAGGCGAAATTACATTCACAAAAGCTAAGAGGGGGGTATCCTTAATGCCGTAATCCGCTACGGTTAAAGGAGCCTCATCCAAGATCTCGATAACTGTATCAAGTTCGGTAGAAAGAGCCTGAGAAGCATCTCCCGAGCTTGGGGGAGGAGCTAAGGGAGTCGAGGATGAAGCTCGGTCGGCTTTCAGAAGGGAGAGGATATGGTTGAGGAAGTCGGCAGAAGAGCTCAAATTAACCCGGTTTGCCTCAGCAAAAGGGTTATATCCTTCGGGGTCGGTGGCAAAGGTTAAGGCCTTGCTTCGGTCGAACTTCTCAGTAAAGCCCTTCTCCAGACCTTGGGCTTCAGCTTGGTCGAAGGCTAGGTGGAAATATTGGAGAGCTCCATCAGAAAGGACGTTAAGAAACTCTTCGGAGCTTAGAAAGCTTTTTTGGCCACCTCCCGAGCCTTTTGAACTAGAGCACAGCACTCTGGTGACTGGAGAAAGTTCTGAACACTGGCTCGGGCACCTTCTTCTCGAGCTTCAGCTATCTTACGAGCAGACTGAAGCTCAAATTTCGCGAGCTCGGCCTTGAGAGCTCTTATTTCCTCGTCCTTCTGAGCCAAGGCAGTTTTGTGTTCATCAAGCTCAGCTTTGCCCTTATCCAAAATCTTGATCATCTTGGCATCCCTTTCTTTGAGCTTGGTTACTTGGAGCTGAAGATCATTGTGCTCGTTAACCAGATTGGGATCGGCAAAGCCCATGCGACCTCGGGCAACTATCTCGGAGAGACGAAGTAAAGCCTACGAGATAAGAAAGGAAAACAAACATGAGTGAAAGTATAAAAAAATGCAGTAAGAGCACGAGAAAGAAAAATGATTACCTTGGGGAAGTCAAGGCTAAAGTTATCCACTAGCTCGGAAGCAGAGGCTTGCTGCAAGGGACGACGTTCCCGAGCTGGGCAGAGGCCCTGCAAAAATTCAGCCGCTGTTCGAGGGTTGTAATTCTCCAAGACTGGAGTTTGGAGGAAAAAGGTTTGATTGGGAGTAGTGACGCGTCTCCGAATCGCTCACGCTGGACTTCTTCTCGGAAGAGTCCAAAGCGAGTCATGCGTTTCTTCGGGGGAGTGGGTTGTGGCTCGGATCGGTGAACTCTTTGATAACATCCCGAGCGGAGTCGGGACGAATGGTCCTCGGGGATTTAGGGGCCTGGTCCTCAGTAGGTTGACCAGGGGTTGTTGAAGGAAGAGGTTGGGAAGAAGTTCCCTGATAAGGAGCTCGGCTCATTGAAATGTTCCTTTTCCGAGCAGCCTCATTCTCGGCAAGCCTTTTGTCCATAAGGGTGGCTGCATAAAGAAGTAATGAGAGTTAGTAAAATAAAAAATGAAAACATAAATAGAAATAAGTACTAGCAAAAGATGAATACCGAGGTCTTCCTCGAGCTTGGCAGGGGTATGGCTTAATTTGAAATGCCATAATAGAGCAGGACAAGAGGAGAGTCGTGAAAGATCATACTCTTGCTTATTTAACCGATCTATGAGAACTTGGAGATCGGGATTTCGCCTCCTAATATTTACTTTTCTTTGAGGAGGAACTTCCCAAACCCACTGGGTAGGGAAGGGCCAGGGTTCGGGAGAAGAGAGAAAGAAATAGCGATCCTTCCAAAATTTATTGGAAGTAGGATATTTCCTGAGGAATCGTGCATCACCTCGGGAGGAGAGATAGAAGAGGCCACCAGTAGTAGAGACCTTTATTTGAAATAAAGAGTGAAAGAGCTCGGCTGTTGGTTCAATTTCGAGAAATTTGGCAACCATGACGAAGCCGGTCATGAGTCGAAAAGAGTTGGGAGAAAATTGGTTCAAAGGGATTTGATGAGTCGCCGGAAGACGTCGGAGGGCTGACGGAAATCGCTCGAGGGAGAGAGTGTGCAAAAAGTGAGATATGAAATGGTGAGCCCCTTTATATAGAAGGAGAGGCTGGCACGAGTACCGAGGACAATATATCTTAGCCGTTGATGAGAGGGAGATCTACGGTTAAGGGCACATGGGGCAGAGGGACAGACGTCCCATCGATAGAGCAATGATGACAGCGGCACGGATCTCGAAGAGGCGGGAATTTCAAATGATAGGGCGGTAAACGGTTCGGTATATAGGAATCAATGTATATTGGACAGTTCGTGTAAAGAGCTCGGCCTCTGTGATTAAGGGAACACTATAACCGAGCTTTTTCGACGAACAGCTCGGCTAAAGTGGGGGGACTGGTTGATCCGGCATGGAATAGGCCGAGCTAGAGAGTGGGCTCTCGTAATCAGAGTCCAACTCTAGGCCCATCGAGGTAAAATTCTTAAGGCCCAATTTCTAGAAGGTTGATAGTGCTCGGTATCGATGGTCGAGCTCGGTATTGTAAGCATAACTAGAATTTCTCAGATCTAGATAAGATTTCGTAATAAACGTCTGACAGATTTTCCCTAACCGTTTTCGGAGAATGCGGAAACCCTAACGGTGAGCCTTATAAATAGCCATTCACCAGGTATGAGTAAGGTTAATGCATTTTTATTCATCCACGCTATACTTGAGCTATTTTTATCTTCTTTGAATTGATATCTGACTTGAGCGTCGGAGGGGGTACGCCGGAGAAACCCTCCGGCCCCCCTTTCTTGCAGGTGCTCGGTGTTACTAGCGGAGTTCGGTCGGAGATACATCGGAGTTCAGTCAGTTTTGCCATTGTACATTTTCTGGTATAACCACATACTGATACAGATGAGTGGAGCCACACTGTTCAATCTGTCTCTTCTAACATCTGATATGTGGGCAGTTGTAATTAGAATATTCATATATAAGCAACAGGTTTTCTTTTTTCTTGTTTTTATTCTCTCTTACATGTTTCTCTTGGAAATTGATGGAATTTACCCAACTAAACAGGTTTGATTCTCTTGGAAATTGATGGAATTTACCCAACTAAACAGGTTTGATATAACTGTGAATTTGCAGGTTAAGTGGTTATACTATCCAGCTTATGCACTTGTGGCCCTTGGGATTTTCATTTACTCGAAAATGTATGTCTTGTGACAACTTCTACTACATCGATTTATTCGTTAAAAGGATAATTACAAAAGACCCCTGGAGTTTGGGCTAATTACCAAAAAAAAACAGACATGTTTCAAAATTACAAAAAAAAAATCCTCTAGACTTGATTATGTCTTAGGGGTAACTGTATTATTTTTATAAACTTTAGGGGGACTTTTGAAATGTTTTTGCCTGAAACGAAATATGTAAGACTTAATCAAACTTTAAGGGGTTTTGTAATTTTCAAAAACCTCTAGGTTTTTTTTTTCTTTTTTTTTTTGTAATTAGCCGGAACCTCATAGGGGTTTTCTAATTATCCGTTCTTTAGATTTAGAATTTTAGTGCACACTGAAATTTATCTAAATGTGAGTTAATAATAATGATTAATGAACCACATTAAAAAAATTGCATATGCAGGGAAAAAGATCATGACAACACACAAGTTGAGAATGCAAGTACTAATCAAGAGTATACTCTTCTTCGTGAAGAAAATGCAGATTTCAGAAATTGCACTCTGGTCCCATGAATCCTGTGGCAACAAATTAATAATGACACTTGACCCCTCCAACTTTTATATGGTGACAAACTGGGTGGTGTCAGGGAAATATTTTAGATTTCCATAGATATCATTAGTTTAGATATTTTTGATGCCTTCTGATTTTTTCATATTTTAGTTTTCGTCCTTCCACTTTGAAGACTGGAATACACTTGCTATGTGATTGGTGTACAATTCTTACAATTAGTTGAATTCTTGAAACATAAACTAATTTTGATGTGTCATAAACATAAACTAATTTTGTGGAGTCATATCACATTTTGAATTTTGTAAGGTCTTACTAGCCAACAAAGACACTTGCACACTTGAGAACGAAATAAGAACATTATGTATTTTTGCAGCAGTAGGCAACGAATGTTAAAAGCAAATCTAAATTTATAGATTAATTCTTAGTACATTTATTGCTAATAGTTATTAATACATGTATTGCCTAACTATTCAACTAAAACAAGAAGAAAATTGTTTTATCTTATCCCTCAAATTGTAAAGCGGCGGTACAATTGTGGAACAGTCCCACACATGAAACGTATTCAATATGGGGAAATGTGTTGATTATTATGTTACAGAATCGGGATTTCCTTCAAAATGGCAAATTACAGAAACAGAAGATTACAAGAAACTGAATTAACTATTACAAAAGTAGAACTTTCGTAGAAGCGAGTCGAGACGAATCTCTTTCCGCCAAAGCAATTACGTCCCTTTAGTGCTTACGGCCCGACGTATTGCTTCCAAAGATGAAACAACATATGTCTTCTCAGATAAGAAGCACCACTAACACGTAAGCTCCTTCGAACTAGAAGATGTTGAAGACCTTCTTTGGACTTTATGTGTAGAATGCGAAAAATAGCTTTTGCGAGGTGTATGAAATGCTATGATTTTTTTTTTTTTTTTGTGTATTTCTGCAATGCACAACAATGAATTTATATACAACCAACACCTGCAGGAGATAAAAAAAAATAGTGGGCATTAATCCAATTGTAACATCCCGGATATTTACACCCCACTACTCCATAAATGCATAAAGTAATGGGCTCTTTTCAGATGATCACTACTATAGGAGTTACTAACTCCAACAGTCACATGAATCTGAACACTTACAATGTCCAGATTCATTGGGCTTTAACAAATCCAACAATCACTCGGGTGATCCGCCCAATAGGGCGGGTCGCCGCCCAAGGCGCACGCACCCATGCCCAAGCACGATCCCGAGCCCAAGCCCCGCCCAGCCCAGAGCCGAGGCGGGAGGCGCGTGCGCGTGTGGCTCACTTGTGATCATCCACTTGTGTTATAGTTTATACAACAAATAACACCTTCTAGTAAATAAACTAGGATAAACTATGATATGTATTCCATGTGGGATAAGGCAAAAGCCTTTCATTTCCCTTTACATAATCTTTACATAATGCCCATTTATGTGGCTACCTTCGTGTATTAATTTCTCACTCACCGAAATTCGGTTTTGTGAAATAAAAAATACTATGAACATCTACTGGAACGTAGATTAATAATATATAATTTATTTCCTCCAAAATTAAATTCTTAGCCACCGAAAATTTGGTCAAAGTCGGGATGACACCCACTTTCTCAAACCCAAATTTCCAACAATCCCCCACATGAGTGGAAATTAATGCATGCATGAATGCAAACACGCAAACCAGTCCTCAAGAGACAATATTGCATTCGGAAAGGTAGCTTATGGCTTTGAACCTTCCGTAGTCAATACCATCGGGTACACTGGCGCTTAGTGGACGCATGCCTGAACTATTCCTCCACGGTGTATACAGAGTCAACAGTATTAACATAATAAGGTCTCAACACCTTCTGTTTGTAAGTCCAAACGGCTACGATAATCTAGAGGGGGTGAATAGATTATCTCCATCTTTTCAATTATGCCCTCTTTTTCGAACCGAATGCTCAAGATAATAACAAAAGTGCGGAATGTAAATAGCACACGTCGATTTATAGTAGTCCAACCCACCTAGGGCCTAATCTACTACCACCCCAAAGATATCCGGATGGATTTCAAAAAGAAAAAGAATTTTATTAATTACCAAAATTAATATAAATTCAATTTACAACACCTTGAAGAGCACCACACTCTTCTTCAACACCACCTTTGGAGATTACCACAATCTCCCTTTGAAGATTACCACAATCTTCCTTCAACGGCACCTTTGAAGATCACCACAATCTTCAATCTTGAAGAATACCAAATTCTTCAACACCTCAAGAGCACCACACTCTTGACACACCTATTACCTAGATCACCCAAGTGTATTCTTACCACAAAAGAATACTCACAGGATGTCTTGTGTTGAATGATGACCAAAAATCAAGATTACAACTCAATAATGAATATTACAATATGAGTGCAAAGTGTAATCAAGAATAGCCTAGACCTCGAGGATGTGAAAGTGATAAGCTAGCAAAATTACAACAAGAATAATGACAATGAAGAACAAGTGTTTGCTTGAAGTGTATCTTGTTGTGTTGTATCTCAATTGTTGTATTGGTTGCTTCAAAACTTCCTCTATTTATAGGAGATGGTTGATCAAGCATAGGCTCCTCTTGGGGATTGAAAATCTACTGAGAAAAATACAATTAAAATCAAGAATATAGTCATTAAAATCAATCACACATTTTAAGGAAAAGATGTCTGTTTATCAAACTCGATTTTCTTTGTCAAAAGATAGGCGATCGGTCGCACGAAATAAGTTCAAAAATGACACATCATTTTTACATAGAGCGACCGGTCGACGTAGGGTTCGATTGGTCACCCATATGTTCAACCTGGTCCAAGCCTTAAGAAATTGAAGACCAAAGTTTGTTTGAGAACAAAACTTGCAGTCACCGATCGCGCACCCTGGGCAACCGGTTGACTGGCCGCCCGCGCCATGCGGCCGGCCGACCTGCTTTTTATACTTCAGTTCAATTTTGTGTTTCAACGTACTCTTGATGGGTTGCAACCGGTTGACCTCGAGGCAATGTTGTCCGATTTTTGTCGAAAATAAAACTCAAGAAATACTCCTAAAAATTTAGTAAAAACATTTTAAACCAATCGGGAGTATTTAGACAACATTTAGGAACCTTGTTTTGAAGTAAAAACTTATAAACATAAAATCGTTTAAAAGTGTTGTCCAATTTTATCCGAAATAAAACTTGAAGAAATACTCCGGAAAATATTGAAAACCATTTGAAATCATTTGGGAGTATTTGGACAACAATTAAAAACATTGTTTTGGTGTAAAAATAAAATCATCAAAATTAAGATAAAAACATGTATCAAACACTGTTCTCGCGTTTTGTGTCCGTTTCGGCCATGGACACTACTTTGGATTCATAAGTGTTACTTTGAAGTGACCCACACTTCTTACTTATATAGGTGATCTCCTATCCGAGTATCCTGCCATACTCAACCTCAACGAGGTGTAGGAATCATTAAAAGTCAAATGACTTAGCCTCACCACAACTTTGCAGGTGTTTCAACACTTGGTATTGCTTTCTAGGGATGTGTTATAACATTGTTTCCAAGTGTTACAACATAACCTTCGTAGTTTAGTTTTCCCATTGAACCAAGTTCTTGGGATCTCCAGTCATCATGGTTGGGTTACCACTATGATGGTTATTTTTACTTTGTGGAATTTAAGCCCATTCCTTCTAGCAATTTACCTAATTGATCTCGATTCAGTTCTTTCGTCAAAGGATCTGCCAAATTGCCTTTTGACTTTACGTAGTCAATTGACATCACACCATTTGAGATCAATTGTCTAACGGTATTGTGTCTCCGACGAATATGTCTGAGACTTACCGTTATACATATTGCTTCCTGTGCCTTCCTATACCGCTCACATCACGGTGAATCATCACGAAGGCACATCCTTCCCGCAACATGGAATATCTTCCAAAAAGTTTCGAAGCCACTCTGCTTCTTCACCAACTTTATCTAAAGCTATAAACTCAGATTCCATGGTGGACCGAGCTATACACGTTTGCTTTGTGGACTTCCACGATACCGCACCACCTCCAATGGTGAATATGTATCCACTATTTGAATAAGAATCTTTCGAATCAAATCCAACTAAAGATCACTATATCCTTCAAGTACGGTTGGATATCTTGAGTAGTATAGCCCATAATCCAAGGTATACTTCAAGTATTTTTAACACCCTGGTTAATGCTTTCCAATGCTCATGGCTTGGATTGCTCGTGAACCTACTCAACATATTTACAGGATAGGCCAAGTGCCTGGACGTGTACAATTTGTATGTACATCGATCGCTATTATACGTGAGTATTCCATCCGAGCCACTGGTTCTACTTTTTATTAGCAACCGTGATTTATACTTAAATCAACGATGGGCGTCTTTGACGGTGAATCAAAAAAGCATTGAATTTCTTGAGCACTTTCTCCACATAGTGGGATTGTGACAAGATAATTCTATCGAGAATTCTCTCGATTTTTATCCCAAGGATTACATCAAAGCCATTCCCCATATCCTTCATGTCAAAGTTCCTCTTTAACATTCTTTTAGTCTCCATGATAGTATCATGACTCATCGCCCATGATTAACAAATCATCTACGTATAGACAAACTATGACAAATGCTTCCGATGTCCCTTTGACATATACACATTTATCACACTCGTTGATTTTAAATCCATTTGACAACATCTTATTGTCAAACTTCGGATGCCATTGTTTTGGAGCTTGTTTCACCGTCTGAGGATCTTATTAACTTGTACACCTTCTTTTCTTGACTGGTGCAACAAACCCTTCAAAGTTGTTCCATGTATATTTCAACATCTATCTCTCCATTCAAAGAACGCCCGTCTTGACATCCATCTCGATGAATCTCTAGATTGTGCAAAGCGGAATCGCAAGAAGACCCAAATAGACGCAATCCTCGTTCTTCGGAGAATAGGTATCAAAGAAGTCATATCCTTCTTTTTTGTTTAAAGCCCTTGCTACAAGCCGTGCTTTATACTTATCAATAGTTCCATCCGCTTTATACTTTTTCTTTAGGATCCATTTATATCATAAAGGTTTATGACCAAAGAGGGAGATCAACCAACTCCCAAGTATGGTTCTGCGGAATGGACTCGATTTCACTATTGATAGCTTCTTGCGAGCGGAGCATCCGGATCGCTTAGAGCCTCTTTAATCGAGTTTGGCTCACCATCTAACATAAATGTTATGTTATCGCCCAAAAGACTTAGCCGTCTTAGACCTCTTCTGCGTCTCCCCTCGTTCATCACTAATTGGTGTTGAACCACTTGCGCTTCGTGAGTTCTTTTATTAGTACTCACTTCTAACTTTTCTCTACAATGGTAGACATCCTCAAAGAATATAGCATTCCTTGATTCGATTATGGTACCTTCATCATTTCCGGATTTTCCGACTTATGTATCATAAACCTATATGCACTACTTTGGTATGCATATCCCAAAAAGACACAATCAACTCATGTCTTTGGTCCAATTTTAACTTGTTTTGGTTCGTATTTCTACCTTAGCCAAACACCCCCACACTTTAAGGTATTTATAAGAAGAACTTACGATTTTTCCACAATTCGTAAGGTGTCTTATCTTTCCCTTTATGTGGTATTTTATTCAATATGTGGTTGGTCGTTAAAATGACTTCCCCCACATATTCTCGGGGTAATCCGAAACTTATCAACATGGCATTCATCATCTCTTTTAGAGTCCGTTTTTGCGTTCGGAACACCGCTAGTTAGATTGTGGTGAATATGGTCTTTTTTGTTTGATGAATTATGCCCGACTCGGTACATAGTTCTTCAAATGGTGCAACATATTCGCCACGTCTATCACTCTGAATTATTTTAATCCAGCTGCCAAATTGATTTTCAACTTCATTTTTATAATTCTTAAAAGCCTCTAATGTTTCATCTTTGCTTAACAAGTATAAGTAGCAAAACCTTGTGCAATCATCAATAAATGTGATGAAATTTTTTTTTACCACCTTTAGTTTGCATAAATTTTAGATCACACATATGGAGCTTCCTTCCGATCGATGGGATGTAAGAAGAGAATGCATTCTTATCAGAACAGACATGGCAACTGGCACCGATATCCACAAACTATTCTTTCGGGTTATCCATCAAATTGGCTTCAAACACCACCGCCGACATGTCAACGTCATCAACTCCTTTCTTCAACCACATTGGCATTGGATCGCGGTTTGGTTTTCTTTTTCTTTGGGCCGACGGCGATCTTTTGCTATATGGTTCGGTTTGCCCGCGATTGTAGCAAGCTCCTTGGATTTTCCAAACGGTTTCTTGCCTTTATCATTATGTCTTTTCTTGAGTTACTTGACGAGCCGTGCTCCATCAAGTTGGCTTTTGACTCCATAGGGACAAGTTTGGACTTAGAGTCAATCCTCTTATTCTTATCACCTCAGAGTTTGACAATCGGATCCTCTAGTCCCATCTCCTTTCGTTTATGTTTGAGATAATTCTTGAAATCCCTCCAACTTGGGGCCAATTTCTCAATCAAGGCGGCCACTTGGAATGCTTCCGGCAAAGTCATTCCCTCAACAGAGATTTCATGTAGGATCAATTGGAACTTCTGAACTTGTTCCATCACAGTTTTAGAATCAACCATCACAAAATCCAAAAACTTACCGACAACAAATTTCTTTGTGTCGGCATCCTCGATTTTGTACTTCTTCTCCAAAGAATCCCACAATTCTTTGGAGAATTTCACAGCACAATACACATTGTAAAGTGCATCACTAAGTCCGTTGCATTCGTTTCGTTCTCAACAACAAGCAGGAGCGTCCTCGGTCAAATACTTCGCCAGACTTAGGGTAGTCAGGTAGAACAACATTTTTCGCTGCCACCTCTTGAAGGCGAAACCCATGAATTTTTCGGGTTTCTCAGCTTGAGCAGGACGGATGATCGGGGTTCTGCTTGTGCTTGCCATCATGAAATTCGATTAATTGCTTTGCGATTGTTGATTATTATGTTACAGAATCGAGATTGCCTTCAAAATGGCAAATTACAGAAACAGAAGATTACAAGAAACTGAATTAACTATTACAAAAGTAGAACTTTCAGAAGCCGAGTCGAGACGAATCTCTTTCCGCAAAGCAATTACGTCCCGACTAGTGCTCACGGTCTGACGTATTGCTTCCAAAGATGAAACGGCTTATGTCTTCTGTATAGTAGCACCACTAACACAGAAGCTCCTTCGAACTAGAAGATGTTGAAGACTGGTTGCTGGACTTTATGTGTAGAATGCAGAAAATAGCTTTTGGAGGTGTATGAAATGCTATGAATTTTTTTTTGTGTATTTCTGCAATGCACAACAATGAATTTATATACAACCAACACTGCAGGAGATAAAAAAAATAGTGGGCATTAATCCAATTGTAACATCCCAGATGTTACACCCCACTACTCCATAACGCATGACAAGTAGTGGCTCTTTTTCGGATGATCACTCTTTGTAGGAGTTACTAACTCCAACAAATCACATGAATCGGACACCTAAAATGTCCAGATTCATTGGCTTCAACAAATCAACAATCACTTTCGATGGACCCCGAGGCCCATTTTGGGTGGTTTTTGAAATGGGCCGAGCCGTGCAAGCGGGAAAGCAAGTGTCTTCCTTAGAAGCTCTGAACGATGGGGGTCACGGGGAAAAAAACGCGCACACCCCAAACACCCCAATACCCCCTATATCTCTATTGGCCTTCTTCTCTTCTTATTCATTTCCTCCCTATCGTTGTGTCTTGACACTACTAAATGTTATGCCGTATGGAGCCGTTGTTTCTTTTATCATCCCTTACTTCTTCACCCCGACGCCCTCGCCGGAAGTGGAGTGCGGCCACCGTTTCTGCATCCACTTCCGTGAAGGCGCGTCAGGAAGAAGTAAGAGACGGATAAATAGAAACAACTTACTCCATACGGCATAACATTTAGTAGTGTCTGAGAGGGTGGGAATAATTGGGTTTTCTTTCATCAGTATAAAAGGTTTTTATAAGGAAGGCCGAGTTCTTTCAGTTGGAAATGGTATTGCAGGTCTACCGGTATTACCCACCCTAATTCAATTGTTAGATATGACGGATCCTGCCGTAGGTGCCTCTACATGAGCTTCGGGTAACCAAATATGAACTGGTGCCATAGGCACTTTGACGGCGAAAGAGGCGAAAGAAGCAATCCATAGAAAGATTTGGCGCCGCTCACTAAATTCTCGTGGTTAATGAAATTTGTAAATCGGTGGTTCCTGTTTGGAGAAGAATCAACAGAATAGCTAATAGCATAAAAACAGATCCAAGTAAAGTATAAAGGAAAAAAGCGATATCTTTGCGCTTTTGATCTTTCTTTGTCTCGAACCCCATACCCCTATAATAATGGTAGAGTAAGGGTGGCCCAAAAAGCGGAATTGACCGGTGGTGGTTGGTCGAAGCTCCGAGGTAGCCACTCCTTCTCGAGAACCAAATGCGTGAGACTTCCGCCTCATACGGCTCCTTGAAGAACGCAGTCTAAGATAAAGAAAGAAAGGTAGAGTGGGCGCACTTTTGCTCTGCTTGGATTGGCATGGTTGTCCGCCCTTTGCTAGTGGAGGCTCGGCTTTGACTCCGCTTGCCTCTACTTTTCATGTCAAGCGTACAAGTGTAGTTTAGTGGGATTGACTTCTAAAGACAGGAATTCTTTTTCATCTCCCTTGTATAAGTCGACGTCTTAACCTCGACTTCCGAGCTTAGTTGATTGTTGAAGCGGTAGCTGCGGATCGAGAGCGGATGCTTACCTTATTATTATGAAAAGGAGAAATGGCTTTTTTATAGAGAGAGATGAGTCGGGGGGTAAATCAACTCGTGCAATCAACGACAAATTCCTTCGCCTTAGTAAGCTAGCTTTGTAAGCTAAGCAAGCACAGTTCTCCCAGGCTTTCTCCCTTCTCGACCCATTTAATGAGATATGAATTCCATTCGGTGGGTAAGGGCTTGGCTTGGTGTCTTTTCTCGGTCGGAGGCGAAAACTGGAAAGTTCATCATTTAGTGGTGGGTGTTCATAGAAAAGAAGGCATCGCCTCACATCTGGGGACGTGGAGCAATACCTATGGAAAGGATCAAGACCATAGGTAAGAGAGAATGGATGATCGGGCCGGGGGCTGCCCTCTTCCCCTCACTCATTTTCCTAATATGAACCTTGAGTCATCAAAGCCTTTCGACTCGGCCTCGGCCCCCGTCGCCTACGCGATCGCCCTTCAAAAGCCGAAACTCTCGTCGTAGTTTGGCGACCTATCTTGATAGGGGCCTTTAGTCTTTTGATTAGAGTAGGGGTCGCGAGAGAGCGAGCGCCGCCCGCCATAGTACCACAAGTCTCTTTATATTCGCGACTCTTGTCATAGTCAACAAGGTTGAAACTTCCAGGAAAAAACTTCGAATTGGGAGGGCGATCCTCCCGGTGAACTGACCGTACCCCACGACTATCCCGTAACGGAGCTTATTTGCTAACTTTCCACATCCTTGACATGGAACCTCTTCGAGAGAGACTCCTGATATTAAAGATGGGATCACTAATGAAATATCTGTCTCGAATCCTGAAAACTCTTAGCCATACGCCATTTTAGTGAAAGAATGCAGGCAGCCTTAAGGGGATTCACGAGAGAACCTACCCAGGCCTCCTACGTGTCCGGTGCACGGAGGACTGCCTTCGGTCCCCCAAACTGACTTACTCGTGGCAACCTTCCGACCGCCCAACGACCTATAACGCTAGTCACTACTCCCATTGGGGCTAGGAAGTAAGCCCCAAATCTCTTCGAGTAAGCAAAGCTCCTCTTTAGTTGGTCGAGTCGAGTGGCTTAAGGTCTCTGAACTACGTCCACCCTCTACCCCTCTAATTGAAAGCGGGAAGCCGCGAGCGATGACTTATTCTCCTACGTAAATAGCTTTTGGAAATCTTACATAATGCTCTTGTTCTTCCACCTGGTCGGAGGATTCAAGACATTGCAACCCACCTCCATCAGGAAGATTAAACCTTGGAACAAGTGCTGACGATTTTTAAAAATCTTACCGAGTTTGGTCTTCAAAGTCAGGAGTTTCAACAAATTCGACTATTTATCTGAACCGGCCGTCAATACCATAGTTGTCCCTTCAAGATTTTGATCTCCGTCTACTTGCAGAAAGCCGCCCTGGCATGGAATAGGAGAACCAAAATTAACCAAGAAACTTTCCGGATAAAATCTTTTCGCTTTATAGATGGAATCGTATATTCATTTTGGAGGGATATCCGGTTTGTTTTAGAGGTTTGTTTGATTATTTAATTTTCTGCCTGGCGGGGGTTGGTTCCGGCATCCTTGCTTTCTTTTCTAGTCATTATTGTAACCGAGGCGCTAAGAATTGCTTCGCTTGGGATCACCACCTGGCCTTTCGGGCGTGTGACTTTATGAACAAAGAGAAAGGACTCATTGTGAGAAATCCGAAAGTGGGAAGAGTCACTCCCTTTCCCATGTCTTATGGTCTTCCAAACAGATTGACGGTTCCGAGTCGATTCGATTTCGAGAAGGAGGAACGAACTCCGATTGTGATGGCGACCGCCTAAGAAGGATGGAGAATAGGGCGTTAAGCTAGCTAGTCTTAGAGAGCTTCTTTGGAAAGTAAAAAGCGTTCTTCAATATAGATCTTTAGCCACGCCATTATACACTCGATTAAGGTTGGGTCGACTTTGCAAGGAAGGTTGGAGCCGATCTGGAATGACAAGAAGGGCCCCTACGGGTTTCAAACCCACCAAGAAGACAAACGGCAAGTAAGCGCCCGAAGATCGAGCCTCGCTCTCTACTTGTCTTGGCCCTAGTCGATGGGAGGCTAGCGTGCCGATTGGTGGCCGACCCCTATCTTTTCTTTTCTTCTCGTTTGTTTTGGGCCATTGCTTTTGTTCTCGATGTAAATTCTCTCGGTTTTAGTTCAATTGCGGGTGGTTGAGCTTCAGGATCGAGATCTGCAGACTCTTTCTTCTTTAAAAAAATGGGGTTGCTCCCTCGGCAAAACTTGGATAAAGTTGAGCCAAAAGATCGCGATTCAAGATAAATTCATGAGAAAGCGGTATCTCTTTCGGATCTACTCTAGCAAGAACCGATTCAAATTCAATTGTTCGAGGAAGAGGTATATCGCCATCTTCACTAGTTGTCGGGGAAATTCCTTTCTCTTGCAGTTGCAGAGCCATGAGCAGGTTGAAGAGAGCTCTAACCCAATTATTCCCACCCTCCCAGGGGGTCACCACCTATTCACCCATAGGCCGTAAGCACATATATATTTCAATCGTTTTTTTAGTCATTCCCATCAAGTCAAGATGTTTTTTAGCCATGTTTTTCAAACATATCTTTTTTAGCCATTTTGGGGTGCGAAAAAACCAATTTGTCCTTGAGTCAATTTAACTACACAAAATACATATCCCTGTGACTTGCATCGAGTTACTATGACTCGACATCGAGTTACAGTAACTTGATGTCGAGTTACTGTAAACTATAACTCGATGTCGAGTCACAGTGACTCTATATCGAGTTATAGTAACTCGACATCGAGTCACATCACTTATTATAACCCAATTATTTTGTTTTTCTCCAAAAAAAATTGAATTCACATAACGTTTTCGTTTTAAATCTGTTTTGCATGTGTAATATATCAAATTAATCATCTTTTCGATATCTATAATTCAATACCCAAATTGCATATTTAAAAATGACAAATACATGTTCGAATTTTTAAAATAAGTTTGAAAAAGAGAGGAAGAGGATACATAGAGATAAGTGAAAGAGAGAGAAATAATTCAAATATCAAACAAACATGCTAGAAGGGTATGAATGTAATTTTACACACCAAAATGTATTTTTAATTTTTACATTTTCTAAATAGTTATTTTGTACTATTACCACTATATATTTCCCCATATGTGTATATCAACATAGATGGCAACTCAACGACCACCCATTCAGACTAGGCAACTTGCCAAACTAACTTTTGGGGGTTGATAATTGAGGTCTCCTCAGAGGGCCGTCTTACGATTCTGATCCTATTCCAAGAAGCAGATCCCCACCCGACCGCGCGACCCGCTCCTGCGCCCCCCACCCGGCCCAACGCCCCCACCCCGCGGCCCACCCCACTTAACGCACGCCCGCCCACGCCCGGCCAACCCACCACCACCTCTTATTTAAAAAAAAAAAAAAATCGCTCGGTGCGGAATTGAACTCGCAACCTTAATAGACTTAAGATGGTGTTCTACCACTACACCACTAGTACTTATTGTTCAATTTTAGTATAATAATTTATATGAACCCATTCATAAATATGCCTGATAATTAAAAAAAAAAATTAAAAATGCCTATAAATGTAAAGGCTAAGAACTGAACCCAAGTCTATTAAAAAATCTTGACACATTATCTCAATAAATGGATATTTATAAAAGTGTTACTTTAACTACATCATATTTATTTTTTATTTTCCTCTTTTTTTGTTCCTAGTTTGTAACTGTATTAAGAAATATGATACTTTATCTCAACAAACGGATACTTTTACTTATAAAAGTGTTACTTTAGCTATATCATATTTATTTTTTATTTTTCCTTCTTTCCTTCATGATAGTGACTATATTAAAAAACATGATACTTTAAATCACGAAGGAAAAATAAATAAGACAGGGCTAAAGTAACACTTTTATGAGTAAAAATATCCATTTTTTGAAATAAAGTATCATGTTTTTGTAAATAAATCACGAAGTATGAATTCAGTACAGTGACAAAAGAAAAATAAATATGACAGAGTTAAAAGTACCACTTTTATGAGTAAAAATATCCATTTTTTGAGATAAAATATCATGTTTTTTTAATACAGTCACATATTTTAATATATAAAAATCTTATTTTTTGAATATATAAGAATTAAAGTGTCAATGTTCACCTTAAAAATGTTATATTTCTTATCAAAAGTATCATTATTTCCAGCACAAGTATCAGTTTTTCAATGTAAAAAACATTAGCTATGAGACATGAATGAATACATCAAAAAATCTTATTTTTTGAATATGTAAAAATTAAAGTATCAATGATCACCTTAAAAGTATCATATTTGTTACCCAAAAGTATCACTATTTTCGGATAAAGTATCACTTTGTATTCAGAGAATTTAAAGTTTTAAAATGAAGGAATGATAATGAAGCTTTATATATATGGTTATGCTAAATATGCACAACAAGCACTAGTGGTCTAGTGGTAGAATAACACATTGCTTTGGTATAGACTTTAGTTCAATTCCCAGCTGGAGCGTATTTGTTAACTTTTAATTAAGCATGCAACTGGGGCTCGGTCTCTTGGGCGGGCGGGCATTTGCGACTTGGGCTGGGTCTCTTGGGCGGGCGGGCCCGTGCGACATGGACTGGGTCTGTTGGGGGAGCATATGTAATTTTTTTTTTAATAATCAGGCGGGTCGGGCAGGCGAGTTGCTGGAGGATCCGTCTTACGGAATAGAGTCCGTAAGACGATCCTATACAAGTTTTTGGCGTGATAATTAGCTCACAAAAAGACATGTGCTACTCCCCGTTTCTCCTCTCATTATCAAACTCGTGGTACTCAAACGACCACACTCCTCAATATAATTTTCACACTAATATTTCAAAACCTCCCAAAATATATTACAATTATCCTCTTACATAATCAAATTTGGGGAATTTTTTTGTAATTTTGAAATATCTCTTAAATTTTTTGTAATTAGCCCAAACCTCATGGTTTTTTTCTGTAATTTATTTCTTGTTTGATTTAAATCTTTATTGCGGACACGTGCAAAATCTCAAACTAGATCTATATGTAGAAGTTCTTGTCATTTCCTTATTTGTGAAAAATATACTGTCGGATAGTGGTATTATTTCTTTTCCATCAATAATTTTGACAATGAGCAGCAGCTGGTGGAGAAAGAATGAGGGGTTGAGCAGGATATTTTTGGAGTTGGGTTTAGGGCAGCTGGTTTCTTTCGATTTGGCAATAATGTAATTTACCTCTTCTTTAGCTGCCACTCAAGGTATGGTAAAATCTTATGTATGTTCTCTTCAAAATATAAGTTCTGTACTAATTTTAAATCTTGGATTATTTTTTCTCCATAAATGCTTTCTATGTTTTTATTTTGTCTTTAAGAGCTAATTTTTGAGCTTAATTTATGGAGACTGCAATAATTTTCAAAAATTTCTTATTGTTTGTTTGGGTATGTTTTCCAAGACTTCAAGTTTCTATGCTCGATCTCAAAATTATGGTTCTTGTTAGGGATAATTACAAAAGGCCCTTGAGGTTTGGGCTAATTACAAAAAAACCCAAACAACTTTTAAAATTACAAAAAGGCCCCTCTGGTTTGATTCTGCCTTAAAAAATATTTGGAGGTTTTGAAATGTTTTTTTTTACAATTTAAAAACAAAATTGGATTTTTTTTTGTAATTAGCCCGAACTGGAGGGGTTATTTTGTAATTATCTCTTGTTGTTGTACAGTGGATGCACCACTTACTCTGTCACTCTCTACATACTTGCTTGTGGCTGTGGTGTATGGGAGTATTATGCTGTACCGCCGGCAGAAATTGTTGGTAAGCCATCATTTTCGTCTCATGCATTCAGTAAAAGAGTGAAGAATATGAAAAACATTCCGTAAAAGAGTGAAGAATATGTGTTTTTCATGTTTGCAGATTATGACAATTTTTTCTAACATGATTTTGCTCAAAGTGTCTGAAATTTTGTGGTTTTTGATTTGCTGAGTGTAGGCACAAATTGGTAAGAGAATAGACATTTGGAATGTTGATATTTTCAATTGCGTGACAAATTAATGCAGGTTCCTTGGTATTGGTATGTTCTCCTTGCCTTTGTGGACGTCCACGGCAATTATCTTGGTAATGTGTGGTCTTATTTATGTGAAGTTGAGTAGGAAATATGGATATTTTTAAGAGTTAATTACAAAAACTATCCATGACGTTTAGCCTAATTATAAATGAGCACACATATCTTTTAAAATTACAAATATGCTCCTGATATATGTTTTTAGCTTGCAAAATTGCACCATGCCTCGAATTGGGTGTTTGTTAGGTAAATATAAACCTCAAGGGGGTATTAACTTATAATTATGAAAAATAATTGAAAAATTTGTGATTTGCTAGAACTCAGGGGTACTTTTTGTAATTAGACCTATTTTAAAAGTCTCAAAGAGACAGAGTACTATCTCTAGCTGTTCTGCTCCATGAATCCAATTAAAAGAAAAATAACACTTAAAAATTGTTTAGGACATGCATAGCAATTAGCAACAGCATATTTCCCTTCTAGCACAATATATAAAAACAATGAAGTAGCTCGTCGGAAGCATTTTCAAATAGACTTTTGTATGTAAAATTAAGTCAATTTTATATTAATAGTTGTTTTGTGGTTAATTTAGAATAAGCTTTTAGATTAAATCACTTCCGTAAAAAGTTCATTCTCCAAAAATCCATTATAGAGAAATCAGAATTGCAGACTTTTAGACAAGCCATTTATTAAGAAGTCCGATCCATTTTCTAGATGAACTCTTACAGAAATTCTTCCAAACATGCCCAAAATATTCCTAGAAAGTTACGAAGAAAACCTCCTTGAAAACAAATATTATTACACTGGAGTTAAATTGTTCGATATTTCAACACTTCGATTTTCACTTCCTAATGTTTAATTCATTACAGTTAATAAAGCATTCCAATTCACATCAATTACGAGTGTGACAATACTGGATTGTTGGAAGATACCGTATTCAATCATTCTTACATGGATTTTCCTGGGCACAAAATTTTCCACGTGGCAGTTTTTTGGTTCATCAATTTGTGTAGCAGGCCTTGGTCTCGTGCTTCTTTCTGATGCTGGGGTGGGTGGTGGAGGTGACATATATTTTCGACTCTTTTCATTCAACGACCTTAATTGCTTTTCTAACGAATTATTTAACTTTTTATTTTATAAAACATTTTTTTTTATTTCAGGTGGTTCAAAACCTATTTTGGGTGATTTTCTTGTCATTGCAGGCTCGTTTTTTTACGCAGTGAGTAATGTTTGTGAGGTCAGTTTAAAATTGTGAAGATTCGTCCTTCTTTGATTAAGTTATAATATTTTCAAGTAATGGATTTTTATGTAGTTTTTGATTTTTTTTCTGATACAGGAATTCTGTGTTAAGAAGAAAGATCGTATTGAAGTAATAGCAATGATTGGTTTGTTTGTTATGCTTGTGAGCGTATCTGAGATGTATCCTTTTTTAAACAATTCAGAAACATTCCCGAGGTTTTGGGCTAATTACAAAAAGGACCAGAGATTTTTGTTTCATGAGCAAAAAATATTTCAAAACTAGAATTGTTATAGTTACCATCTTAAATTTAAAATAAAATCAAAATCCGTGAGACTTTTGTAATTTTCAAAAACATATGGGTCTTTTTCTAATTAGCCCAAACCTCAGGGTTTCTTTTGTAATTATCCCTAAAGAATTCATAATCATTTTTTTTTATGCGTGTTATTTCCTTAATTACCTTCTTGTAGTCCTGTCCTGGAAAGGAAGACCCTGGAGTCAATGAATTGGTCTACTGGACTTGTAAGTAGAAACAGAAGATTTATATATGTATAATGTTTATAATGAATAAAATATAATTCATCAAACATTTCCTTAATTCTCCTAACATGTAAACAAGATTGATGATTATTTTGTCTAAAATAGTCTGACTTGTTTTCAGATTTCAGCCTATGCTGGTTATGCCGTGTCAAGCTTTCTGTTCTACACATTTGTTCCTTTTGTTCTCCAGGTCCGTTTAATCTTCATTCTCAGTGCCCAATAATAAGGGTTAATTACAAAAACTACCCCTGAAATTACCAAAAAAAATGTTATCTTTTGAAATTACAATTATCCCATTGACTTTTTATCTTACAAATTGCATCTTTTTTTTTTTTTCAAACGATAGGAAATTTTGTTAGGACAATTCATCCAAGTTTAAAATTACAACGTAGCCAACTAGCTACCAACCAAATGGCTTTTACACGAGCCAATTGGAGAATTGGTTACACCAATCCAAATCACAATCAGAACTCAAGGCCAAAGAAACTAATCTATTACAAAACGAGAGATTCTTATGGTCTTGATTCGCAAAAACAACCGAATCGAATAGGGAACTTAACAAACATATATCCTCAGCTATCTTCTCACATTTGCTGTCAAAAGCAGCTCTGCTATTCAAGCTTTGGACCAGGCTCCTGTTCTCTATTTGTATAGTTAATGTTCTAGCCTTCGATTTTTCCGCAAAACAAAGGGCTTGTCTGATTCCCACCAAGGTTGCTTCAACTGGATGATATACTTCATCCCTAGAAGTCGCCCAGGCTCGCGTTATGCCCTCTTTCTCTGCTCGAATCCAGCCTCCCCATCCACTTTTGTTGCTCCCCACTTTGACTGCACTGAGCACTACAAGGTAGTGTCCTACAGACCTAGTGTCAACAGTTCTAGCTTCCATATTCTCCTTAGCAGATGTTTCCTTTTTTGCGCCTCCGATTTTAGTACCTGCTGCTATGTCGAATTCCTGCCAATCATGCAATGCTCTATTCACAACATCAATTTCTTTCCACCTAGTATTTTGAAATATCCAGGTGTTTCTTGTTTTCCATAACCACCAGAGAAGATACACACTTAACTGAATTCTATTAGTGTTGTAGAAGCTGTCCTTAATTTCGCACACACCTTCCCACCATTTCTTCATAGTAAAGGTTGGGTGGAGTGTGTCAAACCATTGTACCGGTGAAAGCTTCCATACCAATTGAGCTCGTTCACATTGAAAGAATACATGTTCAGTTGTCTCTTGCTCATTCCCACACAATGTGCAAATTGGATCCATTTTCCTGCCTCTTTGGTTCAGCGCCATTGCCGTCGGTAAACTGTGATTAATGATTCTCCAAAGAAAGTGCTTCAGTTTATTTTTGATATTCAGCTTCCAACATTTGTTCCACTGCCTTTCAGTATGTTTGCTGCCTCCACTAGGTTCGGGTCTATCACTTTTCCAAACTTGCATTTGAGAAAGTTGTTTGTATGCTGAATTTACCGTAAACCTGCCTTTGCTATCCCAATGCCACACGTATCTGTCCTTGGTTCCTTCAGGTTCAATTTTTACCTGCAAAACACACTCAGCATCCTCCTTGTCAAAGCATTGATATACCAGCTCCCTATTTCAGTCACTACCGTCAGAATTAACCAGTTCCCTGACCCAAGTAACTTGACCATCCCAATTATCATTCTTTTTAGGCTTAAACAGGGGGGTTTTAGGGATCCAGGGGGAATCCAAAACATGAATATTTTTGCCATCCCCCACTTTGTATCTAAGCCCCAAAGCAAGAGTGCATTTATTTTTTATCCAACTCTTCCAAATCCATGAGTCACCAAGTCCATTCGGGAAGTATTTAGATTTGATCACTCTACTAAGAAGGAGATTAGGTTGGGTATTATCCACAGTTGTTTAGCCAAAAGGGCATCATATTTTAATGAAAGATTTTTAAAACCCAGCCCCCATTTACATTTAGGATGAGTCATTTTATCCCAAGCCACCCACGAGATTTTCTTGTTACCATTAGCCGACGTACCCCACCAAAATTTAGAAGCAACCTTACAAATATCTTTGCAAATATTGACAGGAAGATGGAAACAAGACATAACATAGTTCGGCATAAACGTTAATAACGGCTTTAAGTAAGACTTCTCTACCCGCTGTGGATAGAAAAATATTACTCCAGCTATTAACTCTTTTCTTGACACTCTCCACCACAAATTGAAAGATTTCTATTTTCGTCTTACCAATAATAAAAGGGAGGCCCAAGTATCTGGAATGACTTTGCTCAGAAATGCCATTAAAAATGGAACAAATGACATTTTTAGTAGAAGGAGTGTTCTTGCTAAACAAAACAGAGGATTTTTCCATATTCACCTGTTGTCCAGAAGCTTTGCAAAATCTATCAAGGATGGTGAAAATACTAAGAGCCTGGAAGTTAGATGCCTCACAGAAGATGATAGAATCATCTGCGAAGAAAAGGTGAGTGATGACCGGCCCTTTTTTCCAAATTTTGATGCCATTAAACAAAGAAGTGTTGAGCCTGTTTTATGAGGTTGGAGAGCACTTCAGACAGAATTATAAAAAGGTACGAGGATAAAGGATCACCCTGTCTAATTCCTCTAGTAGGTTTTACAAAACCCGACACTTGACCATTAATATTAAACGAGAAAGATGTGGTGCGAATGCATGAGTGAATCCAGTTTACAAATTTTTGGTCAAATCCCATTCTCAATAACACAGACACAAGAAAACTCCATTCAACGCGGTCATAAGATTTTGACATGTCGAGTTTAAGCGCCATAAAGGCTTTTTTACCTTTTCTACAACCAGGGACGGACACAAGGGGGGTTGGTGGTGGCAACCGCCCCCCTCGTCTTGCGATTGAACCCCTATAATATATTATTTAATAAATTAATATAGTTTATATAAATATAAACCAACATGTCTTGCCCCCCTCCCCCCAATTTCCATGTAATTTTGTTATAAAAGCTTGTATGTTTTGTTTATATTTATATTAGATTAGATTTTATTTTGCCAGAGTCGGTCCAAGGTTTCGAGGGACCTAGAGAAATAAATAATATATATACAATCGCAGAGATAAGGGGAGGTCAACCCGAGCCCTGACACCCTCTTTTTTTTATAAAAAAAAATTAAGGTAATTTTTTTATAAAAAAAAGTTAGTTAATATTTATGTGCATTTTTTTAGTTTTTTTTATCTGGTCCACCCCAATTTCATGTATCAGGCTACCTATAATAATTCCTAGCTACGCCATTATATACAATGGCGTAGCTAGAAATTATTACGGGGTGGGCCGATACAAGAAATTGGGGTGGGCCAGATAAAAAATATTTAAAAAATACAAATAAATATTAACTAAAAAAATTTTGAAAAAATTTACCTAGTAACTTTTTAAAAAAAAAAAAGAAAAGGAGGGGGCCTAAGGCCCAGGCTGACACCTATCTCCGCCATTGATTGTATATATACATATATAAAAAAAACTTTGGGGGTACTTGTCGGAGGGCCTCTTGTGCGGCGGCACTATCTGTGCCGCGCCGCCGCCCCAAAGCCGCCTCTGGATTTCGCCCCCCCAAGAACAAATTTCTGCGTCCGTCCCTGTTTACAACCATTCATGAAATGTAAGCATTCATGCGTAATGACCACATTATCAATGATTTGACGACCTGGGATAAACGCAGATTGATTATCATTGATACAGTGATGTAGGACAGGTTTCATACGGTTCATAAGAATTTTGGAAATGACCTTATAAATGACACCACAGAGACTGATGGGACGAAAATGCGCAATCGAGGAAGGGTTTTTGATTTTCGGAATAAGAGTAATTAAAGTATGGTTCACACTTTTTAGCATCTTGTTATGAAGGAAAAAATCTTTAACAGCACTACAAAAGGTATCAGATACAATTGACCAGAATTGTTGGAAGAAAAGGGGGTTCATACCGTCCATACCTGGGGCTTTTGTAGGATGAAGCTGAAAAAGAGCTTTTTTGATTTCTGAGTCATCCACCGGGCAAGTAAGTACTTGATTCATTGAGGGCGTGATAACTTTACGAATCCCCTCCAAAATAGTTTCATCTTCAGTAGGGTTCGAGGTGTGGAATAAATTTTTATAATAATCTGCAATTTCATCACTGATTGCTTCTGGTGTATCGCCAAGAGTCTGCCGCCAAATCGTCTTTCCTGTGTTGACAATCCCTTTCCGTATGTTCAATCTTGCCACAGTAGAAACAAAAGCTTTGTAGGTTTTCATATCGAAATCAATCCAATGTGAAACATTGTCCAGTGTAAGGTTTGTTCCACGCATTAAAGGTTTTGCCAAGTTAACTTCAGCCAAGAGCTTAATATGGCGTCCCTTACTACTTCCTGACTCAGGTGTTTTTGTTGTATAAAATGAGTGTTTTAAAAGATAAAATTAATTTTAATACTTACCTAGCCTTTCGGCTCAAAGTGCTGAAATTTGAGGTAGCTAATTAGGTGGGAATCTTCCTCTCTTTATGAACATATGGGCACTTGTTCTATTTTTGTCATCCTTTTCAAAATTTTCAAATCCATGTTCCGACTTTTTGGCCTAAACTTGTTTATTATTGTTTGCTGGTTTATCAAAAATGTACAGCATCTTAAAACAAAATTTTCTATTTTTTGGGTTAATTAAAAACATGATGACAAGAAAGGTGTTCCCTTATTTTATGGAAAATAAGTTGTCTTCAAGTCTATTAATAGACAACTCATTCTGCAGAAAAATGAGAGACGTGAGATTGATAATACAGTCCAATCCTCTTTCATTCTTTAGTGTTTTTTTTTGCTGGGTTTTTAGAGAAACTTTGTCGTTCTAAATTCATGTTGAATCCTTGGGGATTACACAAATAAATCCTTAAGGACAGTGCTAATTTCGCACGCCTCAGGAATGTATTCATTTGTTTTTCGAACTTCATCAATATTTCCCAACAGTTATCACATCCAATATTTTTGGGAATTTTGTTCCAATCTTCCTACCTGTTTCGATATTGAGCCAGTGGGAAGGAATATTCCATAATTGTATCCACATTTCTACCGTGTTAAAAGTAATTGAATCTTCCTTCAGGTGTTCCGACCATTCACGCAAAATCAAATATTGGCTGTCAAAGCTCCAGGTTTTCCCATTTCTCACTCGGTTTTTGTCCTCCTGCGATGTGAAGACAAATTGAAAAAAATTGTAACCAATTTCCCAGACGGAGAAGGGCTCTCTAGTTTGCCAGATGCTTCCTATGGTGTTTTTGAGTCCAAAAAAATTGCATTTTTTCGACCCATAAATTTTCTCAAGCAAACTCTTCTCGCACTCGGCCCTGCTTTTTTCCACGTCCTTGAGATCGAGAGCGACATCTTCAGATTCTTCCTTGGACAGGGAACAGATTTCAGTCGCTCCGCGATTTCTGCATCCATAGTCAAAACTACTTTGGAGGGGATTAGATCTAGCCTCTGCACCCTCAATGTACAGGTTCTCACCACCTGGAGAAAAATACAAAAACCAAAGAAACAAGAAGAAAAAACAGAGCAAAGGAAACTAGGAAAGGACCAAAAAACAGAACACGTGGGGGAAAAAGGGGACCAAAAACGACACCACCTAAGAAAAACAACAAAGAGAGAAAAAACTGGGAAAAACCAAGACCAGAAAGTCAAAGGAAGCAATATTCAGATTATGACCATAATTAGTAAAGAAAGCATGAAAGATTAGTTCTGCGGCTAAACTGACAGTCAAAAGCTTGTTTAACGCTACCATGGAGAGAATGTCTGGGTAATCAGAGAGGACAAGGCGGCGCAAGGAGAGGACAGTAAAGCTCCAAAATTGGGGTTCTCTCTTAGAGAGAGAAAATTCCCACTCTTAGACAAAGGAGACTTTTACAAATTGCATCTTCAATGCATCCTTAAAAGGGGTGTATGTTGCCATCAAAAAAAAAAAAAAAAAGGGGTGTATGTTAGATAAATACAAAATTCAGTAGGATATTTGTATTTCAAAAGATAATTGTAGTTTTTTGTAACTAGGCTAAATTTCAGGAGTAGTTTTTGTAATTATCCATAAAAACAATTTGTTGACCCCTTTGAACAATGCAAATGGGGCACCATTACACCAAACAAGACCTAACTAACCATTATGATACATTCTGTCAATATTTTTGACCTTAAAATCAAGAAAGCCCATGATACAGAGCAATCATCTTTAAAAAAAAAAAGGAATTTTAATACAAGAATTTGTTACCTATGAAATAACCTTAAAAGTTGTGGTGTTTAAGGAATGATTACTTTGGTACAGATAAGTGGAACCACACTGTTCAATCTATCCCTTCTAACATCTGATATGTGGGCTGTTGCAGTTAGAACATTCATCTACAAGCAGAAGGTATATATACACCTTTTCCTATTTTATGAAACTCTTAATTACTGTTTATATTTTAGCCACATTCCGTTTTTCTGAGAATTGCAGGTTGATTGGTTATACTATCTGGCATTTGTCCTTGTCGTACTTGGGATTTTCATATACTCCAAAACGTAAGTTTGCCTTACTTTAGATATCTCAATATAGGGCAAATTACAAAAACTACCCGTGAGGTTCAGTCTAATTTCAAAAAACTCCAATTATCTTTCAAAAATTACAAATTCCCCATAAAGTGTCGCAAACAGACTATTGAGATACGCATTTGCTTAATAAACACCGCTCTAGACTCTTGAGGGTGCAATTTGTAAAATAGAAATAAATATTACGGGAGTATTTCTATAATTAGATTGAACCTCAACGGAAAATTTTGTATTTAACCGTTGAATATATGCGCACAAACTAGTCGAAAACTTAGTGATCCAATTAACACGGATGATATTATTATGTACTACAGAGAGAAGGATGCTGACAGCAATCCAGTCCTTGAGGAAGCAAGTCTCAGTCCAGAATACTGTCTTATTGATGAAGAAAATTCCAGTTCTGGAAATAATTTTCTCACTTCACCAAGAAATTAGTATTATATATGCAGTGGAATGAATATTAGATTCCTCTCTGTAATCCTTTCATCAGGTCTAAGTAATGGTTTTGACATTGGCACAAATGTGTTGATTGATATAGTATTAATGCACTCAAGTAACAATAATTTAGTGATAGCTAGTGATACATATAAAGATTATTAGATTATAACTGTTGGAGTTTATTATAAAATAAATTGATTAAAGGTAGTATACTTTGGAGCAACACTTAATTTCAGATTCTATTTGATATGGATCTAAATAAAAGATTATATTGCCCTCACTCTTTTTTCTAACCGAAGCTCATGAGCGAACCGAGGAGACGAGCTCGGTTTTCAAGAGAGTCACCACGTAGGCATGATAACACTTTAAGGAGCACGCGACCCGAGGTGAGGTGACACCTGGGTCGGATCCTACCGCGTGGGCATGACAACACTTTAAGGAGCAGTGGCGGAGCCACCACCATGCTCGGGGGCCTTGCCCCCCAACTTTTTATTTTTTCTCTTTTTAGTACCTATATTTTTATTATTTTGTACTTTGACCCCCCTCATAATTTTGTTGGATAAAAATATTTCATTAATTTTAGTAAGTTAAATTGGAGATATTGTGGGTCTTATTTTCGTGTGATAATTGAGAATATGTTTGTTTTGTTGTCTGAATTTCTGCTTGGAAATGAAAATATATTTGGTTATAGTTTTTTGAACGTATTTTTGACATAAATATGCATGATTGTAGTGTATTTTTCACATAGATTTGCGTGACTGTGGTGGAAATTTGTTTGGTTATGTTTCCAAAAGAATATTTCGTGCCGTGTTGGGTTACCCGTGTCATAAATAGGTCGTGTTCGTGTCGTGTATCTTGACACTAATAATTAAACAAGTTGTGTTTGGATTGGTGTCAAACATGTAATACATGTGTCAGAACACGACCCGCGGACACGAAACACAACACGATTGACACCACTACTCTTGGCCCCTCCTTACCAGCGATCCTGGCTCCGCCCCTGGCGTGACCCCAGGCGAGGTGACACCTAGGTGGATCCTATTCCAATACAGGATCCATATTTTCTCAAAAGGATCCAAACACGACCCGAAGCGGTGATCCGGGTTGACCCGGAATCTTGACCGTTGATTCACTGATGGTGACTGTTAGAGATTTTTCTAACCGCAAGTCTACGGTGTCAAGTTTTAATATAGAGTAGTAAGGTTGTCGAATCCACAGGGAATAATTATCGAATTATTGCTAAGTACTATAATATAGTAGTCTAACTTTATTTAGAAATTCAATAATTGATGGAGTTGATTATACTAAAAATACTAAAAATAAATTAAGACTATGAAAATATCAATGAGTTTATCCAAATGATTAAATGAATTCTAGGTATGATGAATCTAGTTATCCCTTATGTTGTCATATGGTTTATCAATCATCAATTATCAATTTATAAGTCAAGATTTCTACAATAATCATTCCCTTTCTCAAGTGCCAATGATTTTAGATTCAATTGGGAAATCAATATCTCTATAAAATTACCAATCAAAATCTCAATAAAAGCTATGAATCTTGATAAATGACTTCAAAGGATTCACAAATCTCTCAATTTTATGAAATCCAGGTTTATGCTTTATTCCAAGTCATGTATTCAATTACCTCTCTCAAGTGTCAAATCAAATACACCAAACAATCTAAATTATTGATCAAGTAATTTAGAAGAATAGATCTAAATAGCACAAATAAATTGATAGATCTAGATTGACAAACCACAATCTCAAAACATAAGTTCAAACATAGATTACATCAATCCTCAGAATTATAGAGTTTAGCTCATAATTAAAGAAAATGAATCCATGAAAATACAACAATACATCTTACAAGATATGAAGAAAGCAACAAAATAAGAACAAGAGTTGAGGATCTTGTCTATTTCTAGATGATAGAAGCCTCCAATCTTCTTTCTCCAAATTCTTCTCAAAATGCTCAAATTCTTCTTCCTTGTCTTGTAGCTGTTTTTATTGTCTTCCCCGGTTCCAAGATGCCCTCATTTCAAGCCCCAAGGATGGTATTTATAGTACACAAAAGTCGAAGGGGTAGGTGAACATAGGTTTTTCGCCCCGTGCTGCGGCGCCAACAATTACGTGCGGTTTATTGCCGACAGGCGACTGGCCAAAGACTTCCAGTGAGTTTGTCGCCCGGGCGCTAACGTTGCCGCTGGCGTTAAGCGCCGTGACGCGCCACCCGCATCGAACATTTCTTCCGCCCGGCAGCGCTAGCTGCCGGGCGTTGAAAGCGCGGCGCCAAATGCTCGCTCCAAACTCGCATGCCTGCCACGGGCGTGGCGCGCCAGTAGAACACTGCAGCCGCCCGCCCGTCCTGGGTCAAAGTGCGATTTTTTCCTTTTTCACACGCGATTTCTTCTTTCTTCGCGTTTTTCATCGTTTTCTTCATTTCTCGGCTACCAAATCAGAGTGACTCTTCATCGACACAATTTGAAATAAATTGGACTCTAAGGACTCTAAAAACACCCAAAATAAAACCAAATTCTAATCTAAAATACTTTCAAATAAGTTGGTAAAATACCAACTTAACAAATACCCCCAAAACTTAAGCTATTGTTTGTCCTCAAACAATTATAACTCCAAAATGAAAGACAAACAATGCAACAACACAAGCAACTACAAGACTCCATAAACCAATAAAATTTGTCTAAAAACTCATTTCACTATCAATCAAACTTGCATTTTAACATTGTGATCAAAAGTGTTGAATATTCATGAAAATTCCGTTTACATTATTCAAATTGATTTACGCAATCAAACGTTATCAAGATGATCCACTTCTAAGTATCAAAAGATAATGACTACCGGATTCCATAGGCTTGTTATTCACACTAATCTCCACTAATGTAGGCTAATATAACACATGGATCAATAGGGCTTCCAAAGCTTGTAATGTGGCTTAGGGTCGGGTAGGAAAATTTAGGATTAAGTGGCTCAATTCACCCAAACACACAATTACCTCTTCAAATCACCAATTGCCAAACAAAATGGCTACCTTCACTTTTGTTGAATTTTCAATTATTCTCCCTTTACGAGCCTCTATTTTCAACATTTTTTTTTTCGAGACCCCCAAACTTGATCTTTTGCATATTTTAACACATAGGGTTTTATTATTTCTTTTTCTCGGCAACTTCATGCGAATGAACATCTACCTTACTTATCACATCCTCCTCAACCTTCAATCATTTTGTGTGTATGAGTGATGGGTAATTAGAATTTTCACATGTAAGTTCAAGGTAAAAAAAATTAGTTGCCAAAAAACAGGTTTAATATGCTCAAAAGGGGACACTAGTGAAATTATATCGTACAAAGGTAGTCATTTTGGCTCTAGCTTTTATTCAAAGATGGCCTAAATCATTTCCTTATGTTATTTCACCTAGGATTTCGCCTCAATTAGTGATCAAACAAGTTCTAGAATCGGTGGGATCATACAAGCAACACTCGACTTCATTAATCATTTTCAAATAAGTTAACAGAATTATGCATGAATATGAAATCAATGAAGCAAAATATAAATCACCACTTAAAAGCATGCTTTCGTGATGATTCAACTCGTGATCAACAAATCTACTTAGTCATGTAGTTCTATAGTTCAACAAACTACCCGACTCGACTCAACTCGAATTTTTTTTTGGACACGACTCTGATATGACTGAAAAGACACAAATCTGATTACACCCCCAAACTTAAATTGAACATTGTCCTCAATGGAGAGTGAGAAAACTTTCCGATAGCCGGAGCTCCTAGGACTCCTCATCGGAGTCGTGTGGTGAAAAATGAGCAATAGGACCGGTGGTGGTATTGGGAATCGGAATTGCGGGTGTGTCCGGCTATATATCCGGCAAGTACTCGGTTGTGCTCATTCTCATATTCTTCTCGTGCCGCTCAGTGGCGTTGCTCGGCCTACAAAAGCCCTTCTCAATTCTCGTACTTGCGAACTAGTGCGTCCAAGAGTCATTATGTGAGCGTCTAGAACGAGAACATCTTGCGCCGAACCGGATGGAGCGTTAACATTCTCGGGTTGGGCATGAGTGTCATGCTCAATAGGGTAGGCAAATCGGGATCAAGAATATATCCCCGCACCGGATTAGGTACACCGCCCGCCCACTCGTCATAAGAAGCAATAGTAGCGAATCTATGGGTCCCCAGGATTTTCAATGGCTCGGAGCTATCCCATGTAACACCCTCCTTTTACATAACCCACAAATTAAACTCGGTAAGATTAGTCCCCTGTTTTGGGTTGTAGCATTTTGTTATGAAGGGGCGTTGCAATAATTACCGGGTCGAATCGGTGTATGTCAAGAACTATGGCATATAGAAGATGAGCTCGTTCTTAGTTACATCACTAACATGCTTGGTTGGTATTAAGTTGTTGCATATGAAGTGGTACCAAGCTCGCCCATATCGACTAAGACTCGTGTGCGGAAAAGCAAGAGCACCTCCCACTACTTTTATATGACGTACCACGTTCCGAGGCCAACATAAGGTATTACAAATCTCCTCCATACTTGGTGGTTGTGAGATAAATTCAACGTACGGTGAGTGATCCACCTCAGGAGTCCATAATATTCTCTTATCGCTATTGAATGAGTGTATACCTTGTTTACTTCACGTTTACGAAAACCTCGAGTTATAGCCATTTTTGGTCTTTGCATTTGCATAAAACTCTTTGACTATATTCGGTGCGAATGGTCTAGGTTGTGCACAAAGTTTTTTCCATTGCTTCGATGTATCATTTGTGCAAGTTCACCATCATTCGGCCCTTTGTAACCCCCCTTCCGCGGTTATGCTCTTTGTGCTTAATTTCTCACAAAAAGATTTTGTGCCTCTAAGCTTACAAAACGACTAGTATCATATTCCTCGGAAGTACTCGCCACCTTTTTTGCCCTTGCTTGCATTCTTTGTTCTTGGCATTTTAATTGATCCGAAATCACACGAAAAATAACACAATCAAAATACACATAGAACGCACAATAGGAGTTAGGGGTTAGGAATTAGGCAACAACTCAACAATTATGCATTTTTGTCATCAATTCATGATCAATTAACCTTTAGTACACAATGATGACAAGAATCAAATGCCTAGGTGTAATAATTTTCATTGAGACATTTTAACAAACACCTTGTAGGCATATATGCAAAGAAGAGATGAACACCAACTTTTAAATTCAATTCATGCCCATTTTTTTAACACCAATCCATTCAAGCACAATATTATTCATATATCATCACAATTTATTAAGAAGTGATCAAGAATTTCGAAATTATAATGATATGGAAAATTCTCACATTTCAACCCTAAGCAAGAAAAATGAAGAAAATTGGTGTATAATTGAAGCTCACTTACCCAATAGAGAAGAAGAAGATGATTTTGATGATCAACTTGTTCAATAGCCCACTTGAATGATGTCTATTGGAAGAGTGAGTGGGATTTTTATAGTAGATAATGAAATAGCTTGAGGGTTTGTGTGTGATGTGTTTTAAAAAACATGAGTTCAGTTTTCGACCTTTAATATTACCCCACCAGCTGTCTTGTCTTTGAATGTGGATTGGTATTTATTGCAGCACCGCATGCCCACAATTTTTTTTTCTCACATTTGTTTGGCAGTATTTGCTAAACGTATTTTCATTTTTTTTTAAAAAAAATCACAATTTAACTAAAAATTTAAAAATCACACACAAATTAATTCACACAACAATCACACCAAAATTCAAATAAACACCCAACAAACTTTAAAAAAAAAAACACAAAAAAATTCGATCACACGAAAATCACTTGGGTTGCCTCCCAAGAAGCGCTAAATTTATAGTCGTTAGCCGGACTCAACTATTCAGGCTCAAGAAATTTCATCACCAAGCGGAAGATTTAAAACCTTCCTTACTTCGTTCCCGAAATAATGTTTCAATCGTTGTCCGTTTACTTGGGCAATTCCCATCGTTTCCTCTCAACTCAACGGCACCATAAGGGAATACACGTTCAACCACAAATGGTCCGGACCATCGTGATTTGAGTTTACCTGGAAAGAGTTTCAATCGAGAGTTGAACAATAACACTTGTTGGCCGGGTAAGAATTCACGTCGCAAAATCATTTGATCATGCCATTTTTTCGTTTTTACCTTATACATTTTGGCATTTTCATATGATTCCTGACGAAATTCTTCCATTTCATTTAATTGAAGTAATCGGTTTTCACCGGCCTCTTTCAAGTTAAAATTCAATTTCTTAATTGCCCAATAAGCTCGATGCTCAAGTTCAACCGGCAAATGACACGCTTTACCAAACACCAATCGATATGGTGACATACCAATGGGTGTTTTATAAGCCGTGCGATAAGCCCACAAAGCATCATCGAGCTTTTGTGCCCAATCTTTTCGATTAAAACTCACCGTTTTTTCAAGAATTTGTTTCACTTCACGATTGGAAATTTAGAAACTTGACCATTAGATTGAGGATGGTAACCAAGCGCAATTTTATGACGCACACCAAATTTAGCAAGAAGGTTGTTAAATAATTTATTACAAAAATGCGTGCCTTCATCACTTACAATAGCTCGAGGAGTACATGACGAACCGAGTAAAAATATGCTTGTGCAAGAATTTGAGTACTACCTTAGCATCATTCGTTGGTGTAGCAATTGCCTCAACCCACTTGGAGACATAATCAACCGCAAGCAAAAGGTACAAATTTCCATAGGACGCGGGAAATGGTCCCATAAAGTCAATACCCCATACATCAAACAATTCCACCTCCATTATGTTTGTCAAAGGAAGCTCATGACGCCGTGAAATATTACCAACCCTTTGGCATCGATCACAAGTTTTCACAAAGGCATAACAATCCTTGAATAATGTTGGCCAATAAAAACCAGATTGTAGTACCTTTGCAGCGGTTCGGGTTGGCCCGAAATGTCTCCCATAAGATGATGAATGACAATGTTGAAGAATTTCTCCAATTTCTTCCTTAGGAACACAACGGCGAATGATAGAATTCGCGCATCTCTTGAACAATAACGTATCATCCCACAAATAAGACTTAACATCATGTAGGAATTTTTTCTTTTGGTGTGTAGTCAAGTCCGGTGGCAAAACTCCTCCCGCGAGGTAATTAACAAACTCTGCGTACCAAGGTAATGATGTCTCGGCACGCATAATTTGTTCATCAGGAAACGATTCTTTTATTGGACTCTCAATCACCTCGTGAGGTTGCTCAAAGCGGGATAGATGGTCGGCAACCACATTTTCACTTCCTTTTTTATCCCTAATCTCAATATCAAATTCTTGCAAGAGCAAAATCCATCGAATTAACCGAGGTTTTGCATCCTTTTTGGAGAAAAGATATCGGATTGCCGCATGATCCGTATAAACAATCACCTTTGTACCCACCAAGTAAGCTCGAATTTATCAAATGCAAAAACTACCGCCAACATCTATTTTTCATGTGGTGGTGTAGTTTTGTTGGGCATTGTCCATGGTCCCGCTTGCGTAGTAAATAGCTTTAAAAATTGTCTCGCTTTGACCAAGAACGGCACCCACCGCATAATCACTTGCATCGCACATGAGCTCAAATGGTTGAGTCCAATCCGGTACTATCATAATCGGAGCTGAAATAAGTGCCTTTTTTATCTGCTCAAATGCCTGCAAACACAACTCATCAAAGCAAAAGATAACATCTTTTTCAAGGAGATTACAAAGTGGTTTAACAATTTTTGAAAAATCTTTTATGAATCTCCTATAAAATCCTCGCATGCCCTAAAAAGCTTCTTATGCCTTTCACATTTGAAGGTGGGGGTAGCTTTTCAATAGCCACAACCTTCGCCCTGTCAACTTCCAAACCTGTACAAGAAATATGATGTCCAAGTACAATCCCTTCTGTGACCATAAAGTGACATTTTTCCCAATTGAGCACAAGATTAGTTTCCTCACAACGTTGCAAAACCATAGATAAGTTATGCAAACAATGGTCAAAAAGTACCAAAAAGCAAAAATCGCCCATAAAAATTTCCATGATTTCCTCAACCATACCATGAAAGATCGCCATCATACACCTCCTGCGAAAAGTAGCGGTGCATTACATAATCCAAATGGCATCCTGCGAAATGCAAAAGTACCATATGGACATGTAAAAATAGTCTTTTCTTGATCTTCGGGGCAATGGCGATTTGATTGTATCCTGAATAGCCATCAAGAAAACAATAATATTCGTAACTCCGCCAAACCCGTCCAACATTTGATCAATAAAGGGGAGGGGAAAATGATCCTTACGAGTAGCTTTATTCAATTTTCTATAGTCAATACATACTCGCCATCCTGTGGCCGATTCGTGTAGATATTAATTCATTGTTATCATTTTTCACAACCGTCATACCTCCCTTTTTAGGGACAACCTGTCTTCGGACTCACCCATCAACTATCGAAATGGCATAAATAATACCCGCTTTAGCCACTTTAAAACCTCATTTCTCACGACTTCTTTCATTGCGGGATTAAGTCGTCTTTGGTGTTCAATAGATGGTTTATAAGATTCTTCCATTAAAATTTTGTGCATTACAATGGAAGGACTTATACCTTTCAAATCGTAAATATACCAACCCAAGGCCGACTTATGTTCACGAAGCACACGCAACAACTTATCCAATTCGGATGAAGATAATGAAGCGAAAACAATTACCGGGTAAGTTTTATCTTTTCCCAAAAATGCATATTGAAGATGTTCCTGTTCCTTTAGTTCTAAAGTACCTTTGGAATACTTTCAATATTGGCATTTTCTAATGCTTCCTTTTGTTTTTCTTTTACAATTTCTTTAGCCTCAAGGAAAGAATAAACTCAAGCAAATCAATATCATCACTATCTTCCTCATCACATTTCATTATTGAATTAATCAAACAATGTTCTAACGGATCTTTTAAATCTTGTTTTATAACTTCCGCTTGATCACATTGTTCGATTTTATCAATAAAATGACATGTGTGAGGTTCTCTTGAAATTTCATTGCTTTATAAATGTTAAATAGTACCTCATCATCATTTACCCGTAATGTTAACTCTCCTCGTTGCACGCAATTAAAGCTCGTCCCGTTCTTAGAAAAGGTCTCCCAAGAATCAATGGCATTTCATGATCTTCCTCCATATCCAACACCACAAAGTCCGCCGGAAATATGAATTTATCCACTTTGATCAACACATCTTCAATCACTCCTCTTGGGTAGGTGAGTGATCTATCGGCTAATTGCAATGTGATGGTGGATGGCGTTATTTCTCCAAGGCCAAGTTTCAAAAAGATAACGGCATAAGATTAATCTTGACTTTAAATCACAAAGAGCTTTATTAAAATAAGAATCACCAATAGTGCAAGGGATAGTGAAACTCCCGGATCTCTTAATTTTTGTGGTAGCTTTCTTTGCAAAATGGTGCTACACTCTTCCGTGAGATTGACCGTCTCATATGCCTCCAACCTTCTCTTTCTCGACATCACATCCATCATGAATTTTGCATAGTTTGGCATTTGCTCGAGTGCATCGGCAAAAGGGATGTTGATGTGAATTTTCTTGAATATTTCCAAAAACTTGGAAAATTGAGCGTCCAACTTTTTCTTCTCCAAATCTCGTGGAAAAGGAAGAGCATTTGAAATTGGTTTTACCTCGATTTTTGCCTTTTCGATTGCTTATCAATGCCTTCTTCATTTTGGAGTGTTTCGAGCTTTCTTCCGGTTCTTTGGTGGCATGAGCAGGCATCTTTGGTTCATCATATTCCGTCCCACTTCTCAACTTAATGGCCTTGCAATGTTCCCGGTTCACCTCGGTGTTACTTGGAAACGTATCAACTTTCTTTGTGAATTAATAAGCGTGGCAATTGACCCACATGTGTCCCAAAGATTTGAGATGACTTTCAATTGTTGTAACCCTTGAACCCAGATTTTCTATGTTAGAATCGGCTTTGTTCATCCTTGCTCTTGATTCTACAAGGAATGAACTAAGTAATTCCTCAAAGATGGCTTTTGTTCTCCCACATGTGTGCTCGTATTTGCTTGATTCTCGATATCCGGAGGTGGTTGCAACACATTTCTCGTATTGCTATACGAGAAGTTTTCATGATTGCGAAGTCCCTGATGATAATGTTTTGGCAATTGATTCCCTCTATTGTTGAAACCCTGATTATTCACATAATTCGCTTGTTCCGTATCGGTATTCACAATTTCTTGACTTATCTCCATGATTGCCTCCGATTGTTGTTTTCCACCTGGACTTAGTGTAGCAATTTGCTTTGACAAGGCGGAAATTTGAGAGGCCAATGCGGACATAGTATCAAGTTCAAGAACACCGACAACTTTTCTTGGTGTAGATCTTTCAGACGGCCATTGATAACTATTGGCAGCCATTTCTTCGAGTAAAAGCATGGCTTCACTTGGAGTTTTAGCCATCAATGTACCTCCCTTGCGCAAAGATCTATAATAGTTCTTGAATGCCCATTCATACCATTGTAGAAATATTGAACCTTTTGCCAACTGTACCCGTGTTGTGGACACCTCCTCAATAATTCTTTGAATCGCTCCCAAGCTTCGTAGAAAGGCTCAAAGTCGAGTTGATGAAATTGAGCAATCTCACTTTTTCGATTGAAGTGTCTTACTAGGTGGAAAGAATTTTGCCATGAATTTTTCGTGAGATCATTCCAACTAGTGATACTTCCAGGTGGAAAGGTTTGAAGCCATTGTCTAGCTTTATCACGAAGTGAAAACGGAAATAACCTCAACCGAATAGCTTCATGGGAACCCCATTCATTTTGATAGTGTCACATATCTCAAGAAAAATAGCCAAATGAGCATTCGGTCGTCTACGGCGCTACCCCCAAACTGATTTTGTTGCACCATGTTTATTAGGGCGGCTTCAATTCAAAATTATTCGCATTGATAGGTTGGCGAACAATGCCCGAATAGTTTTGATTTGTGGTTGGTCGAAAATAGTCCTGAATGGCCCTCTTCCTGGTGCAACAATAGGTATGCGGTCTTCATCATCACCGATTCCTCGCCATTTTTGTGAACTCGATTCTTCGTGCGGCTCTAATCTTTCAAGCGTTCTTTCAATTTCTCGGATCAAATAAGATTAAATTAGCACTTTTATTTCTTCGCATCAACAAGAAAACACAAAAATGACAATGACCCTATTGTAACAAAAGAAACCAATCTAAATTAAAGTAAAACTACTAAGTAATAATATTAGCGCAAATAAGATGAATTATTCCCCGAAGAATACCAAAAAACTTGTTAGAGATTTTTCTAACCGCAAGTCTACGGTGTCAAGTTTTAATATAGAGTAGTAAGGTTGTCGAATCCACAGGAATAATTATCGAATTATTGCTAAGTACTATAATATAGTAGTCTAACTTTATTTAGAAATTCAATAATTGATGGAGTTGATTATACTAAAAATACTAAAAATAAATTAAGACTATGAAAATATCAATGAGTTTATCCAAATGATTAAATGAATTCTAGAGGTATGATGAATCTAGTTATCCCTTATGTTGTCAATATGGTTTATCAATCATCAATTATCAATTTATAAGTCAAGATTTCTCGCAATAATCATTCCCTTTCTCAAGTGCCAATGATTTTAGATTCAATTGGGAAATCAATATCTCTATAAAAATCACCAATCAAAATCTCAAGAAAAGCTATGAATCTTGATAAATGACTTGAAGGATTCACAAATCTCTCAATTTTATGAAATCTGGTTATGCTATTCCAAGGTCATGTATTCAATTACCTCTCTCAAGTGTCAAATCAAATACACCAAACAATCTAAATTATTGATCAAGTAATTTAGATGCAATAGATCTAAATAGCACAAATAAATTGATAGATCTAGATTGACAAACCACAATCTCAAAACATAAGTTCAAACATAGATTACATCAATCCTCTAGAATTATAGAGTTTAGCTCATAATTAAAGAAAATGAATCCATGAAAATACAACAATACATCTTACAAGATATGAAGAAAGCAACAAAATAAGAACAAGAGTTGAGGGATCTTGTCTATTTCTAGATGATAGAAGCCTCCAATCTTCTTCTCCAAATTCTTCTCAAAATGCTCAAATTCTTCTTCCTTGTCTTGTAGTTGTTTTTATTGCCTTCCCAAGGGTTCCAAGATGCCCTCATTTCAAGCCCCAAGGATGGTATTTATAGTACACAAAAGTCCAAGGGTAGGTGAACATAGGTTTTTCCGCCCACGGGCGCTGCGGCGCCCAACAATTACGTGCCAGTTTATCGCACGGGCGCTGCGGCGCCCAGCAGCTTCCAAGTGAGTTTGTCGCCGGCGCTCAAATACGCACCCCGCATCAAACATTTCTTCCGGGCCGGGCTGCGGCTGAATGCCTACTCCAAACTCGCATGCCTCGCCACGGCGTGTGGCTGCCAGGGCCGGCGCATTAAAATGCGGCCTTGCCCGATCCCGTCAGGTCAAAGTGCGATTTTTTCCTTTTTCACACGCGATTTCTTCTTTTTCTTGCGCCGTTTTTCATCGTTTTCTTCATTTCTCGCTTACCAAATCAGAAGTGACTCTTCATCGACACTATTTGAGATAAATTGGACTCTAAAGACTCTAAAAACACCCAAAATAAAACCAAATTCTAATCTAAAATACTCAAATAAGTTGGTAAAATACCAACTTAACAGTGACATCTAGGCCTTGGAGATCAGGACATGTGGAGCTAGCATGTACGACCTAGCCACACCAAAACTATAAATACCCCCAGTTTCTCATTGATATATGTAACTCATTATCCTACTATTCATCTCGCTCATCAGCTCACTTTGACCTTACGATCTGTACTGACTTAAGCATCGAAGGATCTTAGCTGGGAACCCTCCCATCTAGCCTAACGTTTGTTCTATTACAGGCCATCCGAACGAAGTACATAGGCTCGAGCCAAAGCGACCTGAACTGAAGTACATCTGATTTATTCACCCAAATCAATTGGGCCCGTCTGTGGGAAATTAGGTCGAACTGAGTATGGACGAGACTCCAGTGAAAGCAAAAGGAACACCACCTCGTGGGCTGAACATGGAAGAAACACCAATAAGGGCGAAGAGACCACACCTCGGGAGCATCCTCACATCGCAAATCCGGGAGCAGATCGAAGAAACTCGAAGATCCAATGATCAGTATGCGGTCAAGTGACTTTAAGAAATTGTTAGAAAGAATGTTGGATGAAAGAGAGAGGAAGACAAAAGTCCCAATGGTCTCCCCTCCAAAGGAAAAGGAGGTCGTGGTTGGAGAAGAAAACAGGAGGTCAGAAGATGTTGAAGAAGTAGCTAGTCGTTTGGCACCGCGGGCGAGGCAACCTATGGCGAACCATGGCGAACCTCAGAAAGCATAGGATATCAACGAGCTTAGCGAGCAGATTGAGCAGGATTCCCGGAAACTGGACAACCTGAAGCGGAGAAGGGCCGTCACATCCGCTCTGCAAAAGAGAGGATCCCCCTTCTCTCCGGAAATCCTATCGGAAGTTGTCACCACACACTTCAAGTTACCCGATCTCCCTAGGTATGATGGAAGCACGGATCCCCAAGAACACCTAACCGCATTCGATCATGTGATGCAACTCAGCAACTCTATGGGCAAACAGATGCAATGAATGCCAGGATATTCATCACTACACTCAATGGAAAGGCCCAATAATGGTTCACTGGGCTCCCTATGGGAACCATCATATCTTATGAACATTTGTCAAGGAAATTCCTATATGAGTTTGCAAGTCAAAAGCGAGCTCGAAGATCAGCGACCCATCTTTTCACTATAAGATAGGCTGAAGGAGAACCGCTCCGAGATTTCATCAAAAGATTCAATGATGAAGCTCTCGAGGTGCAAGATATGAGGATCGACATGATGACAAACCTATTGGTCCATGGATTGAAGAAGGGGACATTAGCATCGACCCTTGCACCCCAAATAAAGAGGAGTTGATGGAGATGACCCAAAGGTACATCCAGGAAGAGGAGATGAATGCGATAAAAGACCATGAATGGTCGAGCATGGAGCCATGACATAAAAAGGATCCTAGAGAGGGACCTCGTTTCAGGTCTGAGAAAGACCTCGAGCGATGTCAAGATCAGGATCGCCAGCAAGCAAGGAAGGATGCAGGCCACATATGATAAACGAGTGCATGAAAGAAACTTCCAAGTAGGAGACCTAGTGTTGGAAAAAATGGAGGTGTCAAAGCATGTGGGGAAGCTCGAAGCAAATTGGAGTAGGACTTCTTGTGTGGTGACTCAGTCTTCGGCAGCCTGTTAAGTTGGTATTTTACCAACTTATTTGAGTTTTTTAGAATAGAATTTGGTTTTTTTTGGGTGTTTTTAGAGTCGCTAGAGTCCAATTTATTTCAATTAGAGTCGATGTAGAGTCAATACTGATTTGGTAGCCGAGAAATGAAGAAAACGATGAAAACGGCTTGAAGAAAAAAAGAAATCGCGTATAAAGAAGGAAAAATCGCACTTTGGCCAAGGAATGCGGGTTGGATGAAGGCGTGTGGCGCCGCGGCTTAACGCCCGCGCTGCAGCGCCCGGCGGAAAAAATTCCAGGTAAGTTGGCGGGCGCCAGCGCCGTGCGATAGATGCGAGAGAATTCTTTGGCGGCAGCCGCCCCTGGGCGGAAAATCCTATGTTCACCTACCCCCTTGGACTTTTGTGTACTATAAATACCATCCTTGGGGCTTGAAATTGGGGGATCTTGGAACCTTTGGGAAGACAATAAAAACAGCTACAAGACAAGGAAAGAAGAATTTGAGCATTTTGAGAAGAATTTGGAGAAGAAGATTGGAGGCTTCTATCATCTAGAAATAAGAAGATCCTCAACTCTTGTTCTTATTTTATTGATTTCTTCATATCTTGTAAGATGTATTGTTGTATTTTCATGGATTCATTTTCTTTAATCATGAGCTAAACACTATAATTCTAGAGGATTGATGTAATCTATGTTTGAACTTATGTTTTGAGATTGTGGTTTGTCAATCTAGATCTATCAATTTATTTGTGCTATTTGGATCTATTGCTTCTAAATTACTTGATCAATAATTTAGATTGTTTGGTGTATTTGATTTGACACTTGAGAGAGGTAATTGAATACATTACCTTGGAATAGCATAACCTAGGATTTCATAGAATTGAGAGATTTGTGAATCCTTTGAAGTCATTTATCAAGATTCATAGCTTTTATTGAGATTTTGATTGGTGATTTTTATAGAGATATTGATTTCCCAATTGAATCTAAAATCATTGGCACTGAGAAAGGGAATGATTATTGTAGAAATCTTGACTTATAAATTGATAATTGATGATTGATAAACCATATTGACAACATAAGGGATAACTAGATTCATCATACCTCTAGAATTCATTTAATCATTTGGATAAATTCATTGATATTTTCATAGTCTTAATTTATTTTTAGTATTTTTAGTATAATCAACTCCATCAATTATTGAATTTCTAAATAAAGTTAGACTACTATATTATAGTACTTAGCGATAATTCGATAATTATTCCCTGTGGATTCGACAACCTTACTTATATTAAAACTTGACACCGTAGACTTGCGGTTAGAAAAAATATCTAACAAGTTTTTGGCGCCGTTGTTGCGGAATAATTCATCTTATTTGCGCTAATATTATTATTTAGTAGTTTTACTTTAATTTAGAGTGGTTTCTTTTGTTACAATAGGGTCATTGTCATTTTTGTGTTTTCTTGTTGATGCGAAAAATAAAAGTGCTAATTTAATCTTATTTGATCCAAAATTGAAAAACGCTTGAAAGATTAGAGCCGCACGAAGAATCGAATTCACAAAAATGGCAGAATCGGTGATGATGAAGACCGCATACCTATTGTTGCACCACCGAAAGGGCCATTCGACTATTTTTGACCAACCACAAATCAAAACTATTCGGCATTGTTCGCCAACCTATCAATGCGAATAATTTTGAATTGAAGCCGCCCTAATAAATATGGTGCAACAAAATCGGTTTGGGGTAGAGGTCGTCAGACGACCCGAATGCTCATTTGGCTATTTTTCTCGAGATATGTGATACTATCAAAATGAATGGGGTCCCCGATGAAGCTATTCGGTTGAGGTTATTTCCGTTTTCACTTCGTGATAAAGCTAGACAAAGGCTTCAAATCTTTCCACCGAAGTATCACTAGTTGGAATGATCTCACCGAAAAATTCATGGCAAAATTTTTTCCACCTAGTAAGACACTTCAACCGAAAAGTGAGATTGCTCAATTTAATCAACTCGACTTTGAGCCACTCTACGAAGCTTGGGAGCGATTCAAAGAATTATTGAGGAGGTGTCCACAACACGGTCCGCAGATTGGCAAAAGGTTCAAATATTTCTACAATGGTATGAATGGGCATTAAAGAACTATTATAGATGCCGCAATGAGGTACATTGATGGCTAAAACTCCAAGTGAAGCCATGCTTTTACTCGAAGAAATGGCTCGCCAATAGTTATCAATGGCCGTCAAAGATCTACGCCAAGAAAAGTTGCTGGTGTTCTTGAACTTGATACTATGTCCGCATTGGCCTCTCAAATTTCCGCCTTGTCAAAGCAAATTGCTACACTAAGTTCAGTGGAAAACAACAATCGGAGAGGCAATCATGGAGATAAGTCAAGAAATTGTGAATCCCGATACTAACAAGCGAATTATGTGAATAATCGGGTTTCAACAATAGAGAATCAATTGCCGACACATTATCATTCGGGACTTCACAATCATGAAAACTTCTCGTATAGCAATACGAGAAATGTGTTGCAACCACCTCCGGATATCGTGAATCAAGCAAGTCGAGTACACACGCGGGAGAACAAAAGCCATCTTTGGAGCAATTACTTAGTTCATTCCTTGTAGAATCAAGAGCAAGGATGAACAAGGCCGATTCTAACATAGAAAATTTGGGTTCAAGGGTTACAACAATTGAAAGTCATCTCAAATCTTTGGGGACACATGTGGGTCAATTGGCCACGACTATTAATTCACAAATGCAAAAGTTGATACGTTTCCAAGTAACACCGAGGTGAACCCACGAGAACATTGCAAGGCCATTAAGTTGAGAAGTGGGGCGGAATATGATGAACCAAAGATGTCCGCTCACACCACAAATGAACCGGGTAAGCCCAAACACTCCACAATGAAGAGGACATTGATAAGCAATCGAAAAGGCAAAAATTGAGGTAAAACCAATTTCCAATTCGATAATGTATTGCCAAATTCTCTTCCTTTTCCACAGAGATTTCGTAAAAAAGTTGACGCTCAATTTTCCAAGTTTTTGAAATATTCAAGAAAATTCACATCAACATCCCTTTTGCCGATGCACTTGAGCAAATGCCAAACTATGCAAAATTCATGAAGGATGTGATGTCGAAAGAAAGGAGAAGGTTGGAGGCATACGAGACGGTCAATCTCACGAAAGAGTGTAGCGCCATTTTGCAAAGAAAGCTACCACAAAAATTAAGAGATCCGGGAGTTTCACTATCCTCGTACTATTGGTGATTCTTATTTTAATAAAGCTCTTTGTGATTTAGGTGCTAAGATTAATCTTATGCCGTTATCCTGCTTTCGGAAACTTGACCTTGGAGAAATAACGCCATCTACCATCACATTGCAATTAGTCGATAGATCACTCACCTACCCAAGAGGAGTGATTGAAGATGTGTTGATCAAAGTGGATAAATTCATATTTCCCGCGACTTTGTGGTGTTGGATATAGAGAAGATCATGAAATGCCATTGATTCTTGGAAGACCTTTTCTAGCAAGAACGGACGAGCTCTAATTGACGTGCAACGAGGAGAGTTAACATTACGGGTAAATGATGATGAGGTACTATTTAACATTTATAAAGCAATGAAATTTCAAGAAGAACCTCACACATGTCATTTTATTGATAAGATCGAACAATGTGATCAAACGGAAGTTATAAAACAAGATTTAAAAGATCCGTTAGAACATTGTTTGATTAATTCAATAATGAAATGTGATGAGGAAGATAGTGATGATATTGATTTGCTTGAGTTTATTCTTTCTCTTGAAAGAAATTGTAAAAGAAAAACAAAAGGAAGCATTAGAAAATGCCAATATTGAAAATATTCTGAAAGGTACTTTAGAACTAAAGGAACTTCCGGAACATCTTCAATATGCATTTTTGGGAAAAGATAAAACTTACCCTAATTATTTCTCGCTTCATTATCTTCATCCGAATTGATAAGTTGTTGTGTGTGCTTCCGTGAACATAAGTCGCCTTTGGTTGGTATATTTCGATTTGAAAGGTATAAGTCCTTCCATTCTAATGCACAAAATTTTAATGGAAGAATCTTATAAACCATCTATTGAACACCAAAGACGACTTAATCCCGCAATGAAAAAAAAAGTCGTGAGAAATGAGGTTTTAAAGTGGCTAAAGGCAGGTATTATTTATGCCATTTCGATAGTTCATGGGTGAGTCCTAAGAAAGTTGTCCCTAAAAAGGGAGGACGATTGTGAAAAATGATAACAATGAATTAATTTCTACGAACTCGGCCACAGACGGATGGCGAGTATGTATTGACTATAGAAAATTGAATAAAACTACTCGTAAGATCATTTTCCCTCCCCTTTATTGATCAAATGTTGACAAAGTTGGCGTTTACGAATATTATTGTTTTCTTGATGGCTATTCAGATACAATCAAATCGCCATTGCCCCCGAAGATCAAGAAAAGACTACTTTCACATGTCCATATGGTACTTTTGCATTTCGCAGATGCCATTTGATTATGTAATGCACCGCTTACTTTTTCGTGAGTATGATGATGACGATTTTTCATGGTATAGTTGAGAAATCATGGAAATTTTTATGGACGATTTTTCTCTGCTTTTGGTACTTTTTTTGACCATTGTTTGCATAACTTATCTATGGTTTTGCAACGTTGTGAGGAAACTAATCTTGTACTCAATTGGGAAAAATGTCACTTTATGGTCAAAGAAGGGATTGTACTTGGGCATCGTATTTCTTGTACGTTTGGAAGTTGACGGCGAAAGTTGTGGCTATTGAAAAGCTACCCCCACCTTCAAATGTGAAAGGCATAAGAAGCTTTTAGGGCATGCAGATTTTATAGGAGATTCATAAAAGATTTTTCAAAAATTGTTAAACCACTTTGTAATCTCCTTGAAAAAGATGCTATCTTTTGCTTTGATGAGTTGTGTTTGCAGCATTTGAACAGATAAAAAAGCACTCATTTCACTCTCCAATTATGATAGTGCGGATTGACTCAACCATTTGAGCTTATGCGATGCAATTGATTATGCAAAGTGGTGCCGTACTTGGTCAAAGGCGAGACAAAATTTTTAAAGCTATCTATTACGCAAGTAGGACCATGGATTAACGCCCAACAAAACTACACCACCACGTAAAAGAGATGTTGGCGGTAGTTTTTGCATTTGATAAATTCCGAGCTTACTTGGTGGGTTCAAAGGTGATTGTTTATACGGATCATGCGGCAATCCGATATATTTTCTCCAAAAAGGATGCAAAACCTCGGTTAATTCGATGGATTTTGCTCTTGCAAGAATTTGATATTGAGATTTGAGATAAAAAAGGAAGCGAGAATGTGGTTGCCGATCATCTATCCCGCCTTGAGCAACCTTACGAGGTGATTGAGAGTCCAATAAAAGAATCATTTCCCGATGAACAAATTATGCGTGCCGGACATCATTACCTTGGTACGCAGATTTTGTTAATTACCTCACGGAGGAGTTTTGCCATCGGACTTGACTTCACACCAAAAGAAAAATTCTTACATGATGTTAAGTCTTATTTGTGGGATGATCCGCATCGCTCAAGAGATGCGGATTCTATCATTCGTCGTTGTGTTCCTAAGGAAGAAATTGGAGAGATTCTTCAACATTGTCATTCATCATCTTATGGGGACATTTCGGGCCAACCCGAACAGCCGCAAAGGTACTACAACTGGTTTTTATTGGCCAACATTATTCAAGGATTGTTATGCCTTTGTGAAGACTTGTGATCGATGCCAAAGGGTTGGTAATATTTCACGGCGTCATGAGCTTCCTTTGACAAACATAATGGAGGTGGAGTTGTTTGATGTATGGGGTATTGACTTTATGGGCCATTTCCCACGTCCCCATGGAAATTTGTACATTTTGCTTGCGGTTGATTACGTCTCCAAGTGGGTTGAGGCGATTGCTACACCAACGAATGATGCTAAGGTAGTACTCAAATTCTTGCACAAGCATATTTTCACCGGTTCGGTACACACCCCGAGCTATTGTAAGTGATGAAGGTAACGCATTTTTGTAATAAATTATTTAATAACCTTCTTGCTAAATTTGGTGTGCGCTATAAGATTGCGCTTGGTTACCATCCTCAATCTAATGGTCAAGCCGAAATTTCCAATCGTGAAGTGAAACAAATTCTTGAAAAACGGTGAGTTTTAATCAAAAGGATTGGGCACAAAAAGCTCGATGATGCTTTGTGGGCTTATCGCACGGCTTATAAAACACCCATTGGTATGTCACCATATCGATTGGTGTTTGGTAAAGCGTGCCATTTGCCGGTTGAACTTGAGCATCGAGCTTATTGGGCAATTAAGAAATTGAATTTTAACTTGAAAGAGGCCGGTGAAAACCGATTACTTCAATTAAACGAAATGGAAGAATTTCGTCAAGAATCATATGAAAATGCCAAAATGTATAAAGAAAAAACAAAAAAATGGCATGATCAAATGATTCTGCGACGTGAATTCTTACCCTACTAATAATAGGTGTTATTGTTCAATTCTCGATTGAAACTCTTTCCAGGTAAACTCAAATCACGATGGTCCGGACCATTTGTGGTTGAACGTGTGTTTTCCTATGGTGCCGTCGAGTTGAGAGGAAACGATGGGAATTCGTTCCAAGTAAATGGACAACGATTGAAACATTATTTTGGGAACGAAGCAAGGAAGGTTTTAAATCTTCCACTTGGTGATGAAATTTCTTGAGTCCGAATAGTTGAGTCCTGGCTAACGACTATAAATTTAGCGCTTCTTGGGAAGAACCCAAGTGATTTTCGTGAGATCGAATTTTTGTGTGATTTTATTTTCTTTTAGTTAGGTGTGTATTTATTTGAATTTTGGTGTGATTTTTGTGTGAATTAATTTGTGTGTGATTTTAAAGTTTTGATTAAATTGAAATTTTTAATTAAATAAAAAATTGAAAATATGGCGGGCGCCGCAAAGACCAAACAGGCGACAAGGGGTGTGCGGTGTGTGCGGGCGCCGCAACGCCCGGCCCCTAACGATGGGCCTATGGACCCGACCACCGAGGATTGAGAATTAAAAGGTCGATTCACTATTTGTTTTTGACAAACAAACACACACACCTCACGCCTATTCTTGATCTCTTCTACAAAAATCCCACCTTGCTTTCACTTATACACCATTCAAGTGGGCATTTGAGAAACTTAATCATCATCTTCATCTTCTTCATCAATTGGGTAAGTGAGCTTCAATTGTACATCAATTTTCTTCAAATTTTCAAGCTTAGGTTAAAAATGTGGGAATTTTCAATATCATTATAATTTCGAATTTCTTGATCAATTCTTGATAAATTGTGATGATATATGATTATATTGTGCTTGAATTGGTTGGTGTTGAAAAATGGGCATGAATTGAATTTCAAATTTGGTGTTTATCTCTTCTTTGCATATATGCCTACAAGGTGTTTGTTAAAATGCCTCAATGAAAAATATTACACCTAGGCATTTGATTCTTGTCATCATTGTGTACTAAAGGTTCTTTGATCATGAATTGATGACAAGGATGCATAATTGTTGAGTTGTTGCCAAATTCCTAACCCCTAACTCCTATTGTGCGTTCTATGTGTATTTTGCTTGTGTTATTTTTCAGGTGATTTCCAGATCAATTAAAATGCCAAGAACAAAGAATGCAAGCAAGGGCAAAAAGGGCGAGTACTTCCGAGGAATATGATACTAGTCGTTTCGTAAGCTTAGAGGCACAAAATCATTTTTATGAGAAATTAAGCACAAAGAGCATAACCGCGGAACGGGGGTTACAACCGGGGTCGAATGATGGTGAACTTGCACAAATGATACATCAGAAGCAATGGAAAAAACTTTGTGCACAACCTGACCATTCGCACCGAATATAGTCGAGAGTTTTATGCAAATGCAAAGACCAAAAATGGCTATAACTCGAGGTTTTCGTGACGTGGAGTAAAAAGGTATACACTCATTCAATAGCGATAAGAGAATATTATGGACTCCCTGAGGTGGATCACTCACCGTACGTTGAATTTATCTCGCAACCACCAAGTATGGAGGAGATTTGTAATACCTTATGTCGGCCTGAACTCGCGTACGTACGTCATATAAAAGTAGTGGGAGGTGCTATCGCTTTTCCGCACACGAGTCTTAGTCGATATGGGCGAGCTTGGTACCACTTCATATGCAACAACTTGATACCAACCAAGCATGTTAGTGATGTAACTAAGAACGAGCTCATCTTCTATATGCCATAGTTAATGACATACATTCGACCCACGTAATTATTGCAACGCCCCTTCATAACAAAATGCTACAACCCAAAACAGGGGGGACTAATCTTACCGAGTTTAATTTGTGGGTTATGTAAAGAGGAGGGTGTTACATGGGATAGCTCCGAGCCATTGGAAAATCCTAAGGACCCATAGATTCGCTACTATTGCTTATGACGAGTGGCGGCGGTGTGCCTAATCCGGGCGGTGGATATATTATTCATCCCGAATTTGCTCTACCACCTATTGAGCCGATACTCATGCCCAACCACGTAAATATTGACGCTCCATCCGGTTCGGCGGCAAGACGTTCTCGTTTCTAGACGCCACATAATGCTCTTCGACGCACTAGTTCGCGAAGCACGAGAATTGAGAAGGGCTTTTGTAGGCGAGCAACGCCACGAGCGGCACGAGAAGAATATGAGAATGAGCACAACCGAGTACTTGCCCAGATATATAGCCGCAGACACACCCGCACCCGCTTCCCAATACCACCACCACCGGTCCTATTGCTCATTTTTCACCACACGACTCCGATGAGAGTCCTAGGCGCCCGCTTATCATGAAAGTTTTCTCACTCCCCATTGAGGACAATGTTCAATTTAAGTTTGGGGGTGTAATCAGATTTGTGTATTTTGAGTCGTGTCGAGTCGTGTCAAAAAAATGTTGAAAATAGAGGCTCGTAAAGGGAGAATAATTGAAAATTCAACAAAAGTGAAGGTAGCCATTTTGTTTGGCAATTGGTGATTTGAAGAGGTAATTGTGTGTTTGGGTGAATTGAGCCACTTAATCCTAAATTTTCCTACCCGACCCTAAGCCACATTACAAGCTTTGGAAGCCCTATTGATCCATGTGTTATATTAGCCTACATTAGTGGAGATTAGTGAATAACAAGCCTATGGAATCCTGGTAGTCATTATCTTTTGATACTTAGAAGTGGATCATCTTGATAACGTTTGATTGCGTAAATCAATTTGAATAATGTAAACGGAATTTTCATGAATATTCAACACTTTTGATCACAATGTTAAAATGCATGCTTGATTGATAGTGAAATGAGTTTTTAGACAAATTTTATTGGTTTATGGAGTTTTGTAGTTGCTTGTGTTGTTGTAATTGTTTGTCTTTCATTTTGGAGTTATAATTGTTTGAGGACAAACAATAGCTTAAGTTTGGGGGTATTTGTTAAGTTGGTATTTTACCAACTTATTTGAGTTTTTTAGAATAGAATTTGGTTTTATTTTGGGTGTTTTTAGAGTCGCTAGAGTCCAATTTATTTCAATTAGAGTCGATGTAGAGTCAATACAGATTTGGTAGCCGAGAAATGAAGAAAACGATGAAAAACGGCTTGAAGAAAGAAGAAATCGCGTATAAAGAAGAAAAAATCGCACTTTGGCCAGACGGGGCGGCGGCTGCAGCGCCCGTGACAGGAATGCAGTTGACGACGGCGTGTGGCGCCGCAGCCGCCCGGCGGAAAAATTCCGAGGTAAGTTGACTGCCGCAGCGCAAGTGCGATAGATGCAGAGAGAATTGCTTGAGCGCCGCAGCCGGGGGCGGAAAATCCTATGTTCACCTACCCCTTCTTGACTTTTGTGTACTATAAATACCATCCTTGGGGCTTGAAATCGGGGGGATCTTGGAACCTTTGGGAAGACAATAAAAACAAAAAATACAAGACGAAGAAGAAGAATTTGAGCATTTTGAGAAGAATTTGGAGAAGAAGATTGGAGGCTTCTATCATCTAGAAATAGAGAAGATCCTCAACTCTTGTTCTTATTTTATTGATTTCTTCATATCTTGTAAGATGTATTGTTGTATTTTCATGGATTCATTTTCTTTAATCATGAGCTAAACACTATAATTCTAGAGGATTGATGTAATCTATGTTTGAACTTATGTTTTGAGATTGTGGTTTGTCAATCTAGATCTATTAATTTATTTGTGCTATTTGGATCTATTGCTTCTAAATTACTTGATCAATAATTTAGATTGTTTGGTGTATTTGATTTGACACTTGAGAGAGGTAATTGAATACATGACCTTGGAATAGCATAACCTAGATTTCATAGAATTGAGAGATTTGTGAATCTTTGAAGTCATTTATCAAGATTCATAGCTTTTATTGAGATTTTGATTGGTGATTTTTATAAAGATATTAATTTCCCAATTGAATCTAAAATCATTGGCACTTGAGAAAGGGAATGATTATTGTAGAAATCTTGACTTATAAATTGATAATTGATGATTGATAAACCATATTGACAACATAAGGGATAACTAGATTCATCATACCTCTAGAATTCATTTAATCATTTGGATAAATTCATTGATATTTTCATAGTCTTAATTTATTTTTAGTATTTTTAGTATAATCAACTCCATCAATTATTGAATTTCTATATAAAGTTAGACTACTATATTATAGTACTTAGCGATAATTCGATAATTATTCCCGGTGGATTCGACAACCATACTTCTCTATATTAAAACTTGACACCGTAAACTTGCGGTTAGAAAAAATATCTAACACAGCCCAAGGACCCTGACTAGTTGAGGCATAACCCGCGCTTCACATCCTCTACGAAACTCTAGGACAAGGGCAGTAGAGGCCCTTAGGGATAGGATTCATCCTTTTTTTAATAATCAATCATACAGTTTGGGGACAGGCTGGATGTGCCAAAAGGAAGGATTAATTTTTCTTCTTTCCCTTTTTTATATTTTTCTTTTGCCCCTTTTATTTTTTTTATTATCATTATCACCTAGGAAAGAAACTGTAAATGAGAAATAGACCAAGTATATTGTCATATTGGGCTTGGGGGTTGAAGCCTTGAAGGGGTTGAGGGGGTTTGTAAGGATGGCAATTTTGACGAACCAGCGGGTACCCCTAGCCTGCTTCGTTCGGGTTGCCCTGCCCCGTGACCTGGAGTGGGGCGGCGTGGGTCCGAGCAGAGATCGATTCAGGGATTTTTTATAACAGGGCACAAAATAAATACAAATGTAAATTATATTAAAAATAATTAATGGTGGCATATTTTGTTTTTTAGGCATAAACAATAATATAAGAAAAAAATAAGAGAAAAAAAACCATTGGGGGCACGAGTCCCCATAGGAGGAGCAGTCGCTCCGTCTCTGGGTCTCGGTACTATTTTTTTTAGTACAATTAGGGAATATTATTGGAGGAATGAGCGTAGTCATATTGTTGGTTTTTGGTGTCAAAATATAAGAAGTGTGTTTTGTCACACATTGCTTGTGGAACAAAATGGGTGGGAACCTTAAGTTTATTTAAGGAACTCATGCAGTGTTGTTTCAATTGCACCAGTCAAATACACTTTAACCTTTGTGGTTTAACTCTTGTTAAATTCATCTCTTGTATTCTCAAGTATGGAGAGTTGGGAGAGATGTGTGAGTTAGTCAAAGGTTTATAAGAGTGTGGGGGTACTGGGGTCGGGAGAGAGAATGTCTATGTGATTGTAATAATATTTAACATAATGGAATTTTTTTCTCCGGGGGCCATGGTTTTTCTCCGATTTTAGAGTTTCCACATAAATTCTTATGTTGTAGATTGTTGCTATTTTTCATTTTATTTTTTGGTTATTTCTGCTTGTCCCTAGGGGATGAATGTGTGATCCGATTTTTCCCAAAAAGTGGTATCATAACCCATGTCGGGTCTCTTAAAATTTTGAGTATGCTTTGTGGTCGCAGCGATATCTGACCTTCCACATCAGAAAAGATTTCTTGAGCGGTGTTCGAGGGTCTCATTTGGAGGCGGTTGTTCACCAGGCTAAGGTGGTTTAAGCAAGTGGAGAAATTTGATGGAATGATCAAGTTTGGCTTATGACAAGTATAAGTCAAGGATGTGTTGGTACAATCCGGGATACACAAAGCTTTGAAGGTTAACTATCAAGGTGGATGTGGAGTTGATCTGGGAAATAGCTCCTAATTCGGGTTAACATTGTGACAATGAAGATTTTCTCTGATGAGAAATTGTATGTCCTTTTGGCATGTCAAGTTGCCATGAAAGAGGATGTGGTTATGTTAGCGGGTCCAGGAATTTGCACACGGGCATTGGCTTGTCATGGAAAGATGCAGGGTGTGGTAGAATTTCACACGGGCATTGCTTTGACATGGATGCAGGGTGTGTGGTGGAATTTGTAAGTCCAAGCGGCTACGATAATCTAGAGGGGGGGTGAATAGATTATCTCCATCTTTTCGATTTTGCCCTCTTTTTCAAACCGAATGCTCAAAGACAATAATAAAGGTGCGGAATGTAAACAACACACGCCGATTTAAAGAGGTTCAACCCACCTAGGGCCTAATCCTCTACCACCCCAGTATATCCGGGATGGATTTCAAAAAGAAAAAAGAATTTTATTAATTACCAAAATTAATACAAATTCAACTTACAACACCTTGAAGAGCACCACACTCTTCTTCAACACCACCTTTGAGATTACCACAATCTCTTCTGGAAGATTACCACAATCTTCAAACGGCACCTTGTGAAGATTACCACAATCTTCACCTTGAAGAGCACCACACTCTTCATCACCTCAACAAGAAGATTACCACAATCTTCTTACACCTAACACCTAGTTCACCCAAGTGTGTTCTTACCACAAGAACACTCACAAGGATATCTTGTGTTTGAATGACGACCACAAATTCAAGATTACAACTCGATAATGAATAATACAATTGAGTGCAAGTGTAATCAAGAATAGCCTAGACCTCAAGAATGTGAAAGTGGATAGCTAGGCAAATTACAACAAGAAATAAGACAATGTAAGAACAAGTGTATTCTTGAGTGTATCTTGTTGTGTTGTAGTTTTCTCTCATGTTGTGTTGCTTCAATTCTTCCTCTATTTATAGGAGATGATTGATACTTGATAGGCTCCTCTTGGAATCGATTTCTACAAAAAAAAATGCAATTAAAATCAAGATTATAGCTATTAGAAATCAATCCCACAATTTAGGAAAAGTCATCACTGTCACAACTAACGGTTAGAATTTTTCATGTCAAACTTAAGGCGATGCACGGCCGTCGCACGTAAATAGAGTTTGAAATAATCATATCAACATTTACACAGGGCGACGGGTCGACGTGCACCTCGACCGGCCGACCCTAACCACAACCGGCCGCACTCATCAAAAATAAAAGACATGTAGTTCCGTTTTGATTTTTGCTCCTGTGCACGGTCGCTTCCTATGGTCGACCGGCCGATCAAGACCGATTGCCCTATAGGGCGACCGATCGACGACCATTTTCTCGCAAACATGAAGTTTTCTGTTTTCCTCAACTTTCAGTGCGGGTTGCCTATACTACGACGGTTGACCTCAAAACAAAAGTGTTATCCAATATTATATCGAAAATAAACTTCAAGAAATACTCCGAAAAATAGTGAAAATATTTTAAACCGATCGGGAGTATTAGGACAACATTTAGAAACATTGTTTTGATGTAAAAATACATTAACAAAAAGTGTTGTCCAATTTTGTCGAAAATAAAACTTGAAGAAATACTCCGGAAAATATTAAAATCATTTTAATCATTTAGGAGTATTTGGACAACCTTTAAAACCATTGTTTTGGTGTAAAATCAAAATCATCAAAATCAAGATAAAACCATTTATCAAACAGAATTTACACATGGGTATCGATTTGGCATGGATACAATGTGTGTGTTATGTCGATGAAGGACTTCCATGGGGGCCAAAAAGTTGGTGTTTGAGAGATGGTTTTTATCATGATTTTGATGATTTTATTTAAATGAGTTTTTATACCAAAACAATGTTCCTAAAAGTTGTCCAAATACTCCTGAACGTCTTAAAATGTTTTTACTATTTTTTGGAGTATTTCTTGAAGTTTATTTTTGATAAAAAATTGGACAAGACTTATATTTCAAGCTCGATCGGTCGCCCTATAGGGCAACCTGTACCTGAGTTGAGTTTTGAAACAGAAAACGGGACGAAATGACAAACAACGAGAGCGACCGGTCGACCCGGAGGTCGACCGGTAGGGGCGATCGGTCGACCCTATGGGCGACTGGTGTCTGAATGAAGCTCGAGAGAACAGAATTCCCTGCTTCCAAAATAAGTCACCTCCAACCGATCACGCATAGGGGCGACCGGTCGGACCCATCGTCGACCGGTCCCCCTATGTAATTTTTGAGAAAATTGCATTTTGAATATATCTCTGCGCGACCGGTCGCACCCCTATTTGACAGCAAAATTCTAACCGTTGTGCAGCAGACCAACTTTCCTTAATTTGTGGGATTGGTTTCTAACAGCTATATTCTTGATTTTAATTGTATTTTTCTGTAGATTTTCAATCCCCAAGAGAAGTTTATGCTTGATCAATCATCTCCTATAAATAGGGGAAGTTTTGGAGAAACCACGCAACAATTGAGATACAACACAACAAGATACATTCAAGCAAAGTCTTTAGCTCTTCATTGTTATTATTCTTGTTGTAATTGCCTAGCTTATCACTTTCACATCTTGAGGTCTAGGCTTTCATTTCTTGATTACACTTGCACTCAAATTGTAATATTCATTATTGAGTTGTAATCTTGTTTTTTGTCAATCATTCAACACAAGATATCCTTGTGAGTGTTCTTGTGGTAAGAGCACACTTGGATGATCTAGGTGATAGGTGCTAGAAGATTGTGGTGATCTTCTTGTTAAAGAGTGTGGTACTCTTTGAGGTGTTGAAGAATTTGGTGTTCTTCAAGGTTGAAGATTGTGGTAATCTTCACAAGGTGCCGTCGGAGATTGTGGTAATCTTCAAGAGAGATTGTGGTAATCTCAAAGGTGGTGTTGTAGAAGAGTGTGGTGCTCTTTAAGGTGAAGTTGTAAGTTGTTGTATTAATTTTGGTAATTAATAATTTTTTTTTTCTTTTTGAAATCCATCCCGGATATACTGGGGTGGTAGAGGATTAGGCTCTAGGTAGGTTGAACCTCTATAAATCGACGTGTGTTGTTTACTTCTCGCACCTTCCTTTATTGTCCTGCTTGGTTTATTCGAAAAAGAGGACTAAATCGAAAAGATGGAGATAATCTATTCACCCTCCTCTAGATTATTGTAGCCGCTTGGACTTACAAGTGGTATCAGAGCCAAACTCTTTGGCAAGCTCGTTCCACATCGCGAGTAAAGAGGAATGATCACCGACTACGAATGAAGTCTACCTTACCGGCGCCTCCACCACTATTTGATTCCAAAAATTTTACATTTTGGAAAGAAAGAATGGAATGCTATCTACAAAGTTGTGGGTTCGATATTTGGAACACGGTTGTCAATGGAGCCGATAATAAAACATACTACACACCTCCAAAGGCCTCAAAGAGCTCAATGATGAAGAGAAGAAATCATCTCCTTAAATGGTAAAGCTCTAATATTTTGTATTGTTCACTTACCGTTTTGGAATTTGATCATATTGTAGGAATTCGATCGGCACATGAAGTATGACAAAAATTAGAAGCCATCTATGAAGTATATGCAAATGAAAGGAGCAACTCAAAAGCATCTACTTCTCAAAAGGATACAAAATCAAATCCAATGAACAAGTCTCTTACAACTTCCAACTATGAAGAAGATGAACTATGTCTTATGGGCTTCAAAGAAGAAAATGAGGTAAGTTCTAAACCTTCTACTTCCTATGATATTGATTTACAAAATGAATATAGTGATTTGCAAAATGATTATGACGAACTTCAAAGTGAATTCCAAAGCTTACTTGTTAAATACAATGATTTGAAAAAGGAATTCAATGTTTTGAAAAATGGTAAGGATGGTTTGTTTACCTCCTATGAATCACTATCATGTGCTCACACCACCACACTTAACAAGGTTAGAAACCTTGAAAAAGAAAATAGTACTCTTGTTGAGGATATTAATTGCATGAAAAAAGATTTATCAAAATCCAACTTGAGTACCAATAAAATGACCAGGATTGTTGATATTCAAAATTGTGATAAAGGACTTGCCCATAAGCCTAATGTTGTCAATCATATGAAAAATAATCAAGTCTCTATGCATGATGGTCATTATGCTCCAAGAACTGTTATATGATTCTATTGTGGTAAAAAGGGTCATACGGTAAATACTTGTCGAGCTAGAAATAGCTCTAATTATCATTGAAGACCTAAAAGTCTCAAAGCTAATCCCAAAGGACCCAAACACTTGAGGGTACCACAAAACAATGTCATACTAGGTACCCGACAAAATAATATTCAAGGAAAATTTATACCACCAAGAAGACATCAAATGCCCATCTCATTTGATCAAAGGAGAAGACATCACCACAATAAATTTCCAAGAAAAAGACATTATCAACAATGGGAAGGATATAATCATTGGAAATGGAGCAATTAGAGAAGTTATCATCTACAAGATGACTTTCAAAAGGGAAGATACCATCAACAACGGGAAAGACAACCTATGGAAATGGCGTAATTGGTAAACCGTATCTCCCTACTTAAAAATGCATTTTAATTGTGTTATTATGCATGTTTTTATATATGTCTTAATTGTAAAATTAGTTTTCAAATATTTATTTCAAAATTAAGGTCTTCAATATATATTTGTGTTTTTAAATCTTTTGAAAAGAAGACCTCGCATGTTGTTCTAAAACTTGTGCATTTATTAAAGGCCAAAATGTTTTATTATCTTCTATGGATTTTGATGGCATAAACATATTTTTGTGATATTGCCTATTAGCCTACACTTGTATCATTGTTCGTATAATATTTGTTTAAGAATTGTGTAGGATATATATTCGTCATAATGTGTCAAGAGGACCCTAAACTATCGAGGTATGTTCACTCGTATTATTTTTAGAACTCGATGTTTCATGACTTTATCATGAAATTATTTTTTCAAACCGCTGCATTTCTCCTAAAATACCGTTAAAATGGACTTGCCGATTTTTCGTTAAAAAGGGGACACTTTTCGAAATCTTGTTTTAAATCGAGTCCTTTATTGACTCGTATATGTTGAATATAGTCCATTATTTTCATTTTGCAAGTTTTTAAAACTTTTGGGGTGAAAAATCGAATTTTGGAAAATTAAAATTACAAAATTGCACAGGACGACGATCAAAGCAAGGGCGACCGGTCGCTCTATACATCGACCGTCACACCCTACCCACCCGGCCGCCTGTGTTGTTTAATATGTTAAAACCCGTCTGTTCTTCCAGAACTAAACAGACCAGAAATCTTTCTCAAACCCTAAGTGCGGAAATCATCTTCCCCCTTCTCTATTATCTTCAATTTCTCATCAAATCTTGTGATTCTTATTGCTAATTCACTCTATTTTGCAAGAATCTTACTTATACGGCACCTCCAAGAATTCCACCGATCAAAATCTCAATCCTAAGCGAAGAAGAGGCGGAGAGAGTTCTTCAAAAAATCGGCAAGAGGAAGCCGAACAACGGGACATTCGAGCTACCCAACGGGATGTAGCTCAAGAACACGAGAATATTCAAACCCCTACTTTCACGGCCTCAAATCACCGAACTTCGAGGACCATTTCGCCGACAATTGTCGTTGGGCAAGAAGTAAGAAATCTCTAATATCTCAAGCTCCTCGTTAAAATTAATACTTTAACTTTTGTCAATAAATATGTCGAGTGGTACTATGAGAATTTGAACTTAGGTGCAAAGTTTATTGCTCGCACTAAAATTTGTCGGTTTGCTTCGTTTTCAAATGAGTATCCTACTATTCGGGGATTTTTCGAAGAACAAGGGTGGATGTATTTGTGGGAACATCCTTATGTTTTGTTTGATGATGACGTGATATTGCACTTCTATGCTAATTTATGGGTTGAGTATGATGCTCAAAGGAAACCTATTGCGTTGAATTCATTTGTGAGATGTCGTCATTTTCGATGGACTCCGGATGATATTTGTCGTTTATTGCATGTTCGAGAAGGTGGTTGGGATTATTTTAGGTGTACATATTGGAATAATGAAATGATGGGTGTCACTTTGGAAGAGGTTAATACCTTCTTGGGCTTTTGGCCATGACTCTTGAGCATAGAGTTATCTCTATAATTGTCGCTTATTGCATTTGTGGTAAAGCGGGGAAAATACCTAGCAATCTGGACTTTTTTCTGACATATAAAATTGCTAGAAGGGAACCGCTAAATTTTGGTGCAATTCTAACTTAATGCATCATTGAGTCAATCACTCAAGGGACGAATAAGTTTGTAATGGGGAATTGGATTTGCAAGCTTCTAATGAACTCGGGCTTACCTTCTTCGGAATGCAATTCAGAGATGATTCTTAATGATTTTGATATTGATAACATTTCTCAAGTTGTCAACATGCACAAGAATATACCCATTCGTCCGACTAAAATGCCAAAAGGGAGGAGCTAAGGATCTACCTCACAAAACCCCAACGAATTCGACGATGAGGGGATTGAAAGAACGGAAGAACCAAGCAGTCCGGAGGATAATACCGGTGCTCAACCATCTCGGGGTTCCATTCAAACCCAATTTGATGAATATAGAGTCATAATCATGCATAGGGGCGAGATTTTCGATATGTGCCGAGGAAATTCTTTGAATGGTTTATTCTAAGTGGTCTACTCATATGGTGGAGTAGGGTTCTCTGTTTGAGAATGATGGCTCTCTGTTTGAGAATCGTGATTGTCGGTGAAGACAATAAAACTTCTTTTATTTTGTCAAGGTGGAGTTTGTTGATTTTTGGTGTCAAAATATAAGAAGTGGGTTTTGTCCCACATTGCTTGTGGAACAAAATGGGTGGGAACCTTAAGGTTATTTAAGGAACTCATGTAGTGTTGTTTCAATTGCACCAGTCAAATACACTTTAACCTTTGTGGTTTGACTCTTGTTAAATTTCTCTCTTGTATTCTCAAGTATGGAGAGTTGGGAGAGAGGTGTGAGTTAGTCAAATGTTTGTAAGAGTGTGAGGGTACTGGGGTCGGGAGAGAGAATGTCTATGTGATTGTAATAATATTTCACATAGTTGAATTTCTTTCTCTGGGGGCCGTGATTTTTCTCCGGTTTTGGAGTTTCCACGTAAATTCTTGTGTTATGGATTGTTGCTATTTTTCATTTTATTTTTCGGTTATTTCTGTTTGTCCCTAGGGGATGAATGTGGGATCCGATTTTTCCCAACACACATAAGATCGAACTTGGGTCAATCACGTGACAAAACAAGTCTCTACCACTATACCACAAAGTTAATAGGTTAATGCTATTATGTATGGACCACAATGTTTATTGTGTTAACACCAATATTTACAAAATAAGATTTCAATGTGACTATTCTAAAAAAAACCAATAATTACGAAATAACTATTTATACAAAATAAGATTTATATTTTCTTAATGTGGTGGTCAAATATATATAATTATTTATTGACAATTTACAACAATCATACGAAAGATAACAACAAAATCAATAGAAAAAGAATATCAATTATCGTAGCAAAGAAGTATAATAAAAGATTTAAAAAAATAAAAAAAAAATCAATAGCACAAATGCTAGTGGTCCTAAGAGTGAGGGATGCCGACGCCGATCATGCCATATTGGGGTTGAGGGGTCTTGTAGTTGTGCGTGTCTGATTGGCTAAATTTTCCTATTTCTTATTTTATAGGCGTCAATTATGGGTGACGAGATAATGTAATTAAATCATTAATTAAGTAATAATAATTAGATTGTTTTGTTAACACAATAAGAAATCAATATATTTAGAGAACCAGTCAGCAGTCATACGGTTACAAGGAAAAGGTCAATGGCTTAATGTTCATTAATACTATACCATGTTATTGTAAATGGAAATGTTCATTTCCAACTTAGGTTTATTATTCAATGTTTGCTCAGGACTTATGAATTGTGATTTTATCTTGAACACGGGCTAGAGATTGACTCTTGGGGTGTCAATTTGGAAAATAATCGCGTTTTGTTGGTTGAACTATATGTTAACGCGTGGTAACGTTCATTATTCGTGAATCTCGTGACAATTTACTTGTCCAAATAATATTCCTAGTAATCAAATATTAAAAAATTATTAATAATCTAAGTTTTTTTGGTTGGTTATGGACAAGTGTGTCTGTGTTGACATTTCTTATTATGGAACTTTCGTATTATAAGCGTTATTGTAAGTGTTAGAATTAATTGTATTGAAGGGGTTGAGTGGTGAAAAGGTGACGTGGAACGAGTCGAAAACGAGTTTTGGGCTATAATGAATCGAAATAAGAGGACAAAATAGTAAAATCATATCTTTTGGAGGCCAATATCCGATAACTATCAAAACCATGTTTTCCGAAGGGATATGACTCGATGGAAAGAACTCACTATTGCTCATATAAGGTGTGAAGACCCGAAATTCCTTTGTGTAGACATGTTTCTAGCTCAAGTATTTTCAGTTTTTAGGATTTTATTTCCTAGTTGGTTTTGAATTTGTTTAGGGTTTTTGGCTTCATTAAATATTTTTAGGTCTTTATTTTCGAGTTGCTCATTCATAATTTATATTATTAATAAAAAGAAATTCAAAGATTATTTCATCTTCCAATTATTTGTCTCGTGTCAAAAAATTAGTTGAGATCTGAATGCTATTAATATTTACATACTTTTAAATAATTCACTACATAATTCATATGCTAATTCATGGTTATTCATAGAATTAAATGATTGTGATGCAATAGCACGTAAACCAAAATAGAACATGTGTTTGTTTTATAAAATCGCCAAAAAGTCTGGAAAAGATAGTGAAAAGAAACTTGAAATAGGGATCATAGATGATGTAATTTGCTTCTATGCAAGAAAGTAATTTATTATGAACTAATTATATTTTGGTGAGATCTAGTGACTAGTATTATCTCAAAAATAACATCTCCGAAAGTATACTAAATAAATAAAGAGCGTTTTTGGTTTATTGGATGTGATTGGATAAAATGTTTGGATTATGGGAGTGTTTGCAAATACTAAAAATAAGTGTTTTTTTATTTTTTATTTTTGTTTTAAAAAAAAGTAGTTTTTAGTGTTTGCAAGTACCAACTTCTGCTTTCTGCAGTTTAACATTATTTTTGCTACCTGATCGGGTTGTGATCATGACATTTTCTTTTCTTTTATATATTTCCATTTATTTAAAAAAAAAAGTACCAACTTCTGCTTTTGATTCTGCTTCATTTAATCAGAATCTAAAAGTAAGGAGATATGTGCTTTAGATTCTGCTTCTGCTTCAAATTTGAATTTTACAAATAAATAAGCACTTCTACTACTTTTTTACCAAATACTCACAGCTTCTCATTTTCAACTTTTGATTTTATTTTCAAACACTACTAACTTCTGATTCTCAACTACTTTTATTTTTGCTATAATAAATCACTTCGTCTAAAAGCAGAAGTTTTTGCAAATACTCCCTATGTAGGATTGCACTGTTTATAAATTACATAATTTGGTTTAATATTATGTATGATCGACGATTGAAAATTTTATTTTTAAGTAATTTTGTATAATTTTATGTTTGACATCTTAAGAAGTATAATTTGGTACCACAAACTTGTAGTTCAAGTGGTATCACTCACTTTTGTTAAGTGTATTGACCGGGGTTTGAATCCGGTATCTTTCAATTTATTTGAAATTTATTTAGTCCTCTCTAACCAGTAATCCCAACTTATTAAAAAAAAAAGTATCATTTCTAATCAGTACTCTCAACTTATTAAAAAAAGTATAATTTGGTATACTTTTCTAAACTACCCCTTGTCCTTAAAAGAAATTACAAAAATTTTTAACATATCCAACTAGTCCACATGCTGGAATCATTTTCAGTTTCCACTCCATAGAGCTTTTGAGGGGCAAAATTGCGAGAACACATATTTGGGAAACAAGGGATAAAAATTAATGACGTAGTCAGGAAAAATATTAGGATAAACCGATACACGTAAGTGGGGTAGACCTGGTAAAAACTAAAACTAAAATTATATAAATTCTAACTAAAATATTTTTTTAAAAAAAATCTTTTAAAAAATTGGGAGGGGGTGGAGGGCAGGTTGGCAATTAGGTCGAGTTAGGCTTATAAAACAAAATCGAGCTAGGTCGGGCCAACTCGAAATCCCATCAGACAATATTTTCATGGCCCAATCTAACTCGTGTAGTGAATTTTAAAACTGGTACGATCGAGCCATTAGGTTGGACAATATTTGGAAAACAATATACTAGTAAAATAATATGTATAAAAGTATTTCTTGCTGGTGGGCTGCCATGATACTATTAATTAATCATTCTTTCAACATTTTCTGCTACTGCAAGTTTTGGCCGTGGAAAAAGCCATGAGCTGAGCTCTGACCTGCCTGTGGATCGAGCAGCAATGGCCCTGCAGACATTGTTGCTGTTGTTTTTAGGACAAGTGGTGTCTTTTAATTTGGCCATTTCCAGCTTCACTGTTTCTTTAATCACCAATCAAGGTAAATCTGATCAATTATTTTCTCCCTGTGTAGTTTATCTTCTTAAATGAGTTGTTTCTTGAAACCAGCATGACATGTAACTGTTTCTTGTGCAGATTCTTGAAATAAATTTTTGGTCTGAGAAGTCGCTTAAAAGATTCAAATTTTAGAAATAGATACATTATAGGGATAATTACAAAAACCTCCATGAGGTTTGGGCTAATTACAAAAAAACCCAGAGATGTTTCAAAATTACAAAAAGCCCCTCAAGTTTGCTTTTGTCTTAAGGGGTAATTATAATATTTGTGTAAGTATTTGGGAGGTTTTTGAAATATTTTTTATTTATGAAAGGGGGGAAATGTAAAATAGAGTCAGCCTCAAGGGATTTTTTGCAATTTTCAAAAATCTTTGGGTTTCTTTGTAATTAGCCTGAATCTCAGGGAGTTTATTGTAATTAACCCTACATTATATTTATGGTAGTTTTGTGGGTTTTGTTTAGGTGTGGATGCACCACTTACTCTGTCATTTTTTACATGGCTCTGGCTCTGGTGTATGGAACTATAACGCTGCACCGTCGCCAGAAATTTCTGGTAACCAAATTTAGCCCTTTTCTTTACTTGAACCATTTGGTTTCGTGTTTTGTCTTCTGGGTGACCTGAAAAGTTTTGAATCATTTTCAAGATAACTTTTAGGGATAATTACATAAGAACCCCAAGGTTTGGGCTAATTACGAAAAAGCCCATAGATGTTTCAAAATAAATCTAAAAGAAAAACTCATGTTTGATTGTGTCTTAATTAGTTAACTTTATTATTTATAGAAATATAGTGGGATTCTGAAATATTTTTTGCTTATGAGGGGGAAAATGTAGGATGTGAGATCAAACTTTAAGGTTTTTTTTTTGTAATTAGGCCGAACCTCAGGGGTTTTTGTGTAATTATCCCCAACTTTTATGCTTTGCAGGGCAATGAGTATTTTCATCTGTAGATAACATATATAATTCTGTTGGCTAATTGGGATTTTCTTCCGTTTGTCAACTTAAATTCCATATCATGAAAATTGCTTTGAAATCTGTCCCTCAAAGTTGAATGTGGATTCAAAAATGGTATTGACTCAGTTGAGTATCCCAAAATGCAGGTCCCTTGGTATTGGTATCTTCTTCTAGGCTTTGTTGATGTCCAGGGCAATTTTCTTGGTAACGCTTGGTCGATTTTCACTTTCCCGTCTTAACAAAATTATATCGGAATGTTTCCAAATTCCATCGAACATGCATCCTCAAAAACCTATTGGAACACTGGCTTTTGCTGATGGGGAGTTTAGAGTTTAGACATTATTAAAGTTAGGGATAATTACATAAAACCCCCTGAGGTTTGGGGTAATTACAAAAAAAAACGGAGATCTTTGAAAATTACAAAAAAAACCTTACGGTTTGATTCTGCTTACATCTTCCCCCTTCATAAGCAAAAAATATTTCAAAAAACTACACTAATATTGTACAGCTAACCTCTTAAATTTAAGACAAAACAAACCAGAGGGAGCTTTTTGTAATTTTGAAACATTTCTGGATTTTTTTGTAAGTAGCCCAAACCTTGGGGGTGTTTTTGTAATTATTCCTTAAAGTTATAAACCAACTGCTTCACGGCGAAGAATCTGTATCTGGATTTTGCCTTTATCATACCGTTTCCATGAATTTTGTAGACGACAACTTCCACTTATTTCTAAGTTTGTTCATCATGTCTCTAGTTTTCAATTCATTTACAAATAACACCATATTTTTCGTTCACGAGGAAAAAAAGTAGAAGAATATGATGTAGGAAAAAAAAATCCTAATACAACAAAGTTTCCTAAAAAAGAGTTGTAATATTGAAGTCTTAGATGCTAATGTAATGAATTGACACATGCTGTTCAAGAAAACTTATTGCTCTATTGAAAAGATTAGTTGGTTTCATCAAATTCAAGGAGTCCAATTAGGTGGTCTTTTTTGGTAACTATATGTATCATTCTCTGGGCTTCAGATGAAATAAGCACAAACTCCTGAATTGTTTACTGGTTCAAGTTTCCAATGCTTTTCTCAACACAACCACCGCGTAAATTCATTTCATATTGATTAATTGCAGTTACTAAAGCTTACGAATACACATCAATTACCAGTGTGACGATATTGGATTGCTGGACCATTGCGTGGGTAATAATTCTCACATGGCTTGTCTTGGGTACACAATATTCCCTATGGCAGTTTTTCGGGGCAGGAGTTTGTATCGGAGGCCTTGTTCTAGTGCTTCTCTCTGATTATAAGCCTGGTGTTGAAGGTGACATTTTCTTGTCCTTGTACTGATAAATCAATAATATCAACAGCGGTCCATTAAGCCATATATGCTCATCTCTGTCTATTATAGGTATAAACGAATCAAATAGAGTCGAACATAGTGATGTTCAAGCTAGCTTGTTTCAATTTTTATCAAGATTCAAAAATTGTGTTGAGCGAACTTCAAAAGATCACAAAAATCCAAATTATACTGATATTGTCAAAAAAGAACAAATTACCACAAAGAATTGTTGTGAAATATAAACCACTTGAATATGGATAATATAACACCAATTTGCCTCTCAGGTGGCTCGAAATCGAAACCACTTTTTGGAGATACTCTCGTCATTGCAGGAACTGTTTTTCTCTCAATGAGCAATGTCGGCATGGTTGGTGAAGCTGTCTTGTTTTCTTCTCATGATATTTTTGATATGAGATATGACTATATGGGCATATCTGGAAAGCTCAAAAAATTGATTTTCGTTTCGAAGCTTGATACTAGGATGAGAGTTACATAATAATTATTAGACGTATCTTGTTGTGACAGGAATTTTGTGTTAAGAAGAAAGACCGAGTTGAAGTAATGACAATGATTGGCGTGTTCGGCATGCTTGTGAGTGCGTTCGGGATGTATCCTTGTTTAAGCAAGCCAGAGAAAGGGATTTGTTGGTTTTAATATATAGGGATAATTACAAAAACACCCCTACGGTTTGGGCTAATTACAAAAAAACCCAGAGTTCTTTGAAAATTACAAAAAAAAACCTTGAGGTTTGATTCCGTCTTACATTTTCCCGGTGATTTTTGAAAATATTTCAAAAAAAAACCTGACATTTGCAAAAATATTCAGTTAACCCCCCTTAAATTGAAGACAAAACGAAATCTGAAGGGTTTTTTTGTAAATTTGAAACATGTCTGGGTTTTTTTGTAATTAACCCAAACCTCAGGGGTGTTTTTGTAATTATCCCTAATATGTATACTGAGAAATTATCTTTGTACTGTAGATGTTGTATTTCCTTCACTTGTTTTAGGGCTACATTGGAGAGGAAGAGCCTTGGATCAATCAATTGGTCTCCTCAATTAGTAAGTGAACTGAAATATCTTTTTTTTTTTCTAATTAATCTCCGATATTTATTCATGGGAATTTTATTTGATTGCATTTTATGTAGCATCAACTTGTTTCGTACTAATCAACCATACAACTTAAAAGGTAAGAGTGACAATGATTCGTATTTCAACCTGACCCGTGAACCTGAAGCTGACCTGAATTGCCACCCCTAGCACAGTTATAGAAAGAATCTTAACATAAAATTATCAAGAAGGGTACACAACATAATTTAAGAAAAAAAGGTAAATTACATTATAATGTGTTGTAATTGCTCTGTTGTTTGCAGGTATTAGCCTATGTTGGTTGCACGATATCGAGCTTTATGTTCTATACGCTCGGCCCTTTCGTTCTAAAGGTCAGCTTTATCTGCTGCTCAATCTTCCAGTAATTGATCATCCGTCATTTGTATCATATTTGAGTGTAAAAACATCATCAAGGAATGTAAACTGCTTATCATATCGATTTCTCTAATCCAAGGATCATCATACTGATACAGATGAGTGGAGCCACACTGTTCAATCTGTCTCTTCTAACATCTGATATGTGGGCTGTTGTAATAAGAATTTTCATCTACAAGCAACAGGTTTTCTTTTTCCAACTTTAAATTCACTTACATGTTTCTGTTGGCAACTTCATGGACTTACCCAACTAAACAGGTTTGCTATAACTGTGAATTTGCAGGTTAAGTGGTTATACTATCCAGCTTATGCACTTGTGGCCCTTGGAATTTTCATTTACTCCACAACGTACGTCTTGTGACAACTTCTACATCATTATTGTTAAAAGGATAATTAAGAAAACACCCCTGAAATTTAGGCTAACTACAAAAAAACCAGACATGTTTCAAAATTACAAAAAAAGGAAAACTTCAAGTTTGATTATGTGTTAAATTTAAGGGATAATTGTAATGTTTTGATAAATGCCAGGAGGGCTTTTGAAATGTGTTTGCCTATAAAGAGAAAAATGTAAGACTGCCTTAAGGGTTTTTTTGCAATTTTAAAAATTTTCTAGGTTTTTTGTTAATTAGTCCGAACCTCATAGGGTTTTTGTAATTATCCCTTCTTTGAATTTTAGATTTTAGTGCACACTGAAATTTATCTAAATGTGAGTTAATAATAACGAACCACATTAAAAAAATTGCCTATGCAGGGAAAAAGATCATGACAACACACAAGTTGTTGAGGATGCAAGTACTAATGCAGAGTACTCTCTCCTTCATGAAGAAAATGCAGATATCAGAAATTGCACTCTGGTCCCATGATATTTGTGGCAACAAATTTAATGACGCTTGACCCCTCCAATTTTTATATGGTGATAAAATGGGTGGTGTCAGGGCAAGATTTGAGCATTTCCAGATATTATATATCATTAGTTTTAGATATATGTGACGCCTTCTGATTTTTTCATATTTTAGTTTTAGTCCTTCCACTTTGAAGACTGGAATACACTTGCTATGTGATTGGTGTACAATTCTTACTGTTAGTTGAATTCTTGAAACATAAACTAATTTTGATGTGTCATAAACGTAAACTAATTTTGACTAGTCATATCACATTTTGAAATTTTGAGAAAGAACACAGACGAACTGGGCAAGGAATGGCCATGTACGGAGCAGAATTATGCCTTCGCAGGGACGCACGGGCAGTTCATACAAACGCACGGCCCGTGCGTCATTCCCAGATTGAACAAGTCATACGGCAGGACGCACGATCCGCGCGTCATTTGGTGAAACAACATTTCTTACGGCCTGACGCACGACCCGTGCATTTGCGCTGGAATGTCCCAAACTGACAATACTTTGCCCTAGACTTTTAAAAAGGTATAAAAGGACTTTTTGGGACGCACACCAGGGGAGATTCTGACATTTTGGACTATAGAACACAAGACAAAGCTCTACTCTTTCAAGGAGGAATCAAGAGGGGAATCGGGTCGCATACGAGCTTGAGGATTGAAGATAAATCCAGAGATTATCGACTTTACTAAGTTTTTCTTACTCCTTTGTATCTTAATATTTCATTTGAGCATAATATGACACTGAACAATTTGTCTATGAGTTGTTTAAAGATCATGTGTAAGCTAATCTTCTTGTGATTTTCGGGTTGTGGAAGTAGATTAATTGACTCTTGTTGAATGTTTTAATCTTAGTTGAAGTTATTATTTTGAAACATATTTGAGTACTTTGTTTCTTATTCTTGTTTTATCATTTGGCCAATGATTTACCATGTTTGATGTATTGATTCATAATTCGAGAGATGAGTTTCAATACTAGATATTGAGTACTTGACATGAATATTTGCATAATCGAGAGATTTGTGGATATTTGTGAGGATATTTGATCTTTAGTGCATTTGGGAGTTGTATATCTATTGTTGAGTAGAGATGCTAGCATAGATATTTCAATCTACACTTTATATACATCTCGAGAGATGATCAAATACCGTTGTGATCGTCTTATAGGAATATTGATAATAACTTTGACTTTGATTAAATCGGACAATAAGATAGATAGTAATCGAAACCATAATCTGAGAATCCATTCATTGTCTTGATAATTTTATTTTATTCTTGTCTTGTGTTTTTGTAATATATTTTGTCTTTAATTCCACTTACGATCATTTAGATAAAAATAAGACTATTTTAGTCCAATACTTAGTACATAAATTTATTAATCTCCATGGATATGACCTTACTACCATATTCTATAAACTACACTGAACATAGGTCCCACTGATGGCTCAAAAGCTACCTTTAAAACCTTAGGCAAGTGCACCTATCGTTTATAGTATAGATTGTTAGTCCGAAAGTGTCATTCCCACGAGGATTGTAAGTACTAATAATTACCGTCTTTTTGTTATTTAATCTAATAATTTTCAGAGTTTTGTTTGTTAAAATGGAAAATAAAAAAATAGAGAATTTAAAATAATTGCAACTTACAATAAATCAAATAAAAGTAGATTGTAGAATGAGAAATCAAGAGATAGAAATGTGTTGAATGTAAATATCCTCTAGAATGTTTTTGTGATTCAACAAGATAAAAATACAACCATAATCCCTTAAGCAAAACCAACCTCTTTTAATAAAATCTCATATTATGTGGACCGTAGAAAAATTCCCGATTTAAGTTAAACCCTTTATCAAGGCGAAAAACTCCTAATCTCAAGTTGATTAACTGAAATCTCTTTCTAGTTAAAATCCCCAAGATTGCATTATAACGATTTGTGAATTCCCATATTAGGTTTGACCCTAATCCAGAAGATTTATGTCGTCCTATATCTAGGATTGCATGCAACTCTTTTCACTTCTATATGTTCTTTCTCACCATAAATCTCTCGATTACCCGATGAGGAATAGATATCAAATTAATATACCTGAAATATTAACTTGAATGAAATAAACATGATATAAGTGAATCACACAAGACATGGGAATTTTATTAAAAACATACAAACCTTAATCACAAATCTATTCTAGAGTTTATTACATTCAAACACTAGGAGTTTAGCTACTCATGATTTTGACAAAAGAGTAAATTACACAAGAAGATTTAAGTATTATAGACATGATGTACTTATCTTTCTCAAAATCTCAATGACTTCTTTCTTGATAGATGATGTTGATCCAAGCCTTCTTCTCCAATGTTGCTACAAGCTTACTCCTCCAAGACCTTTTGATCCCAATTCCACTCAAAATGTTGGACACAATGAATATTTTCTAAGTGTCTATGATGAATACACAATGAATCTCTATATGAATGAATACTACATGAATTATGAATTCATTTCCCAACTCAAACTCTTGGCTTTTATAGGCACCATCTTTGTGAAAGAACACATCAATAATGCTAACAAATGCTCCACTTCCATGGTTGTTGGTTGAATCATTGTGTCCACATGACAATTGAGGGAATAATAGAGTTTGGTGCAGCAAAATGAGATGTAAAAGTTGCTCAAAGGTTGTCAAAAAGCAAAAAAGGAAAGCTTCCATAATTTCCACCAAAAGAACATCCAGACTGGACGAAAAACACGCCCGTGCTTTAAAAGCACGGGCAGGCCGTGTTTTTGGATTTTCCCGAACACGGCCGTGTTTAGTACGTTGGGGTCGAAAAATTGCTCGTTTTTGACTTCTAAAAAGCACGGTCGTGCTTAAAAATACACCCTGTCCGTGTTTGTCTGAAAAGGCCCCGAAATGACGCGTTTAGCTTGGGATTTTGAGTGTTTTTGCATCCAGAAACCCCCGGTATGTTTTGACATGAAACCATGGCCCAAAATTCACCAAAAACAGCTCCAAATCATCAATCTACACCAATAAAAGCACCTCGGAGTAATGTGAACTATGTACAATCAAAAAATTTATGAAACTAACAATAAAATAACTCAAATCATACTTAAATATACACATAAAACATGGATAAAAAGACCCTTATCACCCACACATGAAACGTACCCAATATGGGGAAGAGAGCTCAAGCCCACCAAGTGAGGTTCCATCCTAAAATCAATTGGTAATAGGATGAGTAGCTCACTTATAAAGTGGACTTTTTTTTCTTAATTAATCGATGTGGGACAACTCACAAGTGATATATCTCAACACGCCCCCCTCACTTGTGAGTCATTCATCAATTCATTAATCATCATCACGGGATCTTCCATATTCAATCACATCATGTGATACAGCCCACTTTGGACCGAGCATGGGGCATGCTCTGATACCATGTTAAATTCGTGGGGATTTGGTACGGTCCCACACATGAAGTGTACCCAATATAGAAGAGAGTTCAAGTCCACCAAGTGAGTTTCATCCTAAAACAAATTGGTGATAGGAGGAGCTCACTTGGCTTACAAACTGAACTTTCTTTTTTTAATTAATCAATGTGGGAGAAATCACAATTGACATATCTCAACAATTGTAATTATTTTAAATTGCGATTTTAGTCCTTGGATTTATGAACAGAGCAGTGCGGTATGGTTCGGGTGGTTTTTGAAGCGTTGCGATCACCAACTCACCCGTGCTTCCATAAGCACATATTTCCCCATATGTGTATATCAACATAGATGGCAACTCTAAACGACCCACCACTCAGACTAGGCAACCTGCCAAACTAACTTTTGGGGTTTGACATTTAGTTCACACAAAGACAACATGTGCTACTCCCCGTTTCTCCTCTCATTATCAAACTCGTGGTACTCAAACCACCACATTCCTCAATAAAATTTCACACTATAAAATACTTAAGCCTTGATTCCATCTCATATTTTCTACCTTTAGAAAACAAAAAAATATTTCAAGATCTCCTCATTTTTACATAAATAATACAATTATCCACTAAAATTTAAGACATAAATAAATTTGAGGGATTTTGAGGAATTTTTTGTAATTTTGAAATATCTCTAGCCCAAACCTTGTGGGTTTCTCAGTAATTTATTCCTTATTTTATTGCAAGACTTTATTGCGGGCACGTGCAATATCTCAAACTAGATCTATATGTAGAAGTTCATGTCATTTCCTTATTTGTGAAAAATATACTGTCTCATAGTATTATTATTTCTCTTCCATCAATATTTTTGACAATGAGCAGCAGCAGCTGGTGGAGAAAGAATGAGGGGTTGAGCAGGATATTTTTGGAGTTGGGTTTAGGGCAGCTGGTTTCTTTCGATTTGGCTATAATGCAATTTACCTCTTCTTTAGCTGCCACTCAAGGTATGATAAAATCTTTTCCCTGTTCTCTTCAAAAATATTTTTTTTGTTTGTTTGGGTATGTTTTCCAAGATTTCAAGTTCATATGCTCGATCTCAAAATTATGGTTGTTGTTAAGGATAATTACAAAAGAACCCCTGAGGTTTGGGCTACAACAACAACAACAACAACAAACTAAGCTTTTAAACTTAATTATACGGATCATATCGCGCCATCGTTTACGATGCAAAGCTCATATTTTCGTTTATTTCTAAGTCCCTGATGTTTGGGCTAATTACAAAAAAACCCAGATATGGTTCAAAATTACAAAAAAAACCGTCATCTTGGATAATTACAAAACACCCCTGAGGTTTTTCCTAATTACAAAAAAACTCAAAGATGTTTCACAATTACAAAAAAAAACCATCAGTTTTGGTTATATCTAAAATTTAAGGGATTTAATATTTTTATAAATGTGAAGGCATTTTTGAAATGTTTTTTGTTTATGAAAAGAAAATTATAAGATGGAACCAAACCTCAAAGGGTTTTTTGTAATTTTAAAAAAAATCTGCATTGTTTTGTAATTAGCCCGAACCTTAGTAGTGTTTTTGTAATTATCCCAAACCTTAGGGGTGTTTTTGTAATTATCCAAAATGTAAATCCTAACTGTAATATTCGTAGAAATATCAGGGAGGTTTTGAAATGCTTTTTGTAGTTATGCTTAAAAATAATTTTTTTCCCTTGTGAAAGGAAAAATGTAAGACGAAATCAAACTTTAAGGGATTTTTTTGCAATTTTAAAAAATCTTTGGAATTTTTTTTTTTTTTTGTAATTAGCCAGAACCTGAGGGTTTTTTTTTTTTTTGTAATTATCTCTTGTTGTTGTACAGTGGATGCACCACTTACTCTGTCACTCTCTACATACTTGCTTCTGGCTGTGGTGTATGGGAGTATTATGCTGTACCGCCGGCAGAAATTGTTGGTAAGCCATCATTTTCGTCTCATGCGTTCAGTAAAAGAGTGAAGAATATGTGTTTTCCATGTTTGCAGAGTATGACATTTTTTTTCAACATGCTTTTTCTCAAAGTGTTTGTAATTTTGTGGTTTTTGATTTGGTGAGTGTAGGCACAAATTGGTAAGAAAATAGACATTTGGTATGTTGATATTTCAATTGCGTGACAAATTAATGCAGGTTCCTTGGTATTGGTATGTTCTCCTTGCCTTTGTGGACGTCCACGGCAATTATCTTGGTAATGTGTGGTCTTATTTATGTGAGGTTGATCGAGTAGGGAATATGGATATTTTAAAGGTTTATTTACAATAACTATCCCTCAAGTTTATCATATTTATAAAAAAACCAAGATATCTTTTAAAATTATAAATACACTCCTCACGTTTGTTTTTATTTTATCTTGCAAAATTGCACCTTAAGATGCTCAAGGGGTGCTAATTTGTAATTATCAAAAATAATTTAAAAAAATATTGTGAATAGACTAAAACTTGTTGAAATTTTTGGTGTTTTATTTACGTAACCTGATTACAAGAAATCGTAACAAACTATTACAAAGAAATCGAAAATTGCAGAATAGTTGAGGCGGGTAAAAACTCTATTTGCAAGATAAACACGTCCCGTATAAGTCTTTGTAACAGGCGTGTTATCCCCAAAGATACAACAACTTCGTCCTTGTAATAGCGATCTTTAAGCAAATTACAAGGCACCTTTCAATCGAAATGTGCAAACGAAAGAGTACACTATGCAAGACAAGAAAGAAAAATGAGTATGAAAGTGTGTAATCCGAACAACAACAATGCTTTCTATTTATAGGACTTCCATCCAGCCTTGGGACTCTTTCTTTGCAAGACAAGAACTCCGGAGATAATGGCTTTAACTTCCAGGTAGTGGGCACTCCACTATGCTGTAACCTCCAAGTAGTGGGAGAGTTGTGTTGATTCACTTTAAAAGCTGCATTTTCAGCTTTTAACTTGCAACTGTTTGTTTTTATTCTTTAAAAAAGTAAAAACAAATGTTTTAATCAAAACTAGGCGCCAGGGCTGGTGGCATGGCGCGGTGTGGCCTTGCCCACCACACCTCACATGTGTATAGTTATTTCATCTTGCACACTCTTATACACCCACTTACTTATATATTGAATAAAATTAACATTTTATTCCCATGTGGGATGGTGTCTTTTCACCTTCCCATCATCTATTATCCCATTTCAAAGTGACTATCTTGTGGATTTTATTTCGCACTCATCACTAAATGGTTTTGAGAAGTTAAATATACCACACTCATCTACTCGAAACGTAGAATTTTATTTTAATATTTAATTCCTCCAAAATTAAATAATTAGTCACTAAAAAATTGGTCAAAGTTAGGTATCAACCATTACTTCTCAAACCATTTCCAACAATCCCCACATGAGTGGAAATCAAATGTACATGAAAATGCGAGACTCTTTGTACTCATTTTAATTGAAACCATATTGTATCGGGACGGAGTAGTTTGCGACTTTGAACCTTCCTGTAAATATCATCGGATATCTGGCGGCTAGTGGGCGATACGCTTGAACTATTCCTCCTTCGTGTACACCTAGTCAATGACATTTACACAATGACTTCCTGTCACATTAGTTCTTGATTGTGTCCTTTTTGGCCATGGACAACATCTTTGGATTCATAAGTGTTTCATTGAGGCGACCTCACTTCTCACTTATATAGGTGATCTCTCTTGACCGAGTCAATTTATCATTAAAAGTCCTTATGACTTAACCTTACCACAACCAACAAGTTTATTGCACTTGTTTTGCCTTCTACGGATGGGTTAAGCTTTACAAGTGCTTAATCGAACTTTTAAAGCTTAGTTTTCCCATTGAACCAAGTTCTTGGGATCTCCAATCACGAGTTGGGTTACCACTTTAATCATTCTTTAAATTGTGGATTTTAATCTCATTCCCTCTAGCAATTTACTCAATAGATCTTTGTTAAGCCCTTTCGTGGCGGATCCGCTATGTTATCCTTTGACTTTACATAGTCAATTTGATATAACACCATTAGAGATCAATTGTCTTACGGTATTATGTACATGACGGATGTGTTTAGACTTACCGTTATACATATTACTTTGTGCTCTCCCTATAGTAGCTTGATCACGCATGCATGAATCATCACGGGAGGCAATCGGCTTTTTCCAAAGATGGAATATCTTCTAAGAAATTACGAAGCCACTCAAACCTTCTTCGCCAACTTTATCAAAAGCTATAAACTTCGATTCCATGGTGGATCTAGCTATACAAGTGAAATCTTTTTAGTGGATTTCGCCATGATCTTTGCTCCTCCTCCAATAGTAAATATATATCCACTAGTGGAGTAGGAGTCCTTTGAATCTGAAATCCGGCTAGCATCACTATACCCTTCAAGTATTGGAGGGTATTTTAAAAATAGTGTATTCCATAACTCGGGGTGTATTTTAGATATCTTAGTACCCTAGTTAGTGATCTTCAATGCTCTTGGCTTGGATTGCTTGTATACCTACTCAACTTGTTTACAGGATAGGCAAGATCTAGACGTGTACAGTTTGTAATGTACATCAAACTTCCTATCACCTTCGAGTATTCCAACTTAGCTCTTGGTTCGACTTTATTTACTACGGTTATGCTCAAATCAATGGGCGTTTTGCATGGTGGACCATCAAAAGCATTGAACTTCTTGAGCACTTTCTCCACATAGTGGGATTGTGTCAAGCTAATTCCTTCAGATGTTTTGCCAATTTTGATTCCGAGAATCATATCGGCTATTCCCATGTCTTTCATGTCAAAATTTCTTTTTAACATTTTCTTAGTGTCCATGATTATATCATGACTACTGCCCATTATTAGCATACCGCCTAATATAGACAAACTATGACAAATGCATTTGATGTGCCTTTAACATAAACACATTTGTCACATTCGTTGATTTTAAAGCCATTTGCCAACATCGTTGTGTCAAATTTAAGATGCCACTGTTTCGGGGCTTGTTTCAGTCCAGTCGGGACACAGGACACGGGCTCGGGCTCGGCCGGCCGGCGCCGGGCGGGCGCGGCAGCGCGTGTGGCCTTGTCCACCACACCTCACATGTGTATAGTTATTTCATCTTGCACACTCTTATACACCCACTTACTTATATATTGAATAAAATTAACATGTTATTCCCATGTGGGATGGTGTCTTTTCACCTTCCCATCATCCATTATCCCATTTCAAAGTGACTATCTTGTGGATTTTATTTCTCACTCACCACTAAATGGTTTTGAGAAGTTAAATATACCACACTCATCTACTCGAAACGTAGAATTTTATTTTAATATTTAATTCCTCCAAAATTAAATAATTAGTCACTAAAAAATTGGTCAAAGTTAGGTATCAACCATTATTTCTCAAACCAATTTCCAACAAAACTCAGGATTGGTTTTTGTAACTATAAAAATACTATCTCTGAGGTTTAGCCTAATTAAAAAAAACAGATATCTTTTCAAATAGATTTTTGTATGTAAAAGTCAAGTTTACATAACAATAGTTGTTTGATTGTTAATTTAAAATGGATTTTTGGATAAGTCACTTCTTGAAGAAGTCTATCCATCAAAAATCGATTATTGAGAGATCAGAACGGGAGACTTTTAGAGACTTTTAGGAAAATCACTTATTAAGAAGTCCATTTAGAAAATGGGTTTTCCAGAACTTCCAGTTAGGGAAGAAAACCTCCATGAAAACAAATATTATTATACTTAATTGTTCGATATCTTTTTAATAAGTGATTCGAGGGGGAAATAAATTTGAAAAAAATTGAAAGATCACATAGTTGAATTTGGTCAACTTCCTTTGTAAGTTTTTCTTAGAAAGATGAACGATCTGCCAATTGAGCCACAAGCTCGTGGTTAATTGTTCGATATTTCAACACTTTGATTTTCAAATCCTAATGTTTGATTACAGTTAATAAAGCATTCCAATACACGTCAATTACGAGTGTGACAATACTGGATTGTTGGACGATACCGTATTCAATCATTCTTACATGGATTTTCCTGGGCACAAAATATTCCACGTGGCAGTTTTTTGGTGCATTAGTTTGTGTAGCAGGCCTTGGCCTAGTGCTTCTTTCCGATGCTGGGGTGGGTGGTGGAGGTGACATATATTTTCGACTCTTTTATTGAACTATCTTTTTTCTTTTTTTTTTAACCATGCTTCTAAACGAATTATTTAACTTTTTATTTTATAACCTTTTTATTTTCAGGTGGTTCAAACCCTCTTTTGGGTGATTTTCTTGTCATTGCAGGCTCGCTTTTTTACGCAATGAGCAATGTTGGTGAGGTCTGTATAAAGTTGTTAAGATTCGCCCTTTCCTAATTAAGTTATATTTTTCAAGTAATGGATATTTATGTAATTTATAAATTTTTTTTTCTGATACAGGAATTCTGTGTTAAGAAGAAAGATCGTATTGAAGTAATAGCAATGATTGGTTTGTTTGGTATGCTTGTGAGTGTAGCTGAGATGTATCCTTTTTGAAACAATTAAGAAACATCAAGGCTGCGATTAGATATGGGATTGTTTTTTTTTTTATTTCGTTCCGCTAGAAATATTTTTCAACCCAACATGTGAGGGTGCAATTAAATATACTTTTTTCAACCCAACATGTGACGGTGCGATTGAAACTACCAATCATTATTTTATTATTTTTGTATCAAATCAACTTTCATCATTACGTTTCCATCTCATATCCAATCACACTCTCAAAATTCATTTTTTTTTTCTTCCAAATTTTTTTTACCACTATTTCTTGCAAAAAGAATTTTTTTAAATGAAAGCATGTCCAATTGCACCCAAGTCTTTCAAAAGTTTTTGTTACTCAAAAGAATGGGATACATTTTAAAAGAAAAACAAACCAACCCGAGGTTTTGGGCTAATTACAAAAAGGCCCATTTGTTTGTGTTTCATGACAAAAAAACATTTCAAAACCCCCCTAATATTTATGGAATTATTATAGTTAAGATCTTAAATTTAAAATAAAAATCAAACTCAATCGGATTTTTGTAATTTTCAAAAACCCCTGGGTCTTTTTGTAAATAGCTCAAACCTTAGGGTTTCTTTTGTAATTATCCCTAAAGAATTCATAATCATTTTTGAGCAAGTCTCTTGTGAGACGGTCTCACGGATCTAAATCCGTGAGACGAACTTCCTAAGGGCTCCGTCTTGAGAACTTGAACCATGAAAATAGATTTAAAAATAATAATGAACCATGAAGAAACAAAAATAAACCCTAAAAATATGAACCATGAAGAATAAACCCGAAAAACAAAAATAAACCCAAAAAATAAAAAATAAACCCTAAAAAAAACTAAAAATCCTAAAAACCCAAATCAATTAAAAATAAACCCAAGAAACAAAATAAACAAAAAAAAAAACAAATATAAACCCTAAGAAAAATAAAATCTGAAAAAACAAACCTTTAAAACTTTGTGTAAGGGCTCCGTCTCACGGATCTAAATCCGTGAGACCGTCTCACGCAAGTTTTTGCCATCATTTTTTATGCGTGTTATTTCCTTAATTACCTTCTCTTAGTCCTGTCATGGAAAGGAAGACCCTCGAGTCAATGAATTGGTCTGCTGGACTTGTAAGTCGAAAAAAAAGAATTATATTACTTGTAATGCATTTGTTACAATGACAAATTAATCTGGCTTCTTCTGGTTACCTTTATGTATCATTTTCTAGTGAATAAAATATCATTCATCAAACATTTGCTTATATATTCTCCTAACATGTAAACAAGATTGATGATTATTTTGTCTAAAATAGTCTCACTTGTTTTCAGATTTCAGCCTATGCTGGTTATGCCGTCTCAAGCTTTCTGTTCTACACAATTGTTCCTTTTGTTCTTCAGGTCCGTTTAATCTTCATTCTCAGTGCCAAAAAAGCAAGGTTAATTACAAAAACTACCCCAGGAGGTCTAGCCTACTTTTAAAATTACAAATCTGATGGGTGTATTTGTTAGATAAATACGAAACTCAATAGGGAATTTGTAATTTCAAAAGATAATCACAGTTTTTTGTAATTAGGCTAAATTTTAGGAGTAGTTTTTGCAATTGTCCCTAAAAACAATTTGTTGACCCCTTTGAACAATGCAATGGGGCACCATTACACCAAACAAGACCTAACCAGTATGATACATTCTGTCAATATTTTTGACCTTAAAATCAAGAAAGCCCATGATACAGAGCAATCATCTAAAAGGAATTTTAATACAAGTATTTGTTCCTATAAAATAACCTTAAAAGTTGTGGTGTCTAAGGAAGGATTGCTTTGGTACAGATAAGTGGAGCAACACTGTTCAATCTATCCCTTCTAACATCTGATATGTGGGCTGTTGCAGTTAGAACATTCATCTACAAGCAGCAGGTATATACACCTTTTCCTATTTTATGAAACTCTTAATTACTGTTTCTATTTTAGCCACATTCCATTTTCTGAGAATTGCAGGTTGATTGGTTATACTATCTGGCATTTGTCCTTGTCGTAGTTGGGATTTTCATATACTCGAAAACGTAAGTTTGCCTTGCTTTCTTGCTTTAGATATCTAAATATAGGTATATTACAAAAAACTACCCATGAGGTTCAGTCTAATTTCAAAAAAAAACTCCAATTATCTTTCAAAAATTTCAAATACTCCTTAAAGTGTCATAAACAGACTATTGAGATTTGTATTTGCTCAACAAATTCCGTTCTCTTAGGGTGCAATTTTTAAAATAAAAATAAATATCAAGAGAGTATTTTTGTAATTAGACTGAACCTCAATGGAAAATTTTGTAATTTAACCGTTAAATATATGCGCACAAACTAGTCGAAACTTAGTAATCGAATTAACACGGATGATATTAAATATGCATTACAGAGAGAAGGATGCTGACAGCAATCCAGTCCTCGAGGAAGCAAGTCTCAGTCCAGAATACTGTCTTATTGATGAAGAAAATGCCAGGCCTGGAAATGAATTTCTCACTTCACCAAGAAATTAGTATTATGTATGCAGTGGATGATGAATATTGGATTCCTCTCTGTAATCCTTTCATCAGGTCTAAGGAATGGTTTTGACATTGGCACAAATGTGTTGATTGATATAGTATTAATGCACTCAAGTGACAATAATTTAGTGATAGTGATATATATAAAGATTATTTTAGATTGTAATTGTTGGAGTTTATTATAAAATAAATTGATTAGAGCTGGTATACCTTGGAGCAGCACTTAATTAATTTCAAATTCTATTGGTATATAACTTTGTGTTGGTCTGGGCAATCAGCACCACTGATCCCAAATGATCTGTCAATAAATCATAACTGAAATATAAGATATTATCCTTTTGTGAACAGGGGAGGTAAGCGAGTATGGATTTGAGCACCTTCCCCCCACCCCCCTTTTCGTAGGAGTTAGGACCAAAAAATAATTGGAACTTTAATTTGGTATCACCTTTTATTAGATACATCAAGAGTCTAGATTGTTCTATCATCTATGTGTTAAGTTTTGGTAGTTTTGGTTGTTAGCATTTCTGGTATCCAGCTGGCAATTAGTTATGCCAGCTAGGATGGCACTTTTCCTATAAATCACCCGCCATACTTTGTATCTCATTAATCTGAAATCATGATATATTTCATATGTTAAATCTTCTCTCTAAAATTCAATATGGTATCTCAGAGCCATCTCGTTTCCTGAAGGTTCCTGAAGTTCTCTCTTCTCTCCTCCATGGCACAGCTCACATTACCTACGTTCAACACTCTAAACATTCGTTTAGATCGGTCAAATTACAACTTCTGGCGCTCACAGGTTTTGGCAATTGCTACAGCTCATGGATTTGATGAGTTTCTACTCGGTACTGTTCAAGTTCCTTCGAAGTGTATCGAAGATGAATCCAGTTGTTCTTCTGTCAGTAATCCTGAATATTTAGTGTGGTTTCGCAGAGATAAGTTCTTATATAGTTGGATTCTTAATTCAATCTCTGAAAGTATGCTTGCCTATGTGAGTAGATGTACTACATCTAGTGAAATCTGGTGTGTTTTGGAAAATCTATTTCATACTCAATCTCAAGCCAGAGTTATGCATTTGAAATCAATGCTTCAATCTCTTAAGAAGGAGGATCTATCCATTTCTGAGTATATTCTAAAAATGCAATCCATTGCGGATGACATTCAGGTTGCTGGTAAAATTGTAGATGATGAGGATTTGATGATCTACATCTTACATGGTTTGGGTCTGAAATATGAGTCTGTGGTGGTGAATTTGACAACTAGAAAGGATCTTACCCTCTCTGAGATGTTGATGGCTCAAAAGCTACTCTAGAAAACCTTAGGCAAGTGCACCTATTGTTTTGTAGTATAGATTATTGAGTATCGAGTGTCATTCCCACGAGGATTGTAAGTACTAATAATTACCGTCTTTTTGTTATCTAATCTAGCAGTTTTCAGAGTTTTGTTTGTTAAAATGGAAAATGAAAAATAGAGAATAAAAAAATAATTTCAACTTAGAAGTAGATTGTAGAATGAGAAATCAAGAGATAGAAATGTGTTGAATGTAAATCCCTCTAGAATATTTTTGTGATTCAACAGGATAAAAATACAACCATAAGCACTTAAGCAAAAACCAACCTCTTTTAATAAAATCTCATGTTATGTGGACCGTAGAAATTCCCGATTTAAGTTAAACCCTTTCTCAAGGCGAAAAACTCCTAATCTCAAGTTGATTAACTGAAATCTCTTTCTAGTTAAAACCCCTAAAATTGCATTATAACGATTTATGAATTCCTATATTAGGTTTGACCCTAATCCAAGGTTGCAGAAATCGCTAGGCGCCAGTCAGGCGGCAACCGGGCACCTAACGCCTAGGGCGCCTAGAAAAGCCCAAGTTTTTCTTATTTTTTTTCATTTTTTTGTATTTTGGCCGATTTTTCCCGATTTTTGGCCGATTTATTCCGACTAGACCGCCTAGATCGATTTTTTTTCCGATTTTTTTGCCGCTGGCGCCCGCTAACCGCTGAGGCCAATTTTTACAACATTGCCCTAATCCAGAAGATTTATGTCATCCTATATCTAGGATTGCATGCAACTCTTTTCACTTATATAGGTTCTTTCTCACCATAAATCTCTCAATTACCCGATGAGGAATAGATATCAAATTAATATACCAGAAATATTAACTTGAATGAAATAAACATGATATAAGTGAATCACACAAGACATGAGAATTTTATTAAAAATGTACAAACCTTAATCACAAATCCATTCTAGAGTTCATGACATTCAAACACTAGGAGTTTAGCTACTCATGATTTTGACAAAAGAGTAAATTACACAAGGAGATTTAAGTATTGTAGACATGATGTACTTATCTTCCTCAAAATCTCAATGACTCCTTCCTTGATAGATGATGTTGATCCAAGCCTTCTTCTCCAATGTTGCTACAAGCTTACTCCTCCAAGACCTTTTGATCCCAATTCCACTCAAAATGTTGAACACAATGAATATTTTCTAAGTGTCTATGATGAATACACAATGAATCTCTATATGAATGAATATTACATGAATGAATTTCCCAACTCAAACTCTTGGCTTTTATAGGCACCATCTTTGTGAAAGAACACATTAACAAATGCTCCATTTCCATGCTTGTTAGTTGAATCATTGTGTGCACATTCATGGTTGAGTTGGTTGAATCATTGTATTCACATGACAATACTCCACTTCCATTGGTTGAGTTGGTTGAATCATTGTGTCCACATGACAATTGAGGGGATAATGGAGTTTTGGTGCAGCAAGATGAGGTGTAAAAGTTGCTCAAAGGTTGTCAAAAAGCAAAAGTCTCCATTATTTCCGCCAAAAGAAGAAAAGATTTTGAGCTGGAAAGAAAACTCGGCCGTGTTTGTCAAATTTGACGAACACGGCCGTGTTTGTAAAGCATGGCATGGCCGTGTTTTCTTCGTCATTTGGGATTTTTTTGGCACGGTGTACTTTTAAACACGGTTTGGGCGTGTTTTGATGATTTGCGTAAGGAACACGGTCGTGCTTTGTAAGCACGGCCTGGGTGTGTTTTTCTGTTTTTCTTGTTTTTCTTGTTTTTTCTTCCTTTTGAAGCATGACCATGTTTCCCAACACACTAGGGGTGTGTTCTGCACGAGATTGAGTCTTCTTGCCTTCTTTTAGACTTTGTTTTTGTTCATATTTTCATACGAAATCCATACGAGTTTGCTTCAAGTCTTTACCTTCATCATTTAAAACAAGCCAATGTGATTTTTCTTGAATTTATTATCTAAAAAGATTTATAAAAAATGTGAACAAAAATGCACTTATCAGATGCAGTACACTCACCAGACACATGAAATGCATTTGCAACATCAACACTCCTCTGTTTCTTCAGTGATCTCTAATCATGCTGCCTTGAATCATGTTCTGAATGTTGCAACCAGGAAGAATTTCACTGAATTTCGACCTCCTCGAGGTGGTTTCACTGGTAGATCTCGAGGACGAGGTTGTTTCTTTAGGGGAAATCGAGTGGTGTGCCAGATCTGTGGTCGAAACAACCACACAGCTGCAAAGTGTTACAGACGTTTTGATGCTAATTTCACCAGCTTGGACCATAGCAACTCTACACCATATCCACGGTCCAATTCTCCCTTCTCTCAGGCAAATCTCTCCACTGTTTCATCACCTGGCACTCAAACTCCACAGGCTTATTCTCTTCCCAGTGCATCTCAGTATTCTCAGAGTTATAATGGTTCTTCAAATCAGTCTGTGGTTATGCCTCCAGATTTTGGAACATACTCCTCTCCTCCACCTCAGGCTCACAATGTTACTCATGGCAATGTTTCCTCCTGGTTCGATTGGTTTATGTACACCGGGCCACTCATCATGTGACTACTAACGGGAAACCTCTCCTTACAAGCTCCTGTGCGAGGTAATAATAAGCTTTTGGTAGGCAATGGTTTCCCTCTCTCTATCAGTCATATTGGTTCTACATCACTTCCCTCCATTTCTTCTTCTAAATCATTACACGTGAATCATATTCTTCATGCTCCTGATGTCACAAAAAATCTCCTAAGCATTTCAAAATTCATCCAAGACAATAAGGTCTATATTGAATTTCATGCTTCTTCCTGTCTTGTCAAGGATTTGAGTACTCATCAAGTGATGCTGAGAGGAGTGCTTAAAGATGGGCTATACCAACTAGATCTATCCCATCTTGACCCTCGGCGACGATCCTCTTCAGCCCCTTGCTCATCCTGCCTCGGTTGGCATCCTTCAAAGCTCTGACCCTCCATGTGCTTCTTCTTCTTTTCCTACTGTTGAAAATTCTTGTAAGCTTTTCACCTTGTGGCATTCTAGACTTGGACATGCCTGTCCTCGCTCCACTATGTCTGTAATGAAACTCTTACACATACCATGTAATAAACATCACCAAACTTTTTGTGAAGCTTGTAAGCTTGGTAAGATGCATCAATCTCATTTTAGCTGAGTTGTCCATACTTCTTCTGTACCGTTTGAACTTGTCCATACTGATGTCTGGGGTCCAATATCTTCATTTTCCACTGATGGCTATAAATATTACATTCAATTTGTTGATGACTTCACTCGCTTCACTTGGATTTTTCCCGTGTGTAAAAAATCAGAAGTTCACTCCATTTTCACTCAGTTTAATGCTATGGTGGAACGACAGTATAATACCAAAATCAAAACTCTACAGTCTGATTGGGGGGGGTGAATATAGAAGTCTCACATCCCTTCTTAATTCCCTTGGCATTCATTTCCGTCATCCTTGTCCTTACACACACCCTCAAAATGGCCTTGTCGAAAGAAAGCACCAACATGTGGTGGAAACTGGCCTTGCACTCCTTGCTCAGACATCTCTTCCTATTAAATTTTGGTGGGATGCTTTTTCTACTGTTGTTTTTATCATAAATAAACTCCCCACTCATGTCCTCCAAAATTTATCTCCACATCAAAAACTTCTTGGTCGTGCCCCTGACTATCATTTTCTGAAATCTTTTGGATGTGCCTGTTTTCCGTACACTCGTCCCTACAATAACTCCAAACTCATGTATCGCTCTCTCAAATGTGTATTTTTAGGATATAGTGATCATCATAAGGGATACAAATGTCTTACTCCAACGGGTAAAATTATCATTGTCCGGACAGTGGCATTTAATGAGCAGGAGTATCCTTACTCTCTCTTGTTTTCAACATCAGGAACTACTCCTGTTTCTCCCCCTACTTCCTCTTACTTACCTATTCTTCCTATTTTCACATTCCTCCTGCAGATTCATCTCCACAATACACACCACTGATAAGCGTGAATTTTGCATGTGTTTTGATGTGTATTTCGAGCTATAATGATAAGTAAACATGCATATACTCGCGTTAAACGTTACATATTCACTCCTTGTGGAAAAGATATTACACTTTGCTTATTTTGTAGGAATTTCATGATATTTGAAGCTAATTGAATAAGAATACGAGGAAAGCAAAGTGGAAACACGGAGAATTGAGTGGATATACGAAAGTGAAGCCTAAAAGAGCGAAAGTTGAGCGTTCACGGAAGAAACAGGGGACACGGGGTTGGGCGTGCCTCAAGACACCACCCGTGCACCCACTGTACAAGGTTGATTGAAGGCTGCTGCAACATGGCGCACGGGTAGCCCATGCATGGGCGCACCACCCGTGCGCCCTCAGAGAGTCGATTTCTCACCGGAGTGGCGCACGGGTAGGCCGTGCTCCGACGCACCACCGTGCGCCCTACGAGAGTTGGGGTATTCCAAGGGTGGCGCACGGGTAACCGTGCGTGGGCGCACCACCCGTGCGTCTGTCTGGAATCCCACAATCTGTTGCATTAAGCCCTAAACATGATGGGGAGTATAAGAAGGCTTTTGGGCGCACAGGGAAAATCGGACATATTTTGGGATCTACAACACAAGACAAGGGTCTATTCTTGGAAGAAGACATCAAGGAGACAATCGGGTTGCATCGGAGCTTAAGGAACGGAGATATATCGAGAGATTGTCGACTTTCCTAAGTTTTTCTTGCTTCTTTTAGTTTCAATCTTTCATTTTAGTTGTAATGGCTTTGAACAATTTGTTTATGAGTTGTTTAGAAATCATGTGTAGCTAAACTCTTGAGATTTCCGGGTTTTGGAAGTAGATTAATGAACTCTTGTTGGATGTTTTAATCTTAGTTGAAGTTATTATCTTAAAGCTATTTGAGTATTTTGAGCTTATTCTTGTTTTATCACTTGATCAATGATTTAACTTGTTTGATATATTGATTCATAATTCGAGAGATGAGTTTCAATATTAGATCTTGAATACTCGACACAAATATTTGCATGAATCGAGAGGTTTGCGAATATTGTGAGGACATTTGATCTTTGATACTTTTGGGAGTTGAATGCTTCATGTTGAGTAGAGATGCTAGCATAAGTATTTCAATCTACATTTTATATGCATCTCGAGAAAGAGGATAAAATAGTTTTGTGATCGTCTTATAGGAATATTGATAATAACTTTGGCTTTGATTTAATCGGACAACAAGAGGATTATTAATCGAAACCTTAACTTTCGGAAATCCATTCCATTATCTTGATACTTCTATCATTTGTATTATCTCAATCTTGTGTTTTAGTGATTTAAATTGTCTTAATCTCAATACAACAATCATCCAATTTCGATCGTCTAAATAAAAATAAGACTATTTTGGTTCAATACTTAGCGCACTAATTTATTAGTCTCCGTGGATACGACCTTGCTACCCTATTCTATAAACTACACCGTACACTTGCGGTGAAGCTAAAAATAAAGCGAACAAGTTTTTGGCGCCGTTCTTGCGAGACTAATACAATTATTGGTGCTAATATTGCGATAGATAGAATTATTCTTAATTTAGACATTTTTCTTTATTATTTATTTTGTTTTTTTATGTGACTTGAATTCCACATTATTTGACTTGTGTATTCTAGTTTGGTCCGGTAGTGTATGAACACGCGCTCTAAGCGGGGGACTTAATACCGCTTATCTGGAAGTTGAGGCTTTCGCGAGGAGGATCGATCTTTGCCTTTAGGCGGTGAAAAAGACAACACAATCCGATAATGGGGGATTTGAACGAGTTACCAATACCGCCAAACAATGGTGGAAACGAGTTACGATCTGGGTTCAACGACAAAGCCATTCGTGATTACTTTCGACCACAAACGAATCGTAATTACGGTGGCATTGCCCATATTCCCATCAATGCCAACAACTTCGAGCTCAAACCGGCACTAATCAATATGGTGCAACAAAATCGGTTTTGGGGTTTGCAACCTTGAAGATCCTAACTCTCACCTTGCGCATTTTATCCAAATATGCAATACGATCAAGATGAACGGAGTCTCGGATGACGCCATAAGATTGCGCCTATTCCCATTCTCTTTACGGGATAAGGCGAGAAATTGGTTGGGTACTTTGACGCAAGGAAGTGTGAGCACTTGGGACGATTTGAGCCAAAAGTTTTTGTTTAAATTCTTTCCACCAAGCAAAACTTTGCGGCTCAAAAGTGAGATCACTCAATTCCGACAATTTGACTCCGAGCCTTTGTACGAGGCTTGGGAAAGATTTAGGGATTTGTTAAGAAGATGTCCACAACACGGCTTTGGGAGGATCATGATTATGTTTCTTTTACAATGGTCTAATGGGGCAAACAAGGGCCTTTGTTGATGCGCGTGGGGAGGAGCTTTGTTGGCGAGGTTTCCACAAGATGCCTTAAATCTTCTTGAGGAAATGGCCATGAACAGCGATTACCAATGGCCATCCGAAAGATCCAATGTACAACGAGTAGCGAAATCTCGATTGGACCTATCAAAACATTGTCGGCACAAGTAAGCGGCTTTGACAACTCAATTGAATGTATTCTGAAGGGGCGAGGAAGCGGATATCGAGCACGGGTAGTGAAGCTCTTCTATATCCGACGGAAGAGGTAAATTATGTGAATAACCTAGGAATTTCAAAGGCAATTTAGGAATAATTCAAACCCAACGCACTACCATCCAGGGTTGAGAAATCATGAAAATTTCTCCTATCGAATACAAAGAACGTGTTACAACCTCCGCCGGGGGTTTAATGCTTGAGTGGAGGCGGTAATGGAGGAGGCAAATCGTCGTTGGAAGATATACTCACCTCTTTCATAAATCAATCTAGTGCTTTCATGAATGAGACGAGGAGCGCCTCGATAAGCAAGACCTTAGGATGGATAAGTTAGAACAACAATTGGCAAGCTCAATAAAGAATCGAAACTCAAATCGGTCAATTGGCCGCAATTGTGGGGGAGTCAACATCAAAGGGTCAATTTCAAGCAACACAGAGGTCAACCCGGGAACATTGTCATGCCATCCATGTGTGGGGTGGAAAAGAGAATGAAGAGTCTGAAAATGCTGATATTGGTGTGGCGTCGAGTCACGCCGACCGTATATCAACGCATTTTACCAGGACGTGTGTGATGCCGAACCTACCATTCAAATTCGGAAATGACGAAAACGGAAGCCCAAGGCAATATGAAAGTTAAAGGAGGAACCGAGCAACAAATAGATAAACAAAAAAGAGCCAAGAAACGTGAATCGTATCCTAACTCTAATTTGTTGAAATATAATATTCCTCTTCCCTTTCCCGATTGTTTCACAAGACTAATCAATAATCAATTTGCTAAATTTGTGGGCATGTTTAAAAATTGCACATTAACGTTCCTTTTGCGGAAGCAATGAAACGGTGCCAAATTATGCGAAGTTTTTAAGGAAAGCGATGTCCAACAAGAACAAATGGGCGGAGAATGGGATTGTAAACTTGACGGAAGAATGTAGCGCACTCATACAAAGGAAAATACATAAAAGGCTGAAAGATCCTGGGAGTTTCACTATCCCTTGTACAATAGGCGATATTTTCTTTGATAATGTACTTTGTGATCTAGGATCTAGTATTAATTTGATGCCACCGTCCGTTCTCGGGAAGCTTGGACTCGGAGAAGTGAGACCATCCACGGTCACCCTACAACTCGCGGATAGATCACTCGTATATCCAACGGGGATACTAGAAGATGTGCTCATAAAAGTCGATAAATTCATATTCCCCGTGGATTTTCTAGTGCTAGATATGAATGAGGATTGTGACACCCTCTTATACTTGGGCGTCCATTTTTGGCAATCAATCATGGAAGCACTAATAGATGTTAAGAAAGGGAGCTTACATTACAAGTTGATGATGAGCGTATTTCATTTTCCGTTCTCCGGAATGTAAAGGACATGATGATCTTAATGGTTGTAAAACAAAAACAATTGCTAATTCCTGTACTCAAGCTAATAGCTTGAATAATTGTGTGCATTCTAAAGATAATATGCAGGGATTAACAATGAAGAAGAAGGAAAGGCACAAAAAGCCTGAAGTTGAACCAAGAGCGTGCACGTACCATTCGCACGATGGAGAGGAGAACATGTGGATAGTTGACGAGCATGAAAAACCTCCTTTAGTAATAATCAAGGGAGGTGTACATCCAAGTGAGCGGGATTGGCATGGAAAACTGCACGATGAGGTGACAAGCCTCATTTCGCAAGGATCATAATCGGAATCAAAAGGCGTCAAGCTAACGACGTTAAATATAGCGCTTGTTGGGAGGCAACCCAACGGTTTTTCGTGTGTGTTTAGTTTCAAAAAAAAAAAAAAAAAATTTGTGTGATTTGAGTGCTTAGATATGCGAGTTTTTCTTAATAAGTGTGATTAGTGTGTTTTTGTTGAATTTTTGTGTGTTTTTATAAAAAAAAAAAAAAAAAAAAAAAAAGAGAAATTTGCTGTACAGGTGCGCACGGGTAGCCCGTGCGTTGGCACCCCACCCGTGCGCCCTGCAGAGAGTTGGGCAAATTCACCGGGGTGGCGCACGGGTAACACGTGCGTCGACGCACGACCCGTGCGCCTTACAGAAGAAGGATAAATTGGACGGTTTTAAAAAAACTGTTCTTCATTTCAAACCCCTCAACTCGCGCGCCCTCTCGAATCCTCCCTAGTTTTCGAAATTTCTCCTAGTTTTCACTTGAATTCATCTGCATAACACCTCCCCCATCACAATTGAGCTTCACTTTGCATCAAATTTGAATTTGCTTGAAGAATTGTGAACAAAAGGACCTAGGGTTCAAATCTTCCACTTCGTGTTTAAATTAGAGAATTCCGGTAAGAACACCGTTTCTCCTTGTCAATTCGTTGTTAATTATGTATTAAGGAGCATGGTAGGTGTGTATTTTGATATTTTTGCTATAAATGATGTGAATTATTCTTTGAGGCAAATTATCAAACACCTTGTGGGCTTGTATAATTGAGGAGATGTAGGGTGAATTGTTGATGAATAAGGCATGGCCAATGTTTATTTGAGCTAATATTTGTCGAGAATGGCCATAATTTTTGTTTGTTTGGGGTAGTTGATCGATCAAAGTGACTTGGGCATGTGAATTTACATCACTTAATATGTTAGCTTTACTTCCCTACTTTGTTGTTGCCATTGATGATATTGGGATGCTAATAGAATGTATTCCGGTACAAATTCCTTATGGCGGCGAAGAAACCCCGCAGTGGAAGGAGACGTGCACGCGGGCGACAACGCGACGCGGCGTGGCACCGCCGGAAGTCGACAACGATCGAGGCATATGGGGTCAACTTGACAAATGCCGATGATCTTGAAATGGAATCGCTGATCGGTCGCCAAATAGCTCCATCTCGCTACGCCGACAATGATTGTACCCAAACTTTGGGGATACATGAGGGCGTGTGGCGTCTTTTTCGGCAAGGTAGGATGGACGAACTTCATGAGCCGAAGGTGGCCGACATTTAAAAAAGTATACATTGGAGATCTTGAGTACCGTGGAAGATACTCGGACAAGGCGGGACCTTCAACCGTATATGATAAAATTTCGGTTGGGGAATGTTCGTAGACAACTCTCTATGACCCAATTGAACACCATTTTCGAGGTCCCAACAAACGCTCGTACCGCCCGATGCCCCATTATGATCAATACGACTTAGGAGAATGCTTGTGGAAACACCACAAACGGGGCCAATGTTGTATGCCGCGCGGACCGCCAAAGCCTCCTGGATCCTAATCCCGTTTTCCGGTATATTCAACGCGTGGATCGCATCCTCCGTGTTCGCCCGAGAAAACATTGGAGGTATGACGACTAAGGAACTTTATCTCCTTTGGTGTATGGTTACAAACACCCTACAACACCGTTTGTCAATTTTGCCGAACAAATCGAGCGTTAGCTAGGCGGGAAGGGGGGTACGATTTCTATAGGGGCCTCATTACCCCTATTGCCCGGCATTTCAATGTCGATTTTCGAGGGAGCTTGAGCCTATCCCGGCAGCATTCGGGTTAATTTGGCATCGTTGCACCATATGAAGTTCATAGCACACGAAGACAACACATTGGTGTTTCTACAAAAGAAAGGTCTTTGCATTTCCGTTGCCTAACCCGCCATACACCACCGTCGATACATTGATGGACACCACCAACTTCTTAATGAACTCTGATGCACATAATCGAATTACCGAGGCTATAGAGTCAAGAAAGAAGCGCAGAGTTGAAGGTTTCTTGGATGAAGAAGATATGGTGGCGGAGGAGGACGAGATACATGGACGCGAAATGGGGATGGAACCTCATCACCCCCAAATTGGGTATGATATACCCGAGTCCTCACACGGAGGCGATTATCCTCGACATTCTCAAAGCGGAGATCGCCCCGGTCCGTCTCACATGGAGGACCCCATCGCGACGCCAATTTTCAAGACATGTTTTATGCGTTTGGGAGAACTTGCGTCGGCAAGAAGAAGAGGAGAGGCGAGGCGGAGAGGATTTGAGGCAGCATCGAGCTGATTTTCTCACATTCCGGGAGGACTATGATCGGAGGTCCGAGGAGACTTGGCAAGTGCTCCAACAGTTACAAATGTGGCATATCTCCCAAGGCCATTTCCCACCACCGCCGCCGCATGATGATTCGAGTATATCCCCACTTTTCGTTATTGAAATTCTATTTTTCCCCTTCGGACACTATAATTTCATTCAAGTTTGGGGGAGAGATAGTATTTTAATACATGAAAAGTGTGGATACATACATAAAAAAAAAAATCATGCATTTTGTGTTTCATATAGTTGCATTAGAGCATTCTAGGTTGCATTTGCATTAGAGCACGTTTGTAGCTTTAGCACGTCTATTGCTTTCGTAGTAGTTAGAGAGTGAGTTGATCAAGCATGTTGCAACTTGTTGTTTGTGTGTTGATGGAAAATTCATATTGTTGGGATTTGATGCTGTTTATGGATTGATTGAGCCTCGAATAGATAACTTTGAGCATGTTGATATGAAAAACCTGGTGTGATGCTTTGAATTACATTTTGACAAGCCTGTGAGCTTTGAGCCTTTACTGCTTATATCTTATGCAGTCTTGTTGTAATTTGAGTGTATCATTCATGTTGATTAAAATTCTAGAACTTGCTTGGGTATCTCTGTCAAGGCCACATGTGTATGTGAATTGTGAATGTGATTAAAGGCCATCTTTGTTAGCCTTTCATGCCTTTTTGCCTACCTAAAAATGTGAAAAACTCCTAGTTAGCCAAGTTGAGCCTATAGCTTATTTCTTTGATAACCACAAAATTTAACCCTTGATCTTACTATATTTCCATCACCTTATACTCGAATGTATAACGTTGAGTAAAGAGGAATGAACGAGGTTGAATGGGTGGGAATTGAAAAATAGGATAATTGGGCATACTTGGTTAAATGGAATAAAAAAAAAAAAAAAAGAGGAAGGAAAGATGTTGAAAATGCACAAATGAAAAGAAAAGAAAAAAAAAGATTGAAAAGTGGATAGACTTGGGGGCGAAGGATTGTGAATGGAGATGATTCTCAAAAGAAAAGATGGAAATGGAGAATAAATGAAGTTGATAAAAATGAGGGGTGATTGGAGTAGCATATGGGATTGGAATGAAAATGATTGATATGCTCATCGGTCTATACACTCGAGTTTGAGTCACTTTATCCAAAAATCTCTACCTAAACCAAAGAGCCTTCATTACAACCAAATGAGAAAGTCCTTTATGATTCACAAATTGCATACACTCTAGTGGCGGAGATATGAGACGAATTGCAAGCTATGGTAATTTTGCGACATCGAATTGATTTGAGCGTAAACACGTCCTATAACCTCGTGAGATGAGAGTATACACTTAACTTTGAGAGTTGGATTGAGCATTTCACTTTGTTTTATTTGAGGCGTGTTCTTTGATTAGATATTTGAGGCTTGATTGAGTTGTACTCAGCATTCATGACAAGCAATTTGGATTTTCTTGTAGACTCTTGGTGTGCGTTGTTATCTTTATCTCCCTGTTGTACTTTATCGTGTTCTAAATATTGTTGATCGGGGCGGTCAACAGTTTAAGTTTGGGGGATTTTGATAAGCGTGAATTTTGCATGTGTTTTGATGTGTATTTAGCTATAATGATAAGTAAACATGCATATACTCGCGTTAAACGTTACATATTCACTCCTTGTGGAAAAGATATTACACTTTGCTTATTTTGTAGGAATTTCATGATATTTGAAGCTAATTGAATAAGAATACGAGGAAAGCAAAGTGGAAACACGGAGAATTGAGTGGATATACGAAAGTGAAGCCTAAAAGAGCGAAAGTTGAGCGTTCACGGAAGAAGCAGCACACGGGTTGGGCGTGCCTCAAGACACCACCCGTGCACCCTGTACAAGGTTGATTGAAGGCTCGCAACATGGCGCACGGGTAGCCCATGCATGGGCGCACCACCCGTGCGCCCTCTGAGTCGGGATTTCTCAGGAGTGGCGCACGGGTAGGCCGTGCTCGACGCACCACCCGTGCGCCCTACGAGAGTTGGGGTATTCAGCGGGTGGCGCACGGGTAACCGTGCGTGGGCGCACCACCCGTCGTCTCGCTGGAATCCTGCAATCTACGCATTAAGCCCTAAACATGATGGGGAGTATAAGAAGGCTTTTTGGCGCACACAGGAAAATCGGACATATTTTGGGATCTACAACACAAGACAAGGTCTATTCTTGGAAGAAGACATCAAGGAGACAATCGGGTTGCATCGGAGCTTAAGAACGGAGATATATCGAGAGATTGTCGACTTTCCTAAGTTTTCTTGCTTCTCTTTTAGTTTCAATCTTTCATTTTAGTTGTAATGGCTTTGAACAATTTGTTTATGAGTTGTTTAGAAATCATGTGTAGCTAAACTCTTGAGATTTCCGGGTTTTGGAAGTAGATTAATGAACTCTTGTTGGATGTTTTAATCTTAGTTGAAGTTATTATCTTAAAGCTTTTTTGAGTATTTTGAGCTTATTCTTGTTTTATCACTTGATCAATGATTTAACTTGTTTGATATATTGATTCATAATTCGAGAGATGAGTTTCAATATTAGATCTTGAATACTCGACACAAATATTTGCATGAATCGAGAGGTTTGCGAATATTGTGAGGACATTTGATCTTTGATACTTTTGGGAGTTGAATGCTTCATGTTGAGTAGAGATGCTTTAGCATAAGTATTTCAATCTACATTTTATATGCATCTCGAGAGAGAGGATAAAATAGTTTTGTGATCGTCTTATAGGAATATTGATAATAACTTTGGCTTTGATTTAATCGGACAACAAGAGGATTATTAATCGAAACCTTAACTCGGAAATCCATTCCATTATCTTGATACTTCTATCATTTGTATTATCTCAATCTTGTGTTTTAGTGATTTAAATTGTCTTAATCTCAATACAACAATCATCCAATTTCGATCGTCTAAATAAAAATAAGACTATTTTGGTTCAATACTTAGCGCACTAATTTATTAGTCTCCGTGGATACGACCTTGCTACCCTATTCTATAAACTACACCGTACACTTGCGGTGAAGCTAAAAATAAGGCGAACAACCACACCCTCCAGTTGTTCCATTTCCTCAACCCTCCCCTGCCCCCAGCTGAGTCTCCATGTCCTCTTCCTACTGATCTTGATTAGTCTGCAGCTACTCTTGATCAATCCGGAGACTCATCTCCTATAGTGGCTCCTACTGCTATTCCATCCTCTGCAGCCCTCCCTCAATCTCCTCAAAACACTCATCCTATGCACACTCGTTCCAAAAGTGGCATCTTCAAACCCAAACTCTTTACCCTTTCCACTTCATCTCCTATCACTGATCCCACCACTGCCTCTGAGGCCTTAGCTTTACCCCATTGGAAGCTTGCAATAGATGAGGAATACAATGCACTTGTTAGGAATCATACATGGGAGTTGGTTCCTCCCTCTGTCCATATTCATCCGATCAGCAACAAGTGGATTTTCAAAGTGAAACATAAGGCAGATGGATCCGTTGAGAGGTTGAAAGCTAGATTTGTTGCTCGGGGTTTTGAGCAACATTTCGGAGTAGATTATTTCGATACTTTCAGCCCGGTTGTTAAACCACTCACTATTCGACTTATGTTTAGTCTCGTTGTTACTCGATGTTGTATTATTCGACAAGTGGATGTTAATAATGCGTTTTTGAATGGAGTTCTAAATGAGCCTGTGTATATGGTTCAACCTCAAGGTTATGTGGACAAGGCTAAACCTAATCATGTCTGCAAATTGGTTAAGGCTTTATATGGCTTGAAGCAAGCTCCCAAAGCGTGGTATGACAAGCTTAAAAGTTTTCTGATTTCAGTGGGTTTTAAGAGCTCAGTTTCAGATTCCTCTTTGTTCTATCATCACATTAATGGTCAGCTGATTTTGGTTTTGGTTTACATTGATGACATACTCATCACTGGGGATGATCCATCTCACATTAACACTCTCATTGCTCTGATACCATGTTGAATTTTAGAGAGAAGATTTAACATATGAAAAATATCATGATTTCAGATTAATGAGATACAGAGTATGGCGGGTGATTTATAGGAGAAGAGTGCAGTAATCGCCATCCTAGCTGGCATAACTAATTGCCAGCCGGATACCAGAAATGCTAACAACCAAAACTACCAAAACTTAGCACATAGAACAATCTAGACTCTTGCTCTATCTAATACCTTTTCACCTTCAAATGTTATCCCAAGTATACATTTGTGGTGGCAAAATTCATGGCTTTTGTACAATAATAAAACTAATTAAGTGATTTTGTTTTATAGTTTTAAGAAAATTTTAGTATCACTAATATTTTTTTTTATATTGTCTTCTATATTTCTAATTATTATGATATGTCTGATATGATGATTGATCACCTAGAGCGTCCCTTTTCATTTCATTATCAAATACAAACATTGATTGAAGCCAAAATTAGATAGTTTTTCTTCAAACCCCACTTCCATCTCCACCATGCTCATTTATTAAATACATTTATGTGAGACTGTCTCACGGATTTAAATATGGAGCCTCGTCCCCGACCCTCCTCATCCTCCTCCTCCTCCTCCTCTCTCTATCAAACGTCTTCTTTCATTTCCCTTTTTCTTTCTCTCACACATATTCTCTCTCTCTCTCTCTATATATATATATATATATATATATATATAAATATATACACGCAAATTTAACATATAAAAATCTCACAAAATCCAAATTCTCATAAAACAAATACTCAAAGAAATAATATTTTAAAAATATATACTTTTCATGGTATAATTGATACTTTTTTTTTTAAAAAAATGATACTCTTTTTTAATAACAAAGTAATATTTGTTTTAATAATAAGTAAATTTTTAATAGAATATATTTTTGTTAATAAAAATGATACTTTTCTTTTAATAAAAATAGTTTTTATTTAATAAAAAGTGATACCCTTTTAATAAGAAGTGATATTTTTTTTCAATAAATTTTTTTATTTTGTTTTAATAAAAAATTATATATTTTAATAAAGAGTGATATATTTACATAAGAAGTGATATTGTTTTGAATAAAAAATGATATTTTTTACTTTAATAAGAAGTGAAACTTTATTTTAATAAAAGTGATACTTTTTGAATCTTATGTGATACTTTTTTCATAAAATGTGATACTTTATTTCTCCATATTTTTTCTTTGTTTGATATGTATAGAGATAAAGATGAATGATAGACGTGAGGAGAGAGAGAGAGAGAGAGAGAGAGAGAGAGAGAGAGAGAGAGTAGAGGCATAAGAAGAGTGAGATATGAGAAGAGAGAGAGAGAAAAGGGGCACATACATTTTAGGTAATGAAACTTCGTCTCACGGATTTAGATTCATCTAAATTCCTGAAACAGTCTAACAAGAGACCTCCTCAAATAATTTCTCAATTAATTTCTCAATGATATATTTCAGCGCTAAAAAATTATATCATTAAGGAATAATTACAAAAACTACCCAATTTTTTGGTGATCACAATAATCCCATAGAAGTTCAGAATTAAAAACCTTTGAACTTCGTTTTGGTCTTTTAGTGTATTAGTTGAGCTGATAAAATTTGCTCACTTAATCAAATATATTATAATTACAACTCTCAATTTTTTTTTCTAAATATTATAAATAATTTTAACTTTCCGTCTTACATTTTTACAATTACATAATCAACTTTCCCAAATATTGCAAATTGTTGGGAAAAAAGTTGAGCTATTTGTAACATCTACAAAAATTGAGGAATACAACTGAAGATATTTGACGTTCCATCAATCAATTAATAGATAAAAGACTTCAAGATATTTTTATAATTCTGAAATTTTTTTTTTTTTTTTTTATTACCCAAACTCATGGTAGTTTTTGTAATTATCCTAATGGTTAAAAGTTGTAGCTCTCTCATAATTACTTCTATTTATAGCCTGCAAATACAGCTAATTTTCCCCCCTTTCATCAGAACTCTGTTCGATCCGATGGAACAAACCCCGTCTACTCCACAACCTACTGAGCAGCCGCAAAACCCCCAACCACCGCCCTCAACCACTTCCGCCGCCGCTGTTCCCACCGCATCGTCTTCCCTCCCACCGCCAACAACCACCAGTTCGTTCCCAAATCCAAACCCCACACCCAATACGCCGCATTCCCAACAATCTACTACTTCACAAGCAAGGCCGCCGTTTAATACCCGACCATGGCAGCAACCCTACTCGCACTTCTCTCTTCCCTCGCCTCCCCTTCCTGCTTCTTCTGCTTCAACATCCTCCTCGGTTTCCGCTCCGCCGCCCCCTCGCGGCGGAATGGCCATTGGAATCCCTGCTCATAACCCCACCGCTCCTCCCCCACCGCCTGCATCATTTTCTTCACTCACTCCCCCATCTTACAGTCAACAATCCCAGGTTAGTTCCTGCTTCTTTTTCTTCCATGTTCAAGTCCTCATTACTTTATACATGTTCGCGTTTAGGTGTCACCAATATTCCCGGTCAATGGGGCGATGAAATCATCGTTTCAGAACTTAGTATGTAATATCCAGATTAATTTTTATTGTGTGTGTGTGTGGGTGGGGGCGGGGGGGAGGGGTTGGATTTCTTTGAATAGCTATGCCTTTTTTCTGTAAGTAATACTCATGCCCTTCTGTTCGAGTAGTTCTTTCTTTTTTTTTTTTTTTAAATATAGAATTCTGAATCTAGCTGGTGTGGAATTTGTTGACAGCTTGTGGTAGTGTTTGGGTAACTCTTTTTCTGTTCCTAGTTTGTTTATGCACTTGTGGAGTTGGGTGTTTGTCTGAGTTGTTGTTTGTTATTTAGATAAGACAGCCAGCACAAGGAATGGGGATGACGGGTACACTTGGTACAACATCTTCAATGCGGCCTTCCCATCAGATGAGGCCTTCCCAGTCATCTCTTAGACCGCAGGCTAGCTCAAGTAGCCCGTCTCCAGCTCCGCAGGTTGCTAACTTATGGGTTACTGAAGTTAGTAACAAATGAGAAGAAATTTAATAGACTGTTCATGTCATTCATTAAGATTTGATTTCATATTTAGTAGTGCCTTTAAGTTTTCAGAGAATACTGGAAGTGAAGTATCTTCGATGAGGAAATTTATGGCTGCTTCTGTTTCGATAGACCTGTTTTATAAGAGTTATAGAATGTACTGACTTCTGACTCTCTGAGCGTCTCAAGAAGTTATTTAAATTTGATCGTACTTAAAAACTTCAACAAGTATAAAAGCATATGAATGTAAAACATGACTGACTATTGACAGGGAAACATTCAGCTAGATTTAGTTCAATTCTTCATAATGCGTATGAAAGCTAGAATCATCTGGTAGCTGAGGTGATTCAATTGTATTGAGATCTGTTAAGTCATTATAAGTGTTACTTTTAGTTTGGCAGTCTGAAATAGACTACCAACACTATTTAAGTAGTTACTCTCTGTATGAACTTCAGTGCCATTTAAAGTGTAATGTATTGCCATCGGGATAACTAGTTTTTGAGTTTCGTGTTCGTTTCTATTATCTACCAAGATGATGGTGGTGCATCCAAGTCTAATACTTGTATATAATGCCTGCACTGCATTTATTATGTCTTCACTTGTGTCCTTATATGCCAGTTCCTGTTATCTTTAGAATTACTTAGTCCTGTGTGCAGTTTGTGGTTTTGTGTTTTCCTGATGAATGCATATAACATAGAGAAACCTTTGTTATAAGGCCCTGGACAACTTCGCCTTAAACTGTGTTTTATGTGAATCTCTGCTCTTAAATGCTGCTATCATGTTTCTTCATGGAAACATGTTTTTTGCAGCTTTTTCTTTGCTAATGTGCCTGCATGCATGATCTTTGTATACTTTGCAACTCTTTTTGTTTGTTAGGTGAGTTTTTTTAATAGTACTTGATTAAAGCAGACGTCTTTGAAAGCCAGACTGACTCATGTGACAGCCAAAATTAATTTATATTTGTGGAAATTGAATGACGTGTGTGCTCCACCTTTTACGTACATGCTTCATTTGTTTGATAAGAAACACTTGTTGCTCATTGTAGGTAAATTTGCTTTATCATTTGTGTGTGTTTTTTCACTGTAATTGACCAATGCTGATGTCCTTGAAAGTTAGCCTGAATCTTGTCATGCTTTAAATTTCTGATTGGTGATAAAAATGGCTTTTGTGTTGATTGAAGTAATCCAAGGCTATGTTTGGTTTAAAGTCCCATCCCCTTCCAAGCATACTTCATGTTTTGTAACGCAATTTCCCTCTAATATGCACGTTGTTCAATACATTCTCAAAAAATAAAAATACAATCAAAAAGAGGAAAGAAACAAAATCAAACACAGTCTAAGCTTTGTTAATAGCGGTAAACTTGGCTTATACGTGTTTATTGATGCCAATTTTATCAGAATTTCCATGGACATGGAATGCTTAGAGTTTCCTCATTGGGATCTCCTGGGTCACCATCACCTAGTAGTTCTCAAAGTCAACAGTCCCAGACTCAGCCATGGTTGGCTTCTGGAACCCAAGGGAAACCTCCTTTGCCAACCCCTTCACTTCGACCTCAAACGAGTCTTCAATCATTTCCGCAACGATCTATTACTCAGCAACTCCAGCATAACATGCCTACCAACTCACAGCAACAGCCAATCGGTTCCAGTCAACAGTCACCACAATCCTCAGCTTCAGGCCTGCCACAGGAGCAATTTAGCCCTCAATTTCCAGCTTCCAGGATTCAACAGTCCTTATCTCATCAGCAACAGATCACAAGGGGACCAGGATTGGGAAGCCAAAGACCGACTCTTGGCATGACGCAATCTGGTGGAGCCCCCAGTAAACTTGCCACTGCGGACACTGACGAATCTTCCAATAGAATTGTAAGGAAGCGAAGCATTCAAGACCTTGTGAACCAGGTGAAGATGTCTGTCTTGTTTTCCATTTCTTTGTCCATTTATATGGATTCATCTCGACATACTTGATATTTGATGTGCTTTGGCTCCATCAAAGACCATGCTTGACTAGGTTTCTTAGGTTGCTTATGTAAAATACTTGTTTTGTTTGTTTGGGTGCTACTTAGTTGTCAGCTTCTGTCATTTTTGTTATATTTTCCATGCAGGTAAAAGTGGCTGAAGATTTTAAACCTTCTGGTTGTGCTCTATCAAGCTTAAGCGGCAAACTCATCTGCTGTTGGACTTTTTTTTGGTCATCTAATAGCAAAATTGAATTAGTTAAAAATTTCAAAAAAATAAAAGAATGAAAAATCAAAGTGGATAACCATTTGTTTAAGTTAGACTGATGAAATGGTACTTCATGGAATGATAGGATTGTGTCAGACAGCAATAGAATAACTTTTAGACCATTGTTTTTGATTTTGCAGTAGCTTTTCATCCTGATAAATGGGCATGATGGTCTTGGAATACTAGTGGTTAGTATTAATTTTGATAGTCTATAATCCAAATGTGAAGACATTCAGATTAGAAAATAGGTTTTTAGAGAATCCAGCTATGATAGCTATTTTCCTCTCAAAGAAAAAAAATAAAAAGAAAAACCATGAGTGCTATTTAACATTGTGATTGAGTGATTCCGAGGTTCTCATAGTTGCTTACAATTTGTTGATATTATATAATTATCTGAACTCGATACTCTCAGGAGAATAAACCGATATCATCAAACTGTCACATCAGCAGCAGCAGCAGCTATCTAGTAACATCCTTGATTTTCTTACTTTCTTCATGGTTTTATTGTTGAAGTCCATGGTATTGAAATTATGCTTGCCGGTATACCAGATTGTTAAATCCTACTTCTGATGATATTTTTGGCAAGTTTGAGCACAATAGGAATTTGTGTCTGCATACCTGTGTTTATGGGGGTGGGGTGTAATAGTAGAAGGCACAGTTGATAGGCATCCTGATGGAAGAAATTCATTTCTGTTCTCTCTGAACTTGGGCAAGAGAATACAGCTATTGCATGTTGCCTTTCCTCCATGCTACTAATTCGTGGAGGGAGAGAGTGAACTGGGAGGTTTTTGGTGCCTTATATTTGAACACCTTTCTTTTTCACAACTCTTATACGAGGTAACATGTGTTCTTTGCTTCCACACCTACATTCTTATCACTTTTTCACCAACAAAGCATGGTTGATAGTTGGTGGTTTTATTTTCCAAATGCTTGGTTTTGAGGGATATGATGGGCATTACAGAGTCCTCTATGATTTGGTTTATGATAGTAAGAGTGTATGTGAAAGTAATCATGATTTTGATGTGTTTGACCCTCCTTAATTTTGCCAGATTGATCCATCTGAAAAGTTAGATCCTGAGGTTGAAGACATTCTTGTCGACATTGCTGAGGATTTCGTGGAATCGGTAAGTTTGAAATTATCAGATTTTTACGAGTGTCCTACAAATTTATCTACTGCATTCTAATTTTCTGACTATCTTAAAGTTTCTATTTTGTGCACATAAATGAATGGAACTTTTAATATGTCAACCAAAACGTTATTTGCATCATGCATATCTTTTATGTATCTCAAACAACTCATTCTCCATTGTTGATTTCTGATGCATGCATACAGATCTTGCTAGCATAAACATCTAAACATATGTTTATGTTTTGTTGGTTGGGAAGATGAGACTGGGAGGATCATGTTTTGTGGCTTATAAAATCGTTATAAGGAAGTTGCTTTGGCTAGGGAAGATACTTTTTTGCCTCTTTTCTCTGTTATCACTTTCTAGGGTTCTAAAGCTTTTGAATGCTTGGAAAATATGTTCCCATGTCATATAGCTAATTGGTGAATATTGCACAATTTTATGTCATTTCTGATGCTTAATTCTGTTCATTTGGTATGTGGATTTGTTAATATATCAATTCTTTTACGCTGATAATCTTTTATCTGTTTGTCTCAAACACAATTTGTGGTAAACTCATTGGATTTTGCTTTAAATTTGACTTCACAAGATCACAACATTTGGATGTTCGTTGGCCAAGCATAGAAAATCTACGATTTTAGAAGCAAAGGACATAATTCTACATCTTGGTTAGTTTCTCTGACTTTCTTTTGTTAGTCATGCAAATATATGGAGCTTAAACTTTTGCTTGTACCTTGAATCAGAAAGAAACTGGAACATGACTCTTCCTGGGTTTGGTGGAGATGAGATAAAGATTTACAAAAAACCGGTAAGACTTTCATGGATTATTTCTCTGCAAGAGTGTCTCCAGCACGATAGTCGTGATACGTTTTTGCAGATCTCTAGTCCTTCTTGTTAGTATCTCCAACCCATGCAAAAATTCTCATTCTCACTTGTTTCTTATGGTTTCCAGACTGTAAGTGAGATTCACAGGGAACGGCTTGCTGCTGTAAGTTTTGTTTCTTCATTTCCCCTTTTGCATGAAATCACCATCTTGATTGCATAAATAGAATCAAAGTCATTGGATTAATGGAAATAATGAAGACATTTATGGATGATTTCTATGTGAAACTTTTAAGAGGTTAATTTCAGGATTATTTTGTTGACGGTCTTGTTCGAACTTCATTTTTATCAGCTGTTCCTTATCTTGGCAGGTAAGGAAATCGATTTTGGCCACTGAGATGATGAGTAAGAACTCAAGTGGACCATCTGGTGGGGCTGCCAAAAGTCATCTGGCAAAAGGACCTGCCAGTACTACAATAGGTTCCTCCCCAAATCCCAAAATCCGTGAAGCTGCCTGAGACACCACATAGAGCTGGAAATTTTTCTTTTCCGGTAATTTTACCCTTTTTCCGACACTGTATTTCTGTATAGCTGTGGAATGAAGTAAACCGTGAAACAACAGATATGCATAGATCTGTGTCTGAAGAGTAAAAGTACATCGGAGAATAACAGTGGCTATTTTGGTGTATAATTAGCGATATATAGGAACTTTTGTTTGATTGTTCTACTAAAATTCCAAATTCGTTGCCTTCGTATAATTACAACAATATTTAAAATATATATTAGATTTAATGTATCTCTTTTATCCATTCGTAATGTATAAAATAGTATTGCTCCGAGGCCCGGATCGGGCCCGAAGAAGAGGCTATCGTTGAATGAAATAATGGCATCAAGAACTAGCTTTAGTGGTGTTAGAATGGAGAGGCCATGTTCTCAAGTTGAAGAAGATTTTGAGTCTTAGATGGTCTCTCTCTCTCTCTCTCTCTCTCTCTCTCTCTCTCTCTCTCTCTCTCTGTGTGTGTGTGTGTGTATGTGTGTGTGTGTGTGTGTGTGTGTGTGTGATGTTCGACCAAAATTTAAATGCGACTACACTATATCTCCAAGTAGTCCAAAATTACAATACTAGAAAAATTATTTTCCCTTGAATCTCAAAATGGGATCAATACTAGAAAAATTATTTTCCTTACCATTTTAGAACCTCAATTTATTATTTACCAGGTAAGTGTAATACAATCATCCACACCTGGTTGGAAAATCCCTCAGGTTGGAAAATCTCAGAGGAAGCATTAAAAGCCATGTTTACATGGGCATTTCATTTAGTTGGTATAACAGAGAGAGAAAAGACTTTATTTTGTTGTTCTTTTTTCACTAGAAAAATAATTTCATTCATTAAAAACCATAGAGATGAACTATAAAAAGATTCATAGCATATAAGTTAATAATAAAAATCGGTTTAAAGCCTACAACTTTGAAAAGTCTATTGTGTCTAAAATAGATATGATTTCAAATCTACAATATGCTGAAAACCACAATCTGATTTGTCTCTGTTGAATCGAAAATTTGCTTGTCTAAATTGTCCACACAAGAAAAAACATTGCACCAAGACGACGACAAACCAAACGATGCACCAGACGTCAAAATGACTAATTATAAAATATAAAAACGACCCAAATTTATGTGGAAAAATCACTTATTTAGAAAATAAATTAATAAATAAGGCGTGGATGGAGTGATTTCAAGCTAAAAATGGCCAAAAATTACCCCTTAATGATGAAGGGCAAGAAAGATAAAGAAAAGAAATAGAGTTTGAGAGAAATGAAGGACACATACGATGCATGCTCGAAATGAGAAATATATCATTCCATAGATATTCGCATAGGGATGCTAGTGCATGTATGGCTAGAGAAAACCAGAAAAGACAAGCTTCTGCTAAGGTAGACAAATGAAATTGTGGCTTTGATAATACTGATGCTGCTCTATTCACACGCTGGAGGACGTAGTATTGTCATACAATTGTAGCCGATGACTTGAACGAAGAGATGGAAATTATTTTAGATTTGGCCAAGAAATTCTTTAATGAGGAGAAGAAAGCATAGGGATAGTTTTTGGAATTTTGATGGGATGCTTTTTTGTACTTGAAAACTGTTTTTTTTTTTTTTGTGTGTGTGGTTTTTGTTATCTTTTACTGTAGGTTGTTTTGGAATGATGATTGATAAGGGTCTTTTTATGCATGTTTTATGTGTATACTTGAGTATGATTTGAGTTATTTCATCGTTAGTTTCATAAATATTTAATTGTACATAGTCCATATTAATCCGAGGTGCTTTTATTGGTGTAGATTGATGATTCGGAGCTATTTTTGGTGAATTTTGGCCATGGTTTCATGTCATAACATATCCCAGGGTTTATGGATGCAAAAACACTCGAAATCCCAAGCTAAACGCGTCATTTTAGGGTCTTTTCAGTCAAACACGGGCAGAGTGTGCTTTTAAAGCACGACCGTGCTTTTGAGGAGCCAAAACCGAGCAAATTTGCGGCCAAGACGTACCAAACACGGCCAGGCCGTGCTTTTGAAGCACGACCATGTTCGGGAAAATCCGCGAACACGGCCTGGTCGTGCTTTGAAAGCACGGGCGTGCTTTTCGTCCAGACTGGGTTTTTTTTTGGCGGAAATTATGGAGACTTTTCCTTTTTGCTTTTTGACAACCTTTGAGCAACTTTTACACCTCATTTTGATGCACCAAGCTCTATTATTCCATCAATTATCATATGACAACAATGATTCAAACAACTCAACTATGGAAGTGGTGCATTTGTTTAGCAAAAGATGACATTATTGATGTGTTCTTTCACAAAGATGGTGCCTATAAAAACCAAGAGTTTGAGTTGGGATATTGACTAATTCATTCATTCATAGAGAGATTCATTGTATATTCTAAGTTTCAAAGCAAAATACATTGAGAGGATAAAAGAGAGGTAGAGTTGGAAGTTGAAGAGCAATAGGGGAGAAGGCTTGGAGCTCAACATCATTGCAATCAACCAAGGAGGAAGTCTTGAATTGGTCTTGAATAAGAGCTAAGTACACCATGTTCATTTTATTCAAATCTTCTTGTGTAGTATACTCTCTTATTAAAGCCATGTGTAGCTAAATTTCTAGTGTTTGAATGTAATGAACTCTAGAATGAATTTGTGATTAAGGTTTGAATGTTTTTAATAAAATCTTTATGTTTTGTGTGATTCACTTATATTATGCTTTATTTATTCGAATTGGTATATGTGCAATATTGATTTGAAGTTTATTTTTCATTCGGGAAATCGAGAGATTCATGGTGAAATAGAACCTATATAAGTGAAAAGAGTTGCATGCAATCCTAGATATAGGACGACATAAATCTTCTGGATTAGGGTCAAACCTAATATGGGAATTCAGAAATCATTATAATGTTGTCTTGGGGGTTTTAACTAGAAAGAGATTTCAGTTAATCAACTTGAGATTAGAAGTTATTCGCGCTCGATAGAGGGTTTAACTTAAATCGGGAATTTCTACGGTCCACATGACATGAGATTTAATTAAAAGAGGTTGGTTTTTGCCTAAGGGTTTATGGTTGTATTTTTATCTTATTTAATCACAAAAACATTCTAGAGGGATTTACATTCAGACACATTTCTAGCTCTTGATTTCTTAATTCTACAATCTACTTTTATTTGATCTTTTGTAAGTTGCAATTATTTTAAATTCTCTATTTTTCATTTTCCATTTTAACAAACAAAACTCTAAAAATTGTTAGATTAAATAACAAAAAGACGGTAATTATTAGTACTTACAATCCTCGTGGGAATGACACTCGGTACTCAATAATCTATACTATAAAACGATAGGTGCACTTGCCTACGGTTTTCTAGAGTAGCTTTTGAGCCATCAAGGATGTTAATTTTAACAGTTTTAACGGCACAATTTTGAATGTAAGTGCACAATTAATAGCTTTTTGGCACATAGTTAGTAGCTTATTGATGCATATATATGCTTCGACAATGCATTTTTTCTTTATGCAATACATGGTCATTAAACTGTGCATTAAACAATAAACTATGGAGATCGAAAATGCATCAAAATAGTACTAAATATGCGCCAAGTAATAAAACATCGGATCTTTATAGTTTTTAGATGATGTATAATTAGTTATATAATGATGCACCATTAGATATAAAATGGTGCACAATTCAATTATTAAATGGTGCACAGTTCAACTATTAAAATGGTGCACAGTTCAGTTATAGAAACACGATTTTTATCACATCCATGATTGTAGGGCGTCATTATGGGAAGGTGGTTACATCATTTTATCTTTATAGTTTTTTAGATGATGTACAATTAGTTATACAATGATGTATTGTTAGATATAAAACGGTGCACAGTTTAGTATTAAATGGTACATAGTTCAGCTATTAAAATGGTGCACAGTTCAGTTATGGAAACACGATCTTTATCACATCCATGATTGTATGGCGTCATTATGGGAATGTGGTTATACCATTTTATCTTTTATAGTTTTTTTAGATGATGTACAAATAGTTATAAAATAAAGAACAATTAGATATAAAATGGTGCACAATTCAGTTATTAAATGGTGCACAAGTTACTTATGTAAACATGATCATTATCATATCCATGATTGTAGGGCGTCATTATGGGAAAATGGATACACCACTGTTTTTATATTTCTTTTAGATGATGTACAATTGGTTATACGATGATACACTGTTAGATACAAAATGGTGCACAATTCAGTATTAAATCGTGCACATTTTAGCTATTAAAATGGTGCACAGTTCAGTTATGAAAATGTAATATTAATCAACCCCTTGATTGTAGGAGCGTGATTTGTGACAGAGGTTGTTACACCATTTTGCTAGTTACTATTATGCTCTTTACACCTATTAATTAATTGATAAATCATGTTTTTTGGTATGAATCTAGACCACTGATTAAAGGGTGTGGATGGATGTGATCCATTCACACTGCCACATGGTAAGATGCTGCCACATGAGATCTCATCCATATATATATATATATCCATCCCATTCAATCAATGTTTCAGATTACTCTTAAAAATACACCATTTTTCAATTATTTTATGTGTAAAATGGGTGAATCGGTAACTATCAAAATGGTGTAACAATAATACCATATTTACTTACCTAAAATGAAGGGATATCATCAATATCACCTTCCCATAACAGACACGCCAAATCATAAGCAAAAAAAAATGGATTCATCATCTTCATTCATTGACACGATACAACAAGAAAGGAAAAATATTCTGCATCAAAAACACAAAATCCATCCTATCCACCATTATTAAACGAGGAAGAAGGTGTACACCATGGACGATGAGTATGCCCATTCACACCAAAGTGACATGTCGATAGACAATCTGGATGAAATCTGCGATTTAGGAGCATTGGGTGCTGGTATGTGCAATTCTCTTTCAAAAGTAACAATTTTTTTTGATCATCCTATCCACAGACTATGACAAAATCTTACATCGTAATTTTGACCTATTTTGGTGCATAAATATGTAAAGGATGGTGTACATATCAGAGTACAATTGTGCATGTTTGATGATTATGTGATATAGTATGCGTTAATGCTTATTTAGGCATAAAAACATTGACAATATTGTACTTTGTAAGTGTAATTTTGGTGTATACATATGTATACGATTGTGCAAAGATAAGCATGCAATATGACATGGTCTAAGATTTATTTGATGGCTTTGATGCTTATTTTGGTGCAAAAATATTAAAAATATTGTACTCTGGAAGCATTTTTTGATGTATTGATATGCATATTTTGGTGCTAAGATAAGCATAAAATATGGCATGGTTTGCTGTTTATTTGAGACTAAACCTTGATACTTAACTTGGTATAAAAATATTGACACTATTGTACTATGGAAGCATATTTTGGTGTATACATGTGCATACTTTGGTGCTAAGATAAGCATAAAACATGGCATCATTTGTTGTTTATTTGAGACTAAGCATCTTGCTTAATTTGGTATAAAAATAATGCAATATTGTACTCTGAAAACATATTTTGGTGTACACATTTGCATAATTTGGTGCTAAGATAAGTATTCAGTATTGCATTATTTGCTGTTTAATTGAGATAGAAAGCCTTTATGCTTTTTTTAGTATACAAATATTGACAATATTGTACACTTTAAGCATATTTTGGTGTATACATGCGAATGCTTTGGTGTACAAATATTTAGGATGTTGTCTGAAAAAGGTGTATAAATTGTGCAGATTTTAATGATGAAAGTATCCAACACGTTGAAGTGCGATAGCGCCTAGTAATATCCCCCGACACCAAGTATTGGATATCTGATATAGAACAAGATAAAATACAGCGAATAGGCATGCAATTTGCCACTTTGGAGAAAGGTGTGGAATTTTATAGGGAATTCGACAAATGATGCGGCTTCGACATACGAATAAGCACCTCAAGGAAATTTAAAAACAAAGGAGATCCGTCTGCAATACATTGTTTGTAACCGAGAGGGCTACAAACCAACATCGTATGTGGGGTGTGTGGAAGGAAGCAGTTCACATACAAAACAATGTAACAGAGTTTCAAACTGTTGTGGCTACACCACCAACTGCATACTAGAACACAATGAATGGTGCATATACAATAGCCGTACATGTCCCGAACAACCAACAGAATGAGAAAACCCTTTTTTTTTAACCATTTTCAATATTATACTATGCAAATACTCAGATCAAAATTTTGTCTTATGTTAATTCTATATCATTTATTGTCTAGTTATATAATGTGCATCATTTTTATGTCTGTATAACTAAATAAAAAATAAATGGGCAACAACCATAAATGTTCGAAAATATAAATGCATATGTGTGTCTAGTTACTATTAAGTATACACAACTTCATCACTAATCATGCGCCAACTTATCTTGTCTTTAATTTTTTGGTATTTTTATACCATTCTCAATTCAACACTATATGTGTGCCAAATTAATATTAAATATTTACATTTCATCGTTAATTGTACATTCAAAAAAAATTGAATTTCAATTTTTTAAACGATTGCATTGTAATCCAAAAACAAGCATAATGTTAGTACTAACAGTGCACATAGTGCTTATAAAATATGCACTAAAAAATTTCATTAATATCTGTAAATAATACAAAAAGCTTCATTCTAATATGTATACACCAAAATATTATAAACATGTACCACAATGCTATTAGATGTGCATGGGGCTGCAAACGAGCCGAACTAAGCCGAACATGACCAGGTTCGAGTTTGGCTCGTTTATATTGTGGATAAGTTCGAGCTCGGCTCGAGTTTGATACAAGTTTTTATGTTTGAGTTCAAGCTCGGCTCGTTTGAAAAATATTTAGTTCGCGAATAGTTCGAGTTTGGCTCGTAAAAAGCTCGTTTAAAGTGTTTGATGAGCTTAGCTCGAGTTCGATTCGTAAAAGGCTCATTTAAGTCTTACCGATCTTATCATGAGCTCAGCTCGTAAAAGGCTCGAATCCGAGCTCATCAAAGAAAGCCCGAGTTCGTTAAATATTGAGCTCGAGTTCGAGTTCGAGTTCGAATTCAAGCTCGAGTTTAAGTTCGAGTTCGAGTTCGAGTTTGAATTCGAGCTCGAGTTTGAGTTCGAATTCGTTAAAAATATGAAGTAATAATATAAAAAGTGAGGGATTTTGGTCTGCAACAATTAAATCTGGAGGAGTCATCAAATTGCTTACAACAGGCCAATCTACTCAAGCAAATAATTAAACTTGAAGTAACAATATAATGTCAAGATTTCATGTTCAAAGGCTCAAAGCAAATCTTAAGTTAATGATTTCAAGAAGCTATATAAAACTCAAGATACCATCATTTCATGTACAAATCTGAAGTTAATCTCAAGAGATTTAACCATAGCAGGAAGCACATTCCAAATGGACATATTATCTAAGAAGTTAATGATTATAATTTTGTCTCTCAGAATAGATACTAAATCACCCCATCCGGAAAGGTATAATTTACTACACAAAATGATTTGTTTAGTATGATGATAGGTCATCAAACAAGTTTCACATATATCTGAGGTCAATTCTGTTCGTCGCCTCCCTCAATTTTCTTTTGGTATTCTTGACCGCCATTAATTCGAAAAACTTTGATTTTCCAAGTAATACCTCAATCTACAAAAGAAACACAAATGAAAAAAGCACTCTTTATTGAAAGGAAAAATCATGCCAGCAAACAAATAGACAAGTTATTCTAAAGAAAATATATCACAAATATCGATTGTCTTTGTGGACATAAACAAATAACCACGATAGCATATATTTGCCACCGCATTAAAAACAAAAAAATAAATCATACTCATGGCATTGTATAATAACAGGCAAAAAGCAAGGACCTCCACAGCCCTTAGTTTCCCCTGCAATCAAGGGGTATCAGTGAAGTTGAAAATAGCAAGAAAAATCTTTTCGCAAACACTTCATGCAAAATAAAATCAGCATCTTTAGCAACAAATTGACTTTGACATCTGTCGATACCTCAATGAATCAAATTCTAACCTGTTTGCAGAGATTGCCTCTGAAAGGAGAAGATTTGAAGTCAAATGGATTTCTTTCAAGTCCGGTTGTTCCTTTAACATGAAAACAAATAAGATCAAAATATTAGACAAAAACACAATATATGAGAGAATAAAACACACAACTAAAACAAATTTAATTCACTTACTTTTGCTTTTCTCTTAATACCATGGCGAGCACGTAGCCAATCCTCAGCACAAAGCAGAACTTGGACTGTTTCTACACCCAACGAGGCACAATATGGATCAACTCTACCTCCTGCACTAAAAGTGGATTCAGAGGCGACAATAGTTATTGGGATCGCTAGTACATCGCAAGCCATCTTTGATAGAATTCTAAACTTCAAGTTGTTCATCCTCCACCATTTCAATGCCTCAAACTCACTATCATCTTCACATATGCCAACTCCTTCTTCCAAATACACATCCAGTTCAGATTTCACTTGCTCAACACTATCAACTTGCTTGATATAGCTAGTGAATTCGGCTCTTACTTCATCTTTTCCTTTTTCACTGACATTGCTCACACTACTAGAATTTTCTTTTTGAATGTCACCTGAAGCATCCTTCTCACTATTAGCTTTGTGAGCCTCAACATACTCATTATATAACATACGCAATGTTTCACGAGCAGTGTAACGTGCACTATAGCATCACCTGGTGAATAAATCTCTCGAAAACACCATTCTATCAATTTCATTTTATTTCTTGGATCTAAAATCGCTGCAAAGATTAACAAATTACATTCACCCCAATACTTGTCAAACTTAATCTGCATCGTCTTCACCATATCATCCATGTAATTATGTGAGCCCACATTTGCATTTTTCAACATCCTTTTTATCTTGAAAAGCCGAGTTAGGAACGAATTTGATGTTGGATATTCGGTACCTATAACAAAAAAATTTAGAACAAGTTTGATTAATTTTATTATTTTGTAAAGTTCAATTAAATGCAAGTTTAAAGTCGGATATTTAGTACCTGAAATTATGTGCGTGACTTTACTAAATTCCTCAAGAAATGAACATACTACATGGACCTTCTCCCAATCTTGAGTCTCGGATAGCCCATCTTGCACCAAAAGATTCAATATATGTGCACAACATCTGACATGAAACGATTTGCCACCAAGAGGAAAATTATTTTTATAAGAGAGGTTTTCCTTTAACATTCGAATGGCTACATCATTATATGATGCATTATCAACAGTAACTGTCCATATTTTATTTTCAATTCCCCATTCAACCAAACATTTATGTAGCACATCACAGATTACAACATCGGTGTGGGGTGGTTCAACCTCGCAAAAATTCAGGTTCTTTTTTTGCAAATTCCCCATCAAGTCAATATAGTGACATGTGACAACCATATAAGAATTTTTTTGATCAGACTTCCATAAATCAGTGGTCACGCTAACCCTCTTCACATCCTTTAATGAAGCCACCAACTTTTTCTTCTCAATTTCATAACTAGCTATGCAATCTTTTTTTGCAGTGGTACGACTCACCTTTTGATAATGTGGAGTAGAAGTCCTCATCAATAAGTTAAACAACTCATACTATGAAAACATGAATGGCAACTCATGAACAATAATCACGTGAGATAGAACTTCTCTGATCTTTGCTTGATCATATTTAAAATTACCGCACCGCGATTTTGAATCGAAAATTGTTGTCTTATTATATTTTTTTATCCTTTCTCCCTCATTTGCTTGAAGACACAACTTTTGAGGTGTCTAAGAAAATGCAACGTAACCTTTGTCTTGTTAACATTCAACCGATGGCCACAATGTATACATTGATCCTTCATTGACCCATCCGGAAGAGTAATCTGTTTAAAGTCATCCCATGCTTTAGATGTACGCTTTCTTTTCTTTTGAGCATATGGATTGTCTTGTTCTTCTTCAATTTCAATAAACTCAGGCGGACTAGCATCCTTGCTTTGAGTTGCTTGATTGTATCATTAATAATGGGTCGAACTTCTCCTAAAATAGGATTTGTGCTTGACTCTTGCATTGAAATAAGGTATTTGGAGTTGACATGTTCGATCTCCTATACATTATGAAAAAAAAGCTGGTAAGAAATTGAATTACTAAGTACGAAATACAAAAGCTAGATGACCATTAGCAAACTGATTTTAGAAATCAACTGAAACTCAAACAATTTATTATATTAATAGCAGGCCACATGAAATCTAATCAGAAGTTAAATGCCTTTAACATGCAAACAATCTATTTAGTTTAATTTAACACACTCTATTTCTTCACTAACTATACAACATAAAATAAGTCACATCTTAAAACATAGAAAACATATTTGCATCAGTTCATTGGTAATAAGTCACCAAAATGTTGTTAAATTAGCATTGAAAATACCATAGTATAATCTAAAATACTATGCTAAAAACGTACTTAGAACACCCCATCTAACGGGAAAAATGCAAAAATGGTCCTGTAATTTTACCTAGTTGGCAATTTTGGTCCTGTCCGATTTGCGTTTTGCAAATTTAGTCCAATAACTTTAAAATTATTGCAATTTTGGTCCTCAATTGACCGGAGCTAAAAATTCCGGCCATAAAAAGGTCACGTGATTGACAAATGGCCCGTTATGAGGCTGACTTGGACCCGTTACGAGCAAAAATAGTCCTGTAGCTTCACCTAGTTGGCAAAATTGGTCTTGTAACTTATTTTACCTCTTAAAAGGGAAAAATACAAAAATAGTCATGTAACTTTACCTAGTTGGCAATTTTGGTCCTGTCCGATTTGCGTTTTGCAAATTTAGTCCTATAACTTTAAAATTGTCGCAATTTTGGTCCTCAATTGACCGGAGCTACAAATTCCAGCCACAAAAAGGTCACGTGATTGGCACATGGCCCGTTATGAGGCTGACTTGGACCCGCTATGAGCAAAAATAGTCCTTTAACCTCACCTAGTTGGCAATGGTCCTGTAACTTATTTTAACTCTTAAAAAAGAGTTTTATTTTTCTCAATTTGTAATTTATTCATGTGATTAAATTTATTTTAAAATCTAAAAATTAAAATATAAAAACTATAATAATTTGTTTAAAAAACTTAAAAGAGTAAAAAAATATGAAAATTAAATACACTTTTTTAAATATTTAACATTTAGTTAAAATATCTTAAAATTCTAAAAAAACGTTTTTATAATTAAACGAAGTTTTAAAAATCTAAATTTTTGTTTAAAAAACTAAAAGTTGTGTTAAAAATCCATATTACTTCAAATATTAAAATGAATTCAATATAAAATAAACAATCTTGAAAATTGTTTAAAAGATGGAAATTGACCTAAAAATCTAAAAAATGGATTAAAACTGAAAACTATTGAAGACTTTTGAAATATCTTACCAAAAATCTGATTTTATTTTATAAAATCTGAAAAGGGTAAAAACATACATTTTTTTTTACAAACCTAAAATTATTTAAAAAATCTAAAAATTAAAGAAAATACTGAAATTTATTTTTAAAAAATCAAGTATTTGTTTTCAAAAGATGATTTATAAATTTTTCAACAATTCCCATATTTTTTTATAATTTTTGGATTTTAAAAATAATTTCAATTTTTTATTATTTTAAAATAATTTTGATTTATAGTTTTTTTTAATTATTATTTTAAAATTATTTCAATTTATAGTTTCGACTTTTTGGTAAAATAATTTCTGGAATTTAAAATAATTTTGATTTTTTGGTAAAATATTTCAAAAGTCCTCAATAGTTTTCAGTTTTAATCAATTTTTGAGATTTTTAGACAAATCTCCATATTTTAAGTAATTTTTCAGGTTTTTTATTTTATATTGAATTTATTTTTAATATTTGAACAATTAGCAAATTTTAAACACAACTTTTAGTTTTTTTTAACAGAATTTCAGATTTTTAAAACATCATTTAGGTTTAAAAACAACTTTTTGAAAATAATTTTGAGTTATTTTATGTAGAATTTTAAAATATTTTAATTATTTTTTTTAATTAAAAAAGTGTATGTATGTTTTCATATTTAATTTTTAACAATGTTCATTGTAATATTGATTTTTAAACGTTTTTAGATTTTTAAACAAATTGTTATAGTTTTTATATTTTTATTTTTAGATTTTAAAATAAATTTAATCCATGAATAAATTTCAAATTGAGCAAAATAAAACTCTTTTTTAAAAATTTAATCCAATTCGGTTTATTGTTTATTATTTTTTCTTTTTTTTAAGAATTAAAAGAAGTTACAGGACTAATTTTGCCAACTAGATAAAGTTACAGGACCATTTTTGCTCATAACGGGTCCAAGTCAACCTCATAATGGGCCATGTGCCTATCACGTGATCTTTTGTGGCCAAAATTTGTAGTTCCGGTCAATTGAGGATCAAAATTGCGATAATTTTAAAGTTACAGGACTAAATTTGCAAAACGTAAATCGGACAGGACTAAAATTACCAACTAGGTAAAGTTACAGGACCATTTTTGCATTTCTCCCCCATCTAACAAACCACATAAAATGTCCATATAAAATCTATTTGTCATTGAATATTTTTGTAGCCAACCCAAGAACCCTGCCTTTCAAACTCACAATCCCATTTTCTTCAATGCTCTCCCCATGTAGATCTCCATGTGACGCATGATATAAACCCCACATTGGACTTTATTTTGCGCATCCCTCCACGACACAACAAGCCTTGTTCGGGAATATTTTTCAACATTGCGTGCTGCCTGATAACACCCACGTACTTGCAAATATTGAGAGAACACACCCAACTGAAACACATACAACAAAAGTGCCAAAACAATCGATGTTAACATCAAACCAATCAAATGCAGCAAAAACATCTGTGCATCATTTAATAACTAATTCTATACCAATTATTGTCTAATTGTATACCAACTTATAGCTAAATTTGCACTATTTCATGTCCAGAAGTAAATAAACAATAACTGGGCAACCATAAAAGCTACATTTACCAGTCTCTCCGATATTTTTCACTCTATAGCAAAAAAAAACAAGTTATGCAGACATATTTCACCAAAATATAGTTTCATAAAACATAAAAAAATTAACAAATCTGCAAAACAAACTACATACACGCACGTTACACTCGTAACTTCCACTCTATAGCTCAACTTATACCATCCCATATCAATAACATAAAAATTACACAATCCATTAACTAAACATACATCGTTTTTATCAACTTTTATACCAAAAAATCTCCACCAAATCTATACTATTTCGCACAAAAATATCTTCAGGAACAAAAAAAAACCAATAAAATCGCCTATACAAATCGAAAATCAAAACCCTGGATACTTAAAAAAATGCCTACTCTTCTTACTACAAATTACTTCAAAAATAAAAAATGGACAATAGCATGGTTCAACAAAAAATGAAAAAATATTTAAGGTTAAACCCCTTACTACCAAAATCTCCAACCAAAAACTGAAATAAAATGAAACCAACCACTTACCTTTACCAACTAAACGGCGAGTGTGTTGTTGTCGAAAATACTAGGTGAACCTTCGAATCTGACTAAAAAATAACCAGCCGTCGGAGAGAAAGAACAAGAGAGAGAAACAAGAGAAGGGAGTTTTGATTTTGCTGAAACTAATTTTGGAATGAAAAGCGGGAATTGATTAATTGAAATCCCAAAAAAATAGGGGTTATGGGGGGTTACCATAACTGCCAAATTCTTTTGTGGATAAAAGGACCTTTGTGATATTAAAAAAAATCAAAAAAATTTGGGCCTTAGAATTTGTCAGATTAATGGCTTAGATTGGTCCACACTGCCACATGATAAGACCCTTGCCACATTTGATCGTATACCTATATATATATATATATATATATATGATTTGGATATGGTGAGTCTACATAAATTATATGAGTACACGAGACCAAATCTGAGGCATTGATTTAATTTTTAAATGGTTGAGATTAAACAAATTTTACCATTTTTTTAATAGATAACTTATTTAAAAAAATGACTTTTTGGTAATTTTAATTAATATCAATTTTGAGAGGAAAGTTATTTTTGGTAGTGGGCTACAAATTAAGAACGGTTTTAGAGGGACGATTTTATCCAAAATCTTGCAAATCTTTTCTACTTGCTAAATGAAGAGTAACTATTATCAAACATTCTCCAAGAGTTCTCTCTCCCTACAAACCGTCTCCAACCTCATCCCTACCGTGAGAAAATCCATCTCCGTTTTCATTCTTATCCTCCATGGGAAAATCAATTCAGCATATGTAAACATCCTTCTTCCCCCCACTGAAGAAACCATCTGCATGTACATCCCGTCGCTGTGAAAAACCAGGAAAAGTAAAAATCACAAATTGTTGTAAAACCCTTCAGTCGAAAATCAAAAATATCATCTCATCCATCGATTAAAAATCAAAATCCAAGTTGAAATCTCCATATATCTCTCGCGAAAGAATCCTATAATCTTCTTCCCGACAGCTTTTCTTCGAGGCGGCACCAACTCGATGGCAATTATTCGAGGAGGCACAACATATTCAAGTCGACTGTACTCATCTTTTTAACCGAGTCGACGGTCAAATCGTCTGTGGAACAAGGGTTTTTTTCTCCTTCATTTTCTAAATTTTTGTTTAGAATTTTTCGGTTAAGTCCTGTAACGACCCAATTTTATGAATTAAAGTACTCTAAAATATTATTAAGAAAACATGAATTTATAAATTAAAGTGATGCCAATAATTATCAAAAAGTTGATTTAGAATTTTTTAATTCTTAAGAAAAAAAATATAATAATAATAATAATAATAATAATAATAATAATACATCTTCCAAATTAAATATTCAACAGTTGTTCCAAGCATAAACCGGAAAAATTAAAGACATAAATCTAAAATTTAGTCCGATCACAATTATTTAAAATATAAATATAGCATGATTTATTCCACCATCCACAACATCATATCATCAGCCGGATTCCTCAACCTGAAAGTCATGATAATAATAGGGGTGAGCTTCATCTCGCTCAGTAGGGACATATATGTCAATATTTAATATAACATGAAAAGCATTCACATAATTACAACAATAAATTCATTAATTTCCTCTTTTCCTCTGACTGGCCAGTTCCTGCATATAGCATTGCGGGTTCACCCCGAAGATACGTTTGATCTCGGACCCTTTTTATAGCCCCTAGATTATATGAATTCCTCTTGACATATATTGCAATAAATGAAGTACAATCATGGAACATTAAATAAAGACAAATAATAATAAAAATCCCTACCTTAATAATCGCAGATATTCAATGTAGAAAAATGAACAATATAAGTCCTAGTCCTCGACCCCTTTGTTTTCTACATGAAATAAAATTATAATTAATATGTGATTTTAATAAATCAAACTAATTAATGAAAGAATTTGTGAAAAATATTGAAAAAGAGCTTGTGATTTGTGAATATATATATATATATATATATATGAAACTTGAAGTAGAAAAATACTTATACCTTATAATTGTTATAAATGTGGTGTAAAATTATGTATGAAATTACACCTATTTATAGTAATTAATATTAACCCCTAAATACTCTAAACTCACCCCTAAACTAACCCCAGCTAACCTCTAAAATAATCCCTATTTATTATATTTTTTTCTTGTTATCACATTCTACTCTCCTTAAATAAAATTTCGTCCTCGAAATTCGATATCTTACCTGGAATTGAAAAACTTGGGTACTTGACACGAATCTCCTCTTCACGCTCCCAAGTAGCTTCATTTCTGCCATGACGTCTCCATTGTACTTTGATCAGAGCAATATCTTTATTTCTCAAATGGTGAATCTTGCGTTCCAAAATAGCTTCTGGTGTTCCTCATAAGTTAACTCATTGTTGATTGTCAGACCCTTATAATTCACGATGTGACTTGGATCGTGAACGTACTTTCTTAGCATAGAGATGTGAAAAATATTATGCACACTTGATAGACTCGGTGGTAATGCTAGCTGATAAGCTAAATCTCCAATTCGTGTAAGGATTTCAAATGGACCAATATCTCGGTTTCAACTTTCCTTTTTCACCAAATCGGATAACACCTTTGATAGGAGCTACTTTCAGAAATACTTTTTCTCCCTCATCAAACTGTATATGTTTTCTCCGTCTATCAGCATACGACTTTTGTCTATCTTGAGCCATCTTGATTCGATCTTGTATCATAGCTATCTTCTCAAAAGTTTGCCGAATTAATTCAGGCCCCAAAATTTTTCTTTCACCAATTTCGCTCCAATATAATGGTGATCTACATTTTCTTCCGTACAACGCCTCGTATGGAGCCATCCCAATAGTCGACGATAACTCGTTGTTATAAGCGAATTCCACCAAAGGTAATAATGTTTCCCAATTATTTCCTAAGTCGAGCACACATGCTCTCAACATATTTTCCAATATTTGTATAGTCCTTTCAGACTGCCCATCTATTTGTGGATGATAAGACGTACTAAAATTTAGCTTTGTTCCCAAGGGACTTTGTAGACTTTTCCAAAACTTAGAAGTAAAACGCGTATCTCTGTCTGAAACAATTGACACAAGAACTCCTTGAAGTCTTACTATCTCTTCAATATAAATTTGTGCATTTCGCTCCATACTGAACGTCATTTTAACTGGTAGGAAATGAGCTGACTTTGTTAACCGATCTACTACAACCCAAACAGCCTTGTTTCCCTTGACTGATGGTGGAAGCCCTACCACAAAATCCATAGTTATGTGCTTCTATTTCCATTCTGGAATGTCAAATGGTTTGAGCAAACCAGATGGTCTTTGGTGTTCGGCTTTAACTTGCTGACAAGTCAAATATTTTTCTACAAAAGTTTCAATATCTCTTTTCATACTTCGCCACCAAAATACTTCTCTTAAATCTTGATACATTTTGGTACCTCCAGGAGTGGTGTGTCACGATTGTACTGTGAGAAGCTTCTTCGAGAATTTATTTTCTAAGCCTTTCTTCTATAGAAACGCATAATCTCCCTTCATAAGTCAAAGTACCATCATTTGTTATAATAAATCCTTTTACTATCCCTTCACGAGCTTTTTCTTTCATTTTGCTCAAAATTTTATCTCGAGGTTGAGCTTCTTTTATCTTCTCTCTCAGGGTAGGTTGCACCACCAAAGATGCTAATATTATCCATGTGCTTTTGGGTGGCACCACTACTTCAATTCTCATTCTGGTGAAATTCTCTCACAAGATGTTCTTGCTCAAATATCAAACTTGACATTTCTCCTTTTGTTTTACGACTTAATGCATCGGCTACAATATTAGCTTTACCCGGATGATAGCTGATAGTGCAATCATAGTCATTCACCAATTCCAACCACCTTCTTTGCCTCATGTTTAGCTCTTTCTGAGTAAACAAATATTTCAAGCTTTTGTGGTCAGAGAAGATTTCACATTTCCCTCCATATAGGTAATGGCGTCAGATCTTTAATGCATGCACTACAACAGCTAACTCTAGGTCGTGGGTAGGATAATTTAACTCATGTTGCTTGATGGCTCAAAAGCTACCTTTTAAAACCGTGAGCAAGTGCACTATCGTTTTATAGTATAGACTATCTTGAGTACCGAGTGTCATTCCCACGAGGATTGTAAGTACTAATAATTACCGTCTTTTTGTTATTTAATCTAACAATTTTCAGAGTTTTTGTTTGATGAAAAAGCAAAACAAATTATAAATTGTAGAAATGAAGAAAAATTTGTAGAATAAGAAATCAAGAGATAGAAGTGTGTTTGAATGTAAATCCCTCTAGAATGTTTTGTGATTTGACAAGTTAAAAGATTCAACCATAAGCCCTTAAGCAAAAACCAACCTCTTTTAATAAAATCTCATGCTATGTGGACCGTAGAAATTCGATTTAAGTTAATCCCTTTCTCAGGCGAAAAACTCCTAATCTCAAGTTGATTAACTGAAATCTCTTTTCTAGTTAAAACCCCAAGACAAAGATTATAACGATTTGTAAATTCCCATATTAGGTTTGACCCTAATCCGGAAGATTTATGTAGTCCTATATCTAGGATTGCATGCAACTCTTTTCACTTATATAGGTTCTATTTCACCATGAATCTCGATTTCCCAGGATGAAAAATAAACTTCAAATCAATATTGCGCATATATCAATTCGAATGAATGAAGCGTAATATAAGTGAATCACACAAAATATGAAGATTTTATCACACCTTAATCACAAATCCGTTCTAGAGTTCATTACATTCAAACACTAGGAGTTTAGCTACACATGATTTTGACCAAAGAATAAATTACACAAGAAGATTTAAGTATTGTAGACATGGTGTACTTATCTTTCTCAAAATCTCAATTGACTTCTTTCTTGATTGATGATGTTGTTCCAAGCCTTCTTCTCCAATATTGCCCCCAAGCTTTCTTCTCCAAGACCCGCTTGATCCCAATTACTACTTAATGAAATGAATACAATGAATATTTCACGAGTATCTAATGAATGCCTCTCCCAAACTTCAACCCTTGGCTTTTATAAGCAACCAATACATTGATAGTACTCTCTTTTGTTAAACAATTGCCTCCATTTTCCTTGTTGGTTGGTGAATTCTTGTATTCAAGTGATGAGGAGGGACATGGAGACATGTTTGACAAATAGGGTGTTAAAAGTATCTGTGTGGCCAAAATGGGTTGGTTGGAGAGTTTTCCCAAATTCCGCAAAGAAAAGTTGCAAAAAGAGGTCCGGACACGCCCGTGTTAGGGCGGCCACGGCCAGGCCGTCTTTTCAAAATTTTGTGAAGAATTGCCTGACACGCGGTAATTAGTGACGTACTGCCAAAGGCCAGGCCGTGTTGTCGCGACCGGCCGTGTTATGACACGACCAGGCCGTGTTGAACTATTTTGTGCGGTTTTTCTTCCTCTTTTGATCCCCTTCAACATGGCGGTGTTTGGTGACACGGCTTGCCGTTTTGGACCCTTTTCCAATTTTTATCCAATTTATTTCCTTCTTTTTTGAATATGGCCATGTTACTTGACACCCCAAGTCTTGTTGAGTGATTTTCTTGCCTTTTTCAATTAATATTGGCTTCATATTGCTCCAAATTGCTCCACCTATAATGTTAAACACATCACACGATGAAATGCTTTCTGAAAATACTTGAGAAACTATGATTTTTCTAACAAAACAATTCAAAAAACTATTAAATTAATAACACCTAAATGTGTACAAAATGACAACTTATCATTGCTTTAGTTGTCTTGAGCGTAGGCAACCACTTTACCATGTTGCATTAGCACGCGTCCTAAGCACTTGTTTTGATGTATCACTATAAATAACAAAATCTTTAGTGGGGTCGAGAATAGTTAATAATGATCGATAAGCCTTGACTTCAATTCTGAAAGCTTTCTTCGCATTCTCATTCCATTGGAACTTTTCCCCTTTTCTTGTCGATCGAGTCATAGGTGCATTTATCTTTGAGAATCCTTCAATAAATCTCCGATAATAGCCTCGAACCTAGAAAAAATATGAACTTCATGTTAGATAAATGTTTTTATCATGATTTTGATGATTATGTTCGATTTTTTAAAATATGTTTTCAAACCAAAACTATGTCCCTAATTGTTGTCTATATATTTTCGATCAACTCAAAATGTTTTTACTATTTTTGGAGTATTTCTTGAAGTTTATTTTCAATAAAACATTAGACAACACATTTGTTTCGGGCTCGACCCGGTCGCCCTATAGAACCCGTACTGAGTTGAGTCGAGAAACAGAAAAATGGGGCGTAGAAAAAGCAGCGGGCGACCGGTCGACCAGGTGGGCGGCCGGTCACGATCGGCCGTGGCGACTGTACTGCAAGTTGGATTTTGTTCAGAACTTCTGTTTAAAAATCGTCTAAGGAGTCGTCACGAAGGGCGGCCCGTCGCCCAGTCACTTCGACCGGTCCCCCTGTGTAAAAATTCGCAGAGTTCAAATTCAATCTTATCTCTGTGACCGGTCGAACCCCATGTTTTATCGACAAACTATCCGTTGCGTTTTTCGGACAACTTTTCCCTATTTTGTAGGATTGATTTCTAACAGACTATATTGATCATTTTAAATGGTTTCTTTTTGCACAAATCACTCCCCAGGAGGAGCAATGTCTGGTAATGAAAGCCAAAGTCCTCTCCCCTATAAATGAGGCTTCATTCAAGCAACAAGATAGAATACACAATATACAAGCAAAGAGCGATTAGAGCAAACACTTTCATATATCTTGTTGTATTAGCTTTAAGCACTTTCACTTGCACTTATTTGAGTCTAGGCTTTCAATTCTTGATTACACTTTGTACTCATATTGTATCAATCATTATTGAGTTGTAATCTTGATTTTGGTCATCATTCAACACAAGACATCCTTGTGAGTATTCTTGTGGTAAGGATACACTTGGGTGATCTAGGTGATAGGTGTTTGAAGATTGTGGTAATCTTCAAAGGTGTTGTAAGAGGTTGTGGTAATCCTCGAGGTGGTGAAAGAGGGTTGTGGTAATCCTCGAGGTGTTGTATTAATTTTTGGTAAATTAATAAAACCTTTTTCTTTTCAAAATCCATCCTGGAAATCTTGGGGTGGTAGAGGATTAGGCCACTAGGTGGGTTGAACCTCTTTAAATCAACAGTGTTGTTTATTTTCCGCATTTACATTTTTGCTATCTCTTCGTTGTTTCGAAAAAGAGGGTAATTTGCGAAAAATCGGCATAATCTATTCACCCCCTCTGATTATTGTAGCCACTTGGACTAACACTTCATTCGCGTTCGTAGGTGCCTCCATTCATTGATTGTTTCAACTTTAACCCGGGTCCACTTCAATTCCTTGACGGTTATTACATGTCCAAAAACACCACTCGATCTAGCCAAAACTCGCATTTCTTGGATTTCGCATATAACTTTTCCTTGCGAAGTGTTTCTAGCACTATTCTTAAGTGCTCGATATGTTGCTCTCTATTATTTGAATATACAAGTATATCATCTATAAAGACTATGGCGAATTGGTCAGATACGGATGAAATACTCTATTCATCAAGTCCATGAATCTTTTCTTTGGTGCATTACTTAACCCGAATGGCATTACTACAAACTCATAATGTCCATATCGGGTTCTAAATGTTGTATTAGGATATCACTCTTTTTAATTTTTAGCGATGATATCCGGATCTCAAGTCAATCTTAGAGAAAGTCTTTGGCACGCTTTTAATTGATCGAACAAGTCTTCAATCCTCGGTAGCGGGTACTTGTTCTTCCTTTTAGTCGATTAAGTTCTCTATAATCGATACACATTCTAAGTGACCGTCTTTTTCTTTACAAAATCGGCGTGCTCCCCTGGTGATACACTGGCTAGGTGCAATAAATCCCCGAATCAAAAGTTCTTGTATTTGCGCCTTTAACTCTTGTAACTCCTTTGGCGCCATCCTATAAGTCTTTAGATATTGGTCTTGCCCCAGGTATGTTCGCTAATTTTTTATGCTTCACGCAAGTGTACGGATCGATTAATAGAATAGGGTTTGCAAGGTCGGATCACGAGGATTAATAAATTAATGTACAAATATTGGATTATAATAGTCTATTTTTATCTAAACTATTGAAATTTGAAGGATTGGTTTTATTCTACTAAAAGCGAAAATTAATCCTAAAATAATAAAGCGAAAAGTGATTAAAGATCAAGTATGGATGGATGGATTCTGGGTTATGGTTTCAATTAATATCCCAACTTTTATGCTCGGAGTTAAGCAAACCAAGGTTAAACATATTCTTCTCTTTTGACCAATCACAAAAGTAATTTACCCCTACTCTCGAGATGTATGTAAAAGCGTTGATTGGAATATCATGTTAGCATCTCTACTCGACATGAGATATCCAACTCCCAAAAAGTTCAAAAGATTATAAGGTCTCACAAATATTCACTGACTTCTCAATCATGCAATCTATTTGTCAAATTACTCAAGATCTAGTATTGAAACTCATCGGTTAGAATTATGAATCAATACATCAACAAGTTTAGATCAAAGGCCTTTTGATAAAACAAGAATTAAAGCGAAAGTATTTGAATAGAAAAGAAAACATTAACTTCAATTATCCTTAATCATCACATAAAGTGCTTTGATTAATCTACTCCCAAACCCGGGAACCACAAGTGTTTTAGCCGGACATTGAAGATAAACAATTCATAGACAAATTATTCATAATCAAAATCTAACTAATTGAAATATGATACGATGGAATGAGTGACTCGGGGATGATGATGATCTCTCGATCTATCTTCAATCCTCGAAGGTGTGGTTTGCGGTCTTGATCGATCTCTCGAAGTTACAGATGGAAAACTCGCTCTTTTCTCTGGTTTCTAGGGTAAAAATCGCGTGTCTTACTTGTGGCCGCCGGGTCTATTGCACTTCGTTTGGGTGAAACTGGTTGAAATCGGATGAACCTCTGTTTTCCACGCGGCGGTAGACACGGCCGTGCCCTTTGGCATGCCAGCTTTGTGCTGGAGTGCTTAGAACAACTTCAAATTTTCTCCGGAGGAGCATGGGCGTACCCATATGGCATGGGCTGCCTCCAAAGTATCGGTCGAACACTGGGTCTTCATGCAGGTTGAGCACGAGGCTGCTTTAGAGGAGCACACCACCTGTGCTCACACTGGAAATATACGCACTGGACTATTTTCTTCCATTTTTTTCCGGTTAGTCAACTTTTTCTTGATTCGACTCGGACTTCCGTCTCTTATGTCAAGTATTGGCGGTTGCAATGCCCGGTGTTGCCAACATGCTACAAATATAGATAAATTCCTACAAAAGCGAGCAAAGCGTAATCTCTATTCCACAAAACAAGAATAATACCCAATTTACTCATATAACGCATGCATATCCACACATTCTAGCCAATATTAAGCCCAAAATACATTCAAAATACAAGTCAATCAAACCCCAAACTTAAGCATTGTGATCCCGGTCAACACTTTATAAACAAGACAACACAATTGGGGAAAAGAAGAGCAACTCAAGAACACCGCATCATAATTCATGTCATTTATCCATATACATTAAGCACAAATCAACCAAGTTTCAAAGAGTTAACACGGAGCACAAGTTTATAAGAATCAAGGTAAAACACTTCAAATCACGCCTCTCGAGGATAAAGTGTATACTCTTTTGCTCACTAGAATGATAAGGGCGTGTATTCGCTCAAGTCGTATCCATGTTGAAGAATTACCATATGCTTGCAAATCATCTCACATCTCCGCCACTCGTTTGTATGCAATTCACAAATCATAAAGGACTTTATTTAAGGTTGTAATGAAGGCTCTTTGGTTAAGGTAGGGAAATATGGATAAAGTGACTCGGCTCTAGCGTATAGATTGGAAAACACCTTTGTTATTACTCAAACTTAGTTTTTTTCTAATTCAACTCGACTATGTCTTCCAATCGCCTTATATCTTCTCAGCACCGATTTCTCCTTCCTTTTCATACACATTATTCCCTTCACCTTACATCACAATCTTGACATATTTTTCACTTACGGCCGACTCACTTTGCGATCGCGTTTTGTTCGACTTTTGTGAGTAGTTTTCCCCTTTTTATTCTTTTATTCCCAAGTTCCCAACATGTACACATTTTCGACTTTTGACATCCCTTCATTCAATTCTTTATTCATCCCCTTTTCTCAACTCTATACGCTTAAGCTCGGGAGTATGATTATATTACATAAGATTGAAGGCTTAAAATGTGGCTATCAAAAATCGGTAAAAGGCTCAAATTGGGTAACTAGGGAAATCAAATATCATAAGGTAGGCAAAAAAAAAGAACAACAAAGATGGCCTAAAATCATCTTCATTAATGCATACAACATGTGACTTTGACGGAGAAACCATAGCAAGTTCTAGAATTCAAATCAAACATGAATGACACACTAATCACAAACAAGATGCATAATATGAAAGCGGTAAAGGCTCAGCTCACCGAGGCTTGTAGTGCATAATTCAAAAGTATGTTAACCAAGATTCAATAATCACATGCTCCATGCCTGAACTATTTTCAACCGATCAACTCACTCAATATCAATTCAAAACAACACAAACCAATTCGCAAATGTTCCCCCAAGGTCAAGATCTCAATCAAAACACAACAAACACACAAAAGCGGTCAACTCCCCCTAACAACTAGGAAAGCAATAAACGTGCTAAAGCGATCGCGTGCTAAAACCATAAAAAAAAACATCTAATGCAATGCAACCTATATGCTCTACATGCAACTAAATGAATGCAAACGCCACACCCATCAAAAAAATTACTACCTCTCCTCCACAACTTGAATGAAATTATAGCTCATGAGAGAAGGTAGAATTTCAATGAAAAGTGTGGATAGGACTGGATCATTTTGTGGGAGTGGCGGCGGGTAGTGGCGCTGGAGATATGCCAATTCTCGTCTGTAGTACTACCTACAATATCTCCAACTCCCATTGCTCGTGTGCTTGGTTCCACAAAGCTCTGGGCATGGTACCTTTGATCTTATCTTCTTGGTAAGCACGGAATCACTCTTATCTTTGTCATGAGCTTTCCTCAAATGCACAGAACCTGTCATGATCGTGGATTATCCCCCAGCTTCTCGCCAGGCGGGAGCTCTCTGGAATGTCGGGTTGTCACTGTGGGCGCCGCTCAAAACCTCTTTTTTTGTTTTTGTGATTTTTGTGCTCGTTTTTGGGAAGGTTTTTTTTTCTGGGAGAAAAATCTGTTAGTTGTTTAAATTTTTTTCTGGGAAAAAATCTCTTGGATCTTTGTAGAGATTTTCCACTTATTTTTTGGCTAGTTTTAAGAAAGATATTTTTGTTTAATCATTGTTGCTCTGTAGAAGGTTGGTTTTTTTAATTAATGTTAATAGTTATTCTTTTTTTGAATAAGATGGGTTTTTTTTTCTTAGTACTGTGTTTGAGGTTTATGAAAAAGAGTAGTTTTGAGATCTTATATTTTTTAATGTTAAATGTTGCTTATTAAGGATATATGCACTGCTATCATAGACAAAAATAATATGCTTGTACGTTTCAGAGATTCGTTTGTTTTTACTTGCTAAATGTTTGCTTATTAATTAGAAAGATCTTCAGTTACGTAGGGGCAAAAATGTTGCTTATTTTTGTTGTAAATGTGATTTTTTTGTTAGATGGCCGTATGGGTAGATATATACTTAGAGTTGCTTATGTGTGTAAATATTGCTTATATAGACAAAATATACTTGGTACAAATATATTGCTTATTAAGACCAAAATAATCGCTTGTGTTGATATAAAATGATGATTTCATAGCATTGATGGGTTATTTTTTAGATGTTTTTGTCGTGGTTTTGTGTAGATTAATTATTTATATAATTGTATACCTGTCACGATTATTGATATTGTTGTGTATTTAATATTTTTGGTCAATATTTTTAACGGGAGTATGCATCCAGGTTTTGCAAAAGTTGTCATTGTAACGCCCTGAAATTGGGTCGCCACCCACGGTTAACTTACGCCAATTCTATCTTCTAAGAATATAATCCACCAAGTATTGGAGCAATAATAATTCTCAAATAGACATAGTTCATCATAACTTGGAAATAGAGTTAATAGTCGAACCTTAGCGGAAATACGATTACAACCCGATTGTCTAAGCGGAGGGTCTATACGCCTCTCTATTACATCAAACGAAATAAATTATCCGTTAATAGAGCATAAACTGCTTTTAGGGCTAGAATATCGAACTAAGTCTAGGGATCACTCACATTTGCTTGGTCATCTTCGTGGGCGTCATCATAATATGGTGGATCATCAACTCCAGGCCGTTAAAAAAGGTGTGGTGAGACAAAAATTCTCGGTGGATGGGTGATCGTGTGTAAGTGTGGCTTATATAAATGCAGGAAAACCGTTATATGAAGAATGCATGATTCATGATGCGTGTGTCTACACGCCATTCACAAGCAACATGGTATTCAAATATTATAGCTTTATATAGATTGATGAAATAGTTTCATGACCATTCAAGACTTTGAATCGCGTTGCGAATAGTTCAAGTATTGGTTGCGTTTTATGTAACACACTAACCTGAGCAAGTAATGGTTGCGTCACAGTGTAACGTAACCCAAACAAGTAGTGGTTGCGCCGCCTGAGTGTAGACGCCAACCCAGCAAGAAACATTGGAAACGTGTGGATCGGTTGAACAATTCCTCCGTTCTCGCTCTACCTTATGACTCCACGAGTAAGTTTGGCCGAAAGTCCCATGTCTACCTGCCATTGCCCTTGTTGAGACTAATCCAGCGATTGGCTTTGCAAGGCCCAATGTGTCATAATCATGATTATACCCAAACTGACCCGCTTTGACACTCCATCCTCAGTTGGATTAGGGATTAGGGCGATGAGGTGGGAACAGTGGAATGCGGCCGAGCTCTGGTTATCCCACGACGTATCCATTCGATTGTGAGCTTGACACAAGTTGACTCAAGAGCAATTAGATTCACGAAGTTCATATCATGTCCAACAAGGTAGTCGAGTAAAAAGAAACATGATGATACATATAAAAGCGATAAGATATTAACAAGTTAAGTTTAAATTTTGTCGAGGCGGGGAAGTCGCGCCACGCGTAGTGCGTATAGTCCGGGGATTTTCAAGAAAATATGGAAGTATAATTAAATCTTAATTAAATCAATTTTTGGACTGTAGAGAAGAATATTTTATTTTGGGGTCCTTGATAAAAAAGAAATTTTTTGTAAATAGTCTGTTCTTGAAAAATACTTATCGAGTGCAAAATTGAATAAGTCCTAATCTTGACCAAAAATGTAAGGTCAGTTTATAAATTCTTAAAATTGTGCAAAGATTCAGTTTCAAAGGGTTTGGGTTGAGGTTTTTGAAAATTTCAGTTTGGTCCCTTCTTTTGTCAAAACGCATTTTAATTCCGAACTTAATAATTTTGGATCTCAAACCGGAGGGGAGCTTTTGATGTGATTCAAATTTTTAAAATATCATGTATAACAGTAGGATTATGGAAGGGACAAAAGCAGTTTTAAAATAGGGTCGGTTTAAGTCCTTAACTTTTACAAATTCGATTTCTAGTCCAAAAATTTGGTTTTTGCCCTTAAGGTTTATTTGGTGTTCTGCTTGTTATGAAACTTGAACCATGGAGTCAAATATTATAAAATTTAGGTTATGAAAGTTTCCAGGTGTCTGGGACGTTTCTTTTCTAGAAATTGCATTTTAGTCCTTAGAATGCGAATTTTACACTTTAGTACTTAAAGTTTCAAAAATAGGTTTTCTCAGCCCA